>OZ038477.1:118891767-118899267 GCA_964036315.1 Acanthosepion esculentum | reverse complement strand
GAAAGTGCAGAAAGATCTATACTTATGTTTCATGGAATACACAAAGACATTATCTAAAATACGACTCGAAAACTCTTTTGAAATATTATGAAAACTTTATCTACCTGGAAAATATATTAAAATAATCCGTAACCCGTACTGGATACATGTTGATTGAGAATAGGTTTAGCGAATTCACAAAATAGAAAAAGAGGTACGTTATCGTTTTCACATCGGATTTATTTAATTTACACAGCAAAATGATCCCGAGAGGGCGGAAAGACCGTGCAGGATTTATTATCAGTAGTATAGCTGGCCACCTGTCTACTAGGGTGGCTAGCCAATCCCTGTTGCAGACGCTTTTGATGTTTATTCAACACCCATAGAACCTACCTGTGGTTTATACTGCAACTATGTCGAGCAGACCTTAGTTACAGTTACTGGGAAAGAGCGTGTTATCTAGCGTGAACAACAATTTGAACAAGACCAGCACGTTCAAGCCCTCAGCCACAATGACTTGTGACTTCGTGCTAGCACAGCTATCGAGAACAAGGGTTCCGTCTACCTAATTTCACTCACGGGGCTTGGGTCAACCCGTGGTGTGGTTTTCAGGCACTTTTTAAAGGTGCCGCACGCTGGGAACGACCCCTTCAGTCCGATAATATCTTCTTCCTGACAAATCGACCATGGTGAAATTCGAACCCTGGTCTCATGGTTTTAATGCGAACGTTCTAACCACTCGAACACGTGTCCATATTGTCAGTGGATGTAACCTTAATCAATATGAAGACGATATTATGTTGATAACGGGTTCACAATTAAGACTTAAAGAATTATTATCTCAGATAGTAGAAGAAAGAAGGAACGAAAAGAGAGAAGGCATGATTATCAGCAAAAAGGATCACCCAAGGTGTAAGTTACGTGTCGGGAACGTAAGATTCAAACAGTGCTGGAATCTAATTATCTATAGGTAATTTAATAAGAGAAGGTGGAATGCGCGAGAGAAACTGAGCAAATATATTAAAGGGATAGAAAAAATGTATTTAGAAACGAAGACAAAAGTTCTGGACTGTTATGTGATATATAATCTCTTATGTGGCAATGAAAGCGGGACAATTTTCACATAGATGAATACAAAACATGAAGGGACAGATGTGATTCTAGCGGCTAGTGTTGAAATAACACGGACAGATTACATGAGAACCAAAACAGTTTTAAGGCGGCTTGGAGCTGCAGGGAAATTGCTGCTATCAAACAGAAAGAAACAAAATGAAATTTTGGAAACATAAAAATGAGAAAACAAGTCTTTCGAAACACGACAAAGATAAAGTTTTGTATACATTGTCCTATATATTTAATATTCCGTCGGATTTTCATTCAACTTTACGCACACCCACACAGGAACACAAACACACACACATACGCACACACACACTGCTAGATAGATAGATGTGAACAGGCTGACATAGATAGTGAACAACTATATATATATATATATATATATAGATATATATATATATATATATATATATATATTATACAGCAAAAATCACAAATTACCTTACGTGGGTATACTCTATAATCTGCACTATATATATATATATATATATATATATATATATATATATATATATATATATATATGCAGAAATATAGTCTTAAAGTGTGCTATATTTATGGGGTAAAGTGCTCAATATCAGAGATAGAGCGTGTGTAAATATAAAAGTGGACATGGAAGTCAGCACTTAGAGGCGACAGTCTGTTTCATGCTAGTGCAATCGTCAGGCGACTGACGATTGCACTAGCATGAAACAGACTGTCGCCTCTAAGTGCTGACTTCCATGTCCACTTTTATATATATATATATATATATATATATATATATATATATATATATATATATATATATGTATAATATATAACCGTCAAAATAGACTATCTACAATGCACCACTGACCCGTATATATAAATAGCCGAGAAAAATAACAGCACTCGTGGCCTGACGATTGCATCTAGCATGAAACAGACTGTCGCCTCTAAGTGTTGACTTCTATGTTCACTTTCATAGTTATATATATATATTTCTTGCGAAAGTATTTATTTATGTTTTTATATATATTTAATATTTCAGACCACCTCGGTCCTTCCTCAGAAATTAATTGAATTACTGTATTACAGTAATTTTTTTATATTTGGGAGTTTGTTTACAAACTCCCAAATACAGTAATACAGTAATTCAATTCATTTCTGAGGAAGGACCGAGGTGGTCTGAAATATTAAATATATATAAAAACATATAAATAAATACTTTCGCAAAAAACACCCAATTTTTTTCAGTTGTTTTATCCTCCATATTATATATATATATATATATATATATATATATATATATATATATATATATATTTCTGACAACATTTCTCAAATATTCAGGACAGTACACATAGTTAGATAAAAAAAATACTCTTTAATTAAAAAACAGAGCTTCTAATCGAGTATGAGTATTCATCAAAAATAGTGTTTGAACAAAATAAATTTAAAATAACAATATGTCGGATTTAATCCATTTATATATATATATATATATATATATATATATATATATAGAGAGAGAGAGAGAGAGAGAGAGAGAGAGAGAAAGAGAGAGAGATTATAAGCAACTATAACAATATACTATAATGAAAGTTACGCGATAGAAGATCTATTCTTACTCTAAGTGCAAGCAACCTCCCATTACATTTTTATCGTGTCAAAATCGTTCACTATTTCACCTAAAGGAAGCACTTATCATAATATCAAAATTGCTAGCGTCATTATTCTTTTGCTTTGAAACCATAATGAAGCAAAATATTTTTTTTACTTCAAGGTTAATTTTTTTATTTATTTTTTTTTTTACTTCAGGGTTATTGTTTTTTTTTTTTAATTCAAGGGTAATTTTTTACTTCAGGGTAACCGCGTATAGCGATACCGCGGATAAGCAGGCAGCAACATGTTAAAAAGAAATTTAATTAAAGTACGCAGATCAGGATTTTCTTTTTCATTTTGGAAGTTAATTTTGTTTACGTACAAAAGAAAGCACGCCTGGTCTCAATAAGTGCAAGCAATCTGGAAACATTTCGAATTCAGCGTTTTTCTTTATAATTCCAAACAGTAACAGAATAAAAAAAAAAAACCCCGAAAGATTATATTCTTTTCTCTGTTTTTTGTGTGTGTGTGTGTGTGTGTGTGTGTGTGTGTGTGTGTGTGTGTGTGTGTGTGTGTGTGTGTGTGTGTGTGTGTGTGTGTCTATGTGTGTGTGTTTTTTTTGTTCAGTTTAAATACTTTAAAGGTATTTGTTGTTTATAGGTTCAGACGATGTAATGCAAGAGGCGGCAGACAAGCGAAATTCTTCAGAGGACTAAAGGTATTTTTGTCTGAATTTCTAGGATGAGGAATTATCATTATTTACACTATTTATAGTCGGACTATTACTTTCATCTTTGTTGTTTTCATTACAGCGTTTTAGTCGTTTATCCTCGGGTGCATATCGATCTGGGTGTAGTAAAAACAGAACCAGTGAATAAATTTATACCAAAGCTTTATTGCACTTTACTCTGACTACTCGTCTACTGACGGATTATACCAGGCTGCATTTTATTATTATATACCTCCTAGATCATAAGGGGAGGTAACTGATGATTTATCAGTACACACGGTAACCTACAGGGAATTCTGCTCATGTCTAGGGATTTCGTCTAGATCTTATTTTATTTAGGGGGGGGGACAAAGGAGTAAACGTTGTGATAAAAACAATAGTCCGAATGTAAATAACTATATGTATCTTTCATTTGTTGTTGTTCTATGTGCCGTGTCCTTTAAGGACATGGACGATCATGGCTCCCCACAATCTCCTATCCCTTGTAGGCCTTAGCAACGTTTGTCTATTTGGCAAACCCTTACCTCCATTCTTCCATCCATTCACACAAGCTCGTCAGATAGATGGCCCGCTCCCTTCCTCTAGCTCTCGATATTTTTTAATGAATTTATCCAAGGCGATAATGCCCCTAAGATACTGGGATTGAAAGAGAATGAGAAGACTTTAGAAGGAACCAGAAACCCAATCCTAAACAGGAATTAAGGGGAAAACCTCTACTCCTGTTCAAAAGACCGGGGTGGTGTGTGGTCCGGATGATAGGCGAACCTATCTACTCCCAATGAGAAAAATAAATAAATAGTAAATAAAATTTCAAAGTTTAGGCATTAGAAAGAGTTGAAATAGACTTTTGAAGGAACATGAACCCCAACCCTAAACAGAAAACAAGGGATAAATCTCTATTCCTGCTCAATAAACCTGGGAGAAGTGTGAACCTTATGGTCTATGAGTGTCATATTCTCAAAGTCCTTCTTCTTCATTATATACCCAACAAATCTCAGCTGTCTTTTTTTGATTCTGAAAATTAAGCGTCTTTTTGCTTCCATTTTCCTTGTGATTTCTTCGTTCAGTTGTTGAATACGTTTGCAATTCTGAAAACCTTATTTAGCTTGGATTTTCTTGATTTTTATGATAACGGCTTCAAAACCGTTTTCATTTTTACGATTAATGCCGTCTGGTATATACAGGGTGGCCCCCAAAAAACGGGAACTTTTTAACAATCCAATAAAACCAAGAGTGATGGAAGAAAAATATTTAATTCATAGTAATTGAAACCATAAAACATGCCATTTAAGAAACAATGATAGAATTTTCATTTTTTTTAAATTATGTCCTGTAGATGGCGTCCTCCTGTACGAATGCATTCTTGAAATCTGCTGTTGAGATTCCTCATTGACTGCTGCAACATCTCAGCTGGGATACTGTGAATTTCATTCTCATTACTAAAATGGCGAAATGTTTACTTGCTAAAGGTCACTGTCTCGCAGTGTTGTCACTTGCTCATGTCTGGCAATACGCACTTCAAAAATTCCCGTTTTTTTTGGTCACCCTATATTTAGTTTATTAATATTTGGCGCAAACGGGTAGTAATATCATTTGCTGACAGTCAATGTTCATTAATAAAATGAACACGAATAACACTTTGACCAGACACTCAAATAAATAACAAATTAACCTACGAGATAGAGTCGATGAATTTGATGTCTGTATATCTTAGGGCCACAACCTTACAAACGGTAAAAGAAATTATATTTACTCTCACAAATACCAATCCTAAAAGAATGTCAAGTGAACATTAGAAATTTGGTTTGACTCTAACCGTGAAAAATGCTAATAATTTGACCTCATGATGGATTATTATTGATAACAAACCCATAATAGGCGTCGGTATTCGAAAATTATGTCGATAATCTCTTCTTGGCATCCTAAATTTGTTTCAGTAGTAAGAAAAAAGGAATGGTAAGAACCACAAGAATGTAAGTGGGTTGGTGTTTTGTCTTGAACACCTGGAGGTTGACCGTCGTGAGTAAGAAAATGGATTCCTTTTTATAGCCGTAGCGAAAGAAAGGGAGGAAGAAAAAAAGAGAGAAGGTACTGGGAAGGGCACCTCGCAACTTTGCGCACTGGCGGGATGCCGAGAAATGAGGAATAAGAAGAAATAGGAATATATGAGTTTTATTTATCGTCTGTATCGTCGTCGCTGCTATACGTTTTGTTTGACTACTATCGCTCTTTATTTCTACAACAATGATAATCAATTTTGTTTTTTGCGAGTCTATCACTGTTGTTGGCGTCGCGATGTAATAAGTCAAACGGGGAAGAGTTCAGATCAGAAATTCTTCTTCTTCTTCTTCTTCTTCTTCTTCTTCTTCTTCTTCTTCTTCTTCTTCTTCTTCTATGCGCCGGGTCCCTTCAGGGCGTGAGTGATTATGGCTCTCCACTATTTACCGTCCTTTCTAGCGATTAATAAATTTTGTCTTTATCTATCTCTCCTAATCCTTGTTCTGCTATGAAAAAAAAACAAAACTTTTTGTATTTTGCCAAAAATGCGAATGACCTGAAGACAACGTCTCCATGCAAACGTAATTCCAAAAGACAACGCATCCCTTAAATACAGGGTTTAACTTTTATTCTTTAGTCAATTCACCCCCTGTTAAGGCAACAACGCCACTAAGACGCAAGGGACTACTTGGAGTGAAGGAGAATGAAAAGATTTTAGAAGAAATCGGAAACCCGATACTACATAGGGTACAAGGTATAAACCTATACACCTGTTAAAATGACCGGGGAGGAGTGTGAACCGGACGATAGGCGAACCTATTTACTCCAACTGAGGAGGGAAAAAATTATTAGTAAATAAAATATAAGAGTTCAGTCAGAGATGTTAGGCGTATAATGTTGAAATAGACGATAGGCAAAACCGGACGATAGGCAAAACCGGACGATAGGCAGAGCGCAATATCAAAAAGATAAATCAATAATTATAAGCATTATTTACAGAATGAAATAATGCACTTATCTTATACTTGAATCTGAATTAAGAGTTTCATTGATATTTTTACATTCAGTCTTCAGCGGATTTCTTAGTGAATTCCTTAAAAAATAAATTGAATAATTGAATTATTTTGTTCCATGTCTAAGAATAATTATATATATATATATATATATATATATATATATATATATATTGTAGCATACCTCCGGACGATATAAGAATGTCCCCATTCATATAAATACAGTAGTAAATACTATATGCTGGTCTGCAATTGGAGATTCGTCTCCAGCTCTGCTGGTCAAACTTTTTGCATCTGAGCAAAGAGGATCCCCAGACGAGGCTATGTTGAAAGGCAGAGTCTCGTCTCGGGAAACAGCTACTTGACCCCGTTTCATATGGGGTCTACGGGGAATTTTTGGCCGAGCTAACGGGCTCGGATACTCCACATTAAATTCGGTCTTGTACTACATCTAACCGCGAGGGGCGGTTGGTAGATATCCTGCAGTTGGAGATTCATTGTGGAATTCACTTGACTCACTTCTAGCAGTTGACTACTTCTTCTACGCGCCGCTGGCGAATCTTATGTGTTGTTCTTGTCCTAAGTATTATCATTCATTACCAACCTTTGTATGATTATTCTATTCCGTACTCTTCTCTAGGTTAATGTGTGTGTGTGTGTGTGTGTGTGTGTGTGTGTGTGTGTGTGTGTGTGTGTGTGTGTAAACTAAAAACTTCAAATTCATTTATATAACTAAATTAAAAGTATTAGTTCTGTTTAATCTTCAAGCGAATTTTGTAATCTCGCTTGAAGATGAAACAGAACTAATGCTTTTAATTTAATTATATAAATGAATTTGAAGTTTTTAGTTTCTGTTTTTGAAACATGGTTATTCCTGTGTAGCGATGGAACCATATATTTAAATCAGTTAATTTATAATACATATACACACACACACACACACACACACACACACACACACACACACACACACACACACACACACACACACACACACACACACACACACACACACACACACACACACACACACACACCTACCTACCTACCTACCTACCTAGAGGTAAGATATCTGACTAATGTCAAATCAGTCGG
>OZ038477.1:118744267-118886767 GCA_964036315.1 Acanthosepion esculentum | reverse complement strand
TGCGATGGGTAAATTGTCGCCATATTATTTATTTTTTTTAATTTCGCGCATGCGCGTTGTTTATTTTTGATTTGTCAACTACATAGTATAGTAGGGTCAGGTGGGCACCGTCTGTGAGAAAAAGGGCGCCATGACGCAATATACTCCTCCAGAAATTTCACTGATCAGTATATAGACATAAAGGATGGTTTTCAAATGCGCAAATGTCATAAACTGTTATTTTTCTCAAACAGGCTTCTTAGCTAAAAGAAAGTTTAAAAATCAAAAATCCCATCTACTCTTTAAGTCTCTTAACTGATTTTTACAACAAAAATATCTTCTTCTGTCGCTTTTTCATCCTCATGTTTATAATTAAATTAAAAGCATGCATTGTCGTAATCTGTTTCAACTGAATTACATATAATCATGGTTAGCCTTCACGAACAACGGTTTGGAAAGTCTTCACATATTTGATACCGACTCCATCCTTTAAACCATGGATTCAGAAAGCAAAGCTGGTTGATATAGGAAGATTGCAGTCAAGTACTGAGAGGTCGTAGGGGTAAGGACGTTAAATCTAGTGGTTCGGAGTTATTTAGTCAGCAAAATATGCTGCTTCATTTTTCTGAATTCATACAAAACCCTATAGTTGCAATTCGAACCTCATTGACTGCCGCTATTACACTCACCTTAAACCAAAACTGACCTAGGCATAGTAACTAGTCAACATCCTGCTTTCTAATTTATTTTTAGAAAGTATAATAAATCATTGTCGGACGTTTTAATAGCATTTTGCCTCACTTGTCGCGTCAGACTGATTGGATTTAGCTACAGACTTCTACACAGAAATTAAATTTTTTTCAGTTTAATATTAATTATCAAGTTTTCCGGTGCACTTTTCATAGTTTTTTTTTAGTTTTACAAAGTAACAAATAAAGGATATCTATCTATCTATCTATCTATCTATCTATCTATCTATATATATATATATATATATATATATATATATATATATATCAATGTTCATACCTAACTAACACTGTTCATATTTATGTTCATCTCTCTCTCTCTCTCTATATATATATATATATATATATATATATATATATATATATATATACACATATATATGTTTATATCTACTATCTATCATTGTTCATATATATATATATATATATATATATATATATCGATCTATGTTCATATCTATCTATCACTGTTCACTGTTCATATATATCTATCAATCTATGCCCATATCTATCTATCTATCTCTGGTCATATCTATCTATCTATCTATCTATCTATCTATCTCACTATCTCTGATCGTAGCTATCTATCTTTCACTGTTTATATCTATGTATCTATTTTTCACTGTTTAGATCTATCTATCATTGTACATAATTAGCTATCACTATTCATATCTATATATACATACATATATATATATATATATATATATATATATATATATCTACGTTAATATCTATTTATCTATTACTGTTTCTATCTATCTATTACTGTTCATATCTAGCTATCACTGTTGATATCTGTCTATCTCTGTTGATATCTATCTCCCTATCTATTTATCTGTCTATCTATCTCTGTTCATATCTATCTATCTATCTATCTATCTATCTATATATATATATATATATATATATATATATATATATATATACATATATATATATATATACATACATATATATATATATATATATATATATATATATATATATATATCGACCTCTGTTCAAGCAAACAGTCGACTTATGAAATAATCTTACAACCTCTTGTAAATAAATGCTACATTGATGCACCTGTAAAATCGTCTGTACCTTACCTTTTAAATATCTTGCTTATATATGATCGTGTGTGTGCGATCGTTTGTGTACGAACGTGTGTTGTGTGAGTGTGTTGCCATGAATATAACTGTGTATTAATGATACTGATTTAATAAACGTTGATGGATTATTCTGAGTAGATAAGAACCACTCAAGCAGAACCACCACGTGTGAGTGTGTGCTTGTATGCGTATGTTCTTCTAAGTGCCGTGTCCCTCCATATTTTTTGCTATTTCTCCTAATCCCTGTTCTGCCAATCATTTACACAAGCTCGTTGCGTAGGTTACTCACTGCTTTCTTCTGTCACACTTGCCTTCAATATGTTCTGTGAGTGTCAAATTTGCTAAGCCTTCTTTCCTTAATAGGGGCCCTAGATATTTCAACTGCCGCTTTCTGATTCCAAATAAATGTCCTTTTTGTTTCCATTTTATTTAAAACTTTTCCGTTGCTCACAGGTTCAGTCTATGGTATTCTCAGCATCCTTCTGTAGAAGCATATTTCTGTTTCCTCAGGTTTTTCTTCATTTGTGATGAGATTGTCAAGTATTCACTGTCATATAGGAGGACTGGCAATACGTAACAGTTCAGTATTCATTTGTTACTAATGAATTTTTCTTGATTATTCAGGCTTTGCTTAACTTTTGGGAGGAAACTTTCGCTATACCAATACGTCTTCGGATTTCGGACCGTATTTTCTGTCTTCCTTTGAAATACTTGCTAAATTTTTCTACTTGCTTGATCTTGGAGTCTCCAATTTGCAATTCCCATCTTGCACCGTTACTCTTGCTGACAGCTATACATTCTGTCTTCTTACAATTGACCGTTAATCCTTTATTCTCGTTTTCCTTTACTATCTTCTGTAGGAGTTCATCTCGTTTCCTTTCAGTGTCTGCTATCAACACTCTCATCTGCATATCTAATGTTGTTAAGATTATGGACGTCAATAATAATCCTGGTAGGAAAATTTTAAAAACTTGCATTTCACTCCATAATCACTGAGCCTATGCATAGCATACAACGACTCTTGTAGATGTTCCTCGGCTTGGACCTGGAAAAAGGAAGCTACCCTCTTTCTCACGTTCAAGAATGAAATGAAGAAGAGGTTCACTCGATTTCGCCAAAAGAAGGAGATCTTCTCATTACATATAAGAATAAATTATAAATCTTCTTTATTGAATCGATATCCTAAGTATCATTAAAAAATTCGTCCTATATTTGTTAATCTTATTTGTGAATAATAATAATAATAATAATAATAATAATAATAATAATAATAATAATAATAATGGCTACTCGTTTACGAGTATACCTGTCGGCTAAGGAGGCTAACCATACCTGTTGTAGGTGCTCGCCTAGGCGCATTTGTGTTTGTTCAACATCCGCAGAGCATACCTGTGGTTTACATTGCATCTATGTTGAGCGAGCCTTAATTACAGTATTTGAGAATGAGAGAGAGAGAGAGAGAGCAGCATCTGGCGTGATCAACATTTTGAACGAAACCAGTACACTTAAATCCTCAGTCACGATGACTTGGAACTTCGTGCTAGCAGAATCATCAACGAACAGTTCCACCTACCTAACTTCGCTCACAACACTTGTGTGAATCTGTGGGGTATGGTTTTTCAGACACGCCGGAATCGCACGATAGAATTGCTTCTCCAGGTCAATAACATCAGGAAGTCACCTTTTGACACATCGATTATGCTAAGATTCGAACCGGTCTCATGATCGGAAAGTGAAAGTTCTAATCACTAGGCCACGTGGTCACGTCCATATGTACTAACAGCAATGTCCTATAACGCAGTCGAACACATTAATTATATTACATAGCGTCAACATGAGAAAATAGATCAACGAACATTAGAAGCAGGTTGTCTTATTCTGAATTTAAAATTGATATTTTTCCTAAAATTCGTATAACGTACAGTTTATTCTTACGGTTTGATTATTTAAAAAGCCAAAAAGAGAATCATGTCTCTCCAGGATGAAAAAATAACTTCTTCTTCTTCTACTACTATATGTCATGTCCCTTCAAGTGGTTGGCGATCATTGTTCTCCACAATGAAAAAAAGAAGCTTTTCTTCTTCTATGTGCCGTGTCCGTTCAGGACGTTAGCGATCATATCTCCCGAAAATGAAAAAAGTACTTCTTCTTCTTCTTCTTCTTCTTCTTCTTCTTCTTCTTCTTCTTCTTCTTCTTCTTCTTCTTCTTCTTCTTTTATGAGCCGTGTCCCTTCAGGACGTTGGTGACCATGCATATATGACCTGTGTAAACCATTAGATCAGCTCTGGTGTAAACAATCATTTACGAGGCCGTCTCCAAATGTAATGCTACTCGTTTTATTATGTTTTTCAACGACATCAGATGCGGATGTTGGTTGCATATCAGGAAACATTGGACTTTTCCGCCAATGAAACATGACGTTTACTTTTCAACCTTGTTACAAATAACAGCTGAGAAGCAGTCTGACAAAATGACGTCTGACATGAAAAGCGCAAAAGAACAGAAGTGTATCATTGAATTTCTCCATGCGGAAAAATACACCAATTGATATTTATCGACGCCTGCTGGACGTTAGCCGAGGCCAAAAAGTTAGGCGATGGGTAATGTGTTTCAGCGATTGCTACGTGTAGAGGAAAAAGTGAGTCAGTCTCAGCGGTGCAGAATTTTACGAACACGGCATGGAGAAATCGCCGCTGGCTAAAATCTATAGCCAATGATGGTGACTATGTTGGAAAAATAGCGTTTTGTCGCTGAAAAGTTTGTTTATCCAGCGGAGTTATTTTGCTCTATGTCTTTATCATATCAACCCTCTTAATGCTAAAATCTTTTTTTTTTATTATACTTTAGAGAGAGCGGTAAAAGTTAGCGCTAGTCAGCCGCTATAATTGAGTCAAAAGGTAGACATAAGCAGTGTTTATACTTGTATCCATATGTAAACATAAGCAGTGCTTATACTTTGTTTTTAATCAATTCACCCCAAGCAAGGCAATAATGCCAGTAAGACACAAGTGTCAACTGGAAGTGAAAGAGAATGAGAAGACTTGAGAAGAAACCGGAAGCCTAATCCTAAACAGGAAATAAGGGATAAAAAGACAGAGAAGGAGTTTGAACCGGACGACAGGCGAACCTATCTACTCCTTAGTCCACAGGTAGATATGGACAGTGTTTATACCTTAGGCCATAAGTAAACGGGTACAGTGTTTATACTTGAATCCATAGATGTTTACACATGGGTCTGTAAGTAAACATAAGTCGTCCCTACCCTAACTCGCTAAAGCATCCACGCTGTACATTTGTTCATCTTATAGTTTGGTAGAAATATCGTTGAGTATCGAAAGGGCAGTTTATTTGGGAGGGTAGTGATCTAAGGTCGCCCATGTGACATTAGAGTCACATCTATATACTTCGGAAATGTGTAGAAGTCCTTACTTTCTCGTAACAATCTGGCAAAGCTAATAATGCTGGGTTCAATCCTCTGTGTGCACCTCAGCACTATGGCGATGTACCTGCCCAAGCTAAGCGTTTTGAGCATCACGGCTGCCCAGTTAGATCTGTAGACTGTTGATAATGTAGGGATTTGACCGTCATTAATTACCCAGCTTTATGGTCTTGAACCAGTCTAAACTCAGCTGATACGCTAAGTAATATAATTTATACGCTTGCCATAGAACCATGTTTAAGTAGCTAGACTCGCAGACCATTGCTTCTGGAGAGATTTAATTCACACGGTGTACATTATTTGATCCACACGGTGTACATTATTGTAGCTCTGTACCAGAGCGCAGTATCAATTTCAAATACCAATTTGGACGCATGCCATAGTGCGGTAGCTAAGAAGCTAGACTCGCATTGATGTAGCAAGTTTGATCTTCAGCCCCATGGCCCAATTCCACACACATCTGAACTTAGTAACTATCTACCTAAGTTACCTGCTTAATGTCTAGAATTCCAACTATTTTGCTTATTGTGCGTTTTGGGGTTTTGCAAGTTTTCACGAACAAAGCCAAAAAGCTCCAATTCGCTCAAGTATCTCCTTCAGTCGTGTGTGTGTTTTTTTAATTACCCTGACCCATTGCAATTTTTTGAATGAGATAATTCTTTTGCTACATAGAACAAAATAAATATTTTGATCGGCCTGCCGAGCTCCATTCTTAATTGGCCAATACGGTTGAGTGGTTAAGACGTTTATCAGATCAGATGAGGTCCCTTAACGCTGTTAATCATTAGAATTACTTCAAAGGTTTGCCAAAAGCGTTGGCAATTTTTCATTAACCGTGCTTAGAGCATTATCTACGGCTGAAGTCTTTTTAGAATTCTTCCAGTTTGTACGATAAGAGGTTTTTTGTTTGTTTTCCTCCATTCTTCCTTACATTCACCTGATATCAATACTCGGTTAAAGATCTTAACCGATTATTAATCTATCTATAAATATAAAAAAGAACTTCGTCCAATGGTGTCATGAATAGGAAACCGTGTACTTGTTCAGCAACCCAGAGGTAAGAAAGAGCGATTGGTACAAAAATTATCCATTTGAGACATGCGTTTTAAAAGTCAGGCAAATAGGAAATTTACCTTTTTTTAAACCTTTTGCTCCAGATAATTATCATTTATGGATAGTACAGTCGAGTTCTACGTGTTGGTGTTGATTACAATGGAGCCTTCTGAGCTTGAAGAATTACTTAAATTTTTGTGCAGGGTAGCCAAAATTTCTTTGATGCTACTGAAAATGAGAACTGCTTTTAGACATCTTTAACTGAGCTGCATGATGGTAGAAGAAGAAGAAAAAAATCCCTCACTATAATAATAATAATAATAATAATAATAATAATAATAATAATAATAATAATAATAATAATAATAATATGAGAGTTACAAGATATTAAGGGACTTCTCGTTCCAGACAAATAATGTCATTGCAGCTGGAAGATCCGACCTAATTTTTATAGATAAGGAAAATAGCAAGTGTCAAATTATTGACTTTGTTGTTCCGTATGATACAAGAGTGGACTCCAAAGATACTGAAAATATTGAAAAATACCAGGATCTGTCTAGTAAGTTGAAAAAGCTATGGAACATGACTGTTGAAGTAATTCCTGTAGTAATGAGAACACTACATAGAAACTTGAAAGTGCGTTTAGGGAAAATGGAATTGAGACCAAGATTATAGACATCCGGAATATTGCCGTTATTTACCCTGCGAGTTTCTCCAAAAAGATCTTTAGTTGTGAATGTGCGACACCAACATAATAATAACAATAAGAGTAACAATAAATATAATAACGTTTTATAATTGCTGTAACCTAAAAAAGAATACTGAATGAGGAATAACTAAAACGGAGGTTGGAAATGAAATGGTAATCTTTATAACATCAACAAAACACAATACTCGCCAGCAGCGTGAAGTAGGTAAACCACTGCTAGTGGTGAACAGCTTAGCATATTACCCCACTTACAACAGTGTCCAACGTATTTATGAGGATTAGGATATACCCATTATTGTTCATAGGAACGGTTTATAACAATAATTTAAAAATATTATAGGTATTGTTGTCTGATTACGTACGACTAGATGGCGAACACCTCTAATGCAAGATATCCTGTTGAAAATGAAAACTATGAAAGAAAGAAGTCAAAAAGTGATGGCGTGGTGTAAATATACAAATAATATCAGTAAATTTAAAAGTAATATTGAAATTCATTCAAAGATTAATAACACGTTTATAAATACAGAAAGCAATAATTATGATAATTCGTTGTTTGATAATAGCAAGATGAACACGCGGTATATATATATATATATATATATATATATATATATATATATATATATATATATATATATATATATATATATATATATATAATGGGGTTAGCTTGAGAGAAGGCAATGGTCTTTTAGAAGATGGTGATTGACTGAGATACTTGCCCAGAGTCTAGTGCCCTGAATTGGGAATAAAAAGAATTTAATAGTTGATCGAAATGGTGTACCTCGCTTTTTGAATAGATGATCGGTCGCTCAGAAGAAATTCTAAATCAGAATTAAATACCTGATTAGCACGGTTTATCACGTCATTTTTTATTCTCGTAGAAATGTTATTAATCATTTTGGTCTAATTCAACAGTTTTCTCATTGTTCCATTCATTAGCGCAAAATAAATATGTACGATCTCCAGAGTTAACTAATATCAAGCCTGGTCAGTACCTAGATGGGTGACCACTTAGGAATACCAGGTGCTTGGATATACTTGTGGTGCAATTGATACCGACTCGGAATTATTATCTGTCTATATTTCTGAGATGAGGTATTATGTACACTATTTACATTATTCGGAATATTGTCTTCATCTTTGTCTCCATATTTATTACAACGTTTTGGCCGTTGTACGCTCCGGCCGAGACGTTGTAATAAATATGGCGACAAAGATAAGGACAATAGTCCGAATAATGTAAATCGTGTCGGAATTATTAATCGGAGAGCCGGGTTCGAGTTGGGTTCATTATATTCAAATATCCTAGGGAAAAGTATGAATCCGCCTATGCTCCTCCCAGCTATAGGTTTATTAGTAAAACGTGTATTACTAGATTATTATTATCTCCCCAAAACATTCTTACAATCAAAAAATATTCTCTGGCTTTAAATAACTTGCAAAATTTGGTAAGCTGTAGAAAACGAATCAACCAATCGTATTCTCTCTTTCACCTACTTATTGCCTTTGTATGTCTTTATTCTCTCAGCTAACGCCATACTGACTCTTCCTTCCGGCATTCTGTTTTCTCTCGTGCTCTCCTATTTTCCCTTCTCTCTATCTCGCTTTCTCCGAATCACCTGATTTCCCTCATTTTGTTTTCCTTGATGTCCGTTCTCTCTATCTTTTTCCCTTTTTTCTCTCTTCCTAAATTCATCTGTCTTTCTTTACGCTCTCTTCCTGCTTCCAAGTCTTTTCTCTCATACACTTTCTTTTATACTTTCGGTTTATATCCCGCACCTAATTCAGCCCCCACTCCTTCTTCTTCTTTCTTGACGTTGGAGTCTAGTGATTTTCCAAGCGTAGCTTAGATGTGGCACAAGGCCGAAAGTATGGGGCACCCAATGAGGATCGAACTCACTATTCAGTCGTAAATGTTCTAGCGAGACACGCTTGCTAACCATTACATCGCCTCAAGGTGCTCTTGACGTTGGAGTCTAAGTGCTAAGATTAAGTAACTTAAAATTTCCTTTTCTGCAAGCCAAGGAAGTTCGAAATTTTCTCAACACAAAATGACCACTTTAGAGTTGTCGATGACCCAAATACACAAAATAAATCACGGTTAAATATTTATTTTAACAATCATCTTTTTTCCCTTTATCTTACACTTCTTACATTGACACGATCGTCAGTCATTATCTCTCTCTCTCTCTCTCTCTCTCTCTCTCTCTCTCTCTCTCTCCTTCTCTGTCTGTACATATTTCTCTTTCTCTCTGTCCTTCTATCTCGCTCTCCTTTCACTTACTACCTTTCTTTTTCTTTCTTCCTTTCTTTTTCTTTCTTTCTTTCTTTTTCAATTTACTCTTGTTTTTTCTTCCTCTTTTTTTTTACTCTCTCACTGGAATTCTCTTTTCCATCTTTCTCTTTCTTTACAATAGCTTTTTTTATCTTTCATTGTTACTGTAACCTCTCCTTCTTCGGGCCACTTTCTATTTCACTCTTTTTCTCTGTATTTTTATATACTTCTCCTTTCTATGCTTGTTTTTATTTTCTCTCACACTCTTTCTTTCTATTTTCTATTTTCTTTTTTCTTGTTTTCTTTCTTTCTTTCTCTCTTTCTCTCTCTCTGTCTCCCTCTCCTTCTCTGTCTGTACATGTTTCTCTTTGTCTTTCTATCTAGCTCTCCTTCTTTCACTTACTCCCTTTCTTTCTTCCTTTATTTTTCTTTCTCTCTTTCTTTTTCAATTTCCTCTTGTTTTTTCTTCCTCTTTTATTAGTCTTTTATATCTTTCTCAATTTGACCTGCTTCCCAAAATCTGACTAAATGACTATGGGATATTTGTTCAGGTCAATAACTTTTCAGCATCCCCTATAACAGCTTCGTTTTTATAGCATAAACACGCATATATGTAAAAAAAAAAAGAAAAGAAAGAAAAGAAAAACGCATATCTGACGTAAATACTAAATATCTTTGCAATATAAATAAGCAGGTCGACCTGTAAAAAGTTTATTAGTAAATACACAAACATTTTCTCTTTCATAGATGATCCCACATAAGAAATTATCTTAAAACAAACACTCAATACAAAAAAATACGAAATAATAATAATGTAAAAATTGATAGATAAACCAAAGACTTTGCTTTTCGTTTCGTAGCCGCGTAACAAAAAATCAGATTTGCCTACTGAATTCATTTATCTACGTCAGTGCTTTTTGCGTTAACCTCGTTTCTTTTTAAAATAAACAGTCTCTCGATATAATAGGCCAAATGTATTTGTAAGTTTTTTGTTTTGTTTTGTTTTTGTTTTTGTAATGTCTATAATGTCCTGCTTATGATAATGGTGGAATCTTCCGAGTTGTTTAAGAATTCAAAAAGGTGTAAAGACATGGAGGAGCAAAAACAATAATAAGTGGGAAATAGATTTTAAAAAAAACATATTGTTATGAACAATTAAGAGTGGTCTCCCCTTGTTTTGTTACTCTCCTCTTTGAGAGAGCTACTTCTGTTTACTGGGACTATAAAAAGACACTAAACCCGAACCTTGTATACTCAGTTGAATAAAGCTTTCTTAAAGCCTACACCTGCGTACTTTTGTCATTATACACATGAAAACATGTTATTGTTATTATTATTATTGTTGTTGTTGTTGTTGTTGTTGTTGCTGATGATGATGATGATGATGATGATGATGATGATGATGATGATGATGATGATGATGAAACATGCCCTCAATTTTGGCGGCTTATGTAAAGTACACGATATTTTAATAAGTAACGCGTTTATAAGCAAATTTACACAGATCTGATTATACGCCCGGCGGCAAGGCCTTTGATCCGGAGATTAGAGGTTTTGAGGAGCCTCTCAATTGCTGTTGTCCCCAGGTCCACGATGACCCGGATTGGTAGCACCTGTTACGGTCCTAGCTATGGGCAAATAGTGGACACCCAAACTATAACAAAGCACTATGAAAGTATAAAAAATACATTTTTATAGTAAAAATACCAGCAATACATTTTTATGTAAAACTTACCAACAATACATAGTTATAGTAAAATTAAAAACAATACGCACATACTAACAAATTGTAGCGACTTCACACAAATCTGTTTAAAATACTACCAAACAAAAAAGATAAAAGAACTTTCATGACATTAAGTCATATAACATCCTACAATTCCTTAAAGAAATCAAACTGTATTCCAAAAAATAACTTCAACAAAACTACAACATAAACACACATATCACCACCTCTAGTAATTATATTCACAAAAACATGTTTATGCTCAAAAGTTGAGTATCATCTACCATGTATTCAACTGTGAAAGCAGAATAACATATATTTTTATTACTTTCAAGCTCACAAGAAAATTAAATGTTGGCATTAAATGATCCATGAAGAAGCTGATATTCGGTTAAACAGACAACTGAATCAATCAATCCAGCAGGTATGATTAAATCTTAAGTCGCTTTACTACTGACGCCAAAGTGGATTAAGCAGATAAAAAGAAAAGATTAACAGAAAAGCAAAAAGGTGAATATCAAATTCGACAAAATGTGTTATTAAATACTATATTTTATATTGCATTAAGTATTCTACCAATTCTATCAGTTTTAATACAATGAAATGATTTTTTTTATACTTATTCGATCCGAGCATAAAAAATTTAATTTCAGCAACTTCAGAAATAATTCTTGCAGAAAATTAAGTACCTTGAATACCGATCAAAATGCTTAGATGCTTATAAAATCATGTAACATTCTATAATCACCGAGAGACATCGACTCTGCAGTATTTTTTCATGAAAGTGTCTTAACTTTGCTTAATGTTCCAATACTGTAGCTTTTTAGCAGATAAAGTTACTCGATGATCTTTGGTCTCGTTTCTTTAATTTCTGAGGTCTGTCAGTCTTTTTCATATCCAAATCCTTCCCAACACCGTCATCCTTGTTTTGGGGGACTTGGACAGTTCTCACGCAGACTCATTCATTTCGATTACTTTCATCCTTGTCTCCAAACTTTGACCATTTTGAAACTTAAGAAACTGAAAACATAATTTGAAGGTTGACTTTATGCAACCTGTGTTTAATCTACATCATTATCATTACCATACTAATAATTATTTGGAAAAAATCACGAATCTTTTCTAATTCTGAATTCCAACACGTCTAGTTAGCTCGACATCCGAACAGCAACTCTTCGAAAAACCTTAATCTATAACTCATTCCCACGTTCGGCTCAGACAATCAAATCGACATCCCTATTTTGTCTACCATCTGACCTTAAATGTCAGCCTCAGAAGGTCTGAGCCAAAATAAACTGCCATTAAATCACAACTATTATTTAACAAAAGATGCTTTTCGGAGACTAAGCAAGGTATTATTATTCTTTTATGGCCGTGTCCCTTCAGGATCTGGGCAATCATGGCTCTCCCTAACTTCCTGTCTTTTGTAGCTTTAAGTAACATTTAAACCTTTACCATCACTTATTGTCCTTGTTCTCTAATCCATTCATACAAACTCGTTAAATACGTTAACCGCAGCTTCCTCTTGCTTCGCTTACCGTCATCATATCCTGTGAGTGATAAATTTTCCAAGTTCTCTTTCCTACTAATGTGTCGCCAAAGATTCATCTGTCTGTTTCTAATTTTAAGTATAAGTGTCCTACTAGTTTTTTAGAACTACTTCATTGTCTTCGTGCAGAGTCAGACACTGTTGTGGCAATGTCCGCGGACAGAGACGCAACTGAGGAAAATAAATAACACGAGGTGCCCGGTCCCGGGGAACAGCTACCCGGGGCTGCAACCCCACTCATTTTACTAACTACCGAGACCAGCGCAGCCGACGGTTGCTGGGGCTGGGCTATTGTTGTCCTTGGCCTAGATATACGCGCTCGGGTTTCCCACAGCAAACCAGACCTTGGGGAGACGAGGGAAATAAATATTACTTTCTCATTATTCACATGCTCAGTCCATGGTCTTCTCAGCATTAGTCTCTTTTCCATCTGTGATTTCCACAAGTCTCTTTTCTATCTGTGATTTCGCAGCATTAGTACAAGATTAGATATTAAATAGCGATTCAGCACTTTTTTGCTTCTAACGATATGTTTCTGTCGCTTAATAATTTGCTTAATTTCTAGAAGACGTCTTTTGCAGTTCCTCTACACCTTCGGACTTTGGTGCCACATTTTCGGCTGTTTCTTATCCAAATATTGGAATTTCTGTACCGATTTGATTTTGACGTATCCAGTACGTAGCTAACGTTTTGGATTGTCCTTTTTACTGACAACCCTTACACTCTGTCTTAAAATATTGACAAATAACATTGAAAACGAAGAAAAGTGCACGCAACAGAAAAAGACAGCTAAATCTTTAGGAACACATAATGAGGCAATAAGACTTGAAAATGCAGCACTCACAATGCATAGCAAAAGCAAAGTATAAGAGTAATGTAGCGAGTAAATTACTTGACAAGTTTTAGTGAATGGATGGAAGAACAAGTACCACTAATAGGGATCGTGAAGGAGTAAATGTTGCTAAAAGCAACAAAAGACAAAATCTGTATGAAATACAGTAAGAAACGACTACAAATTCTAGAAGCCCTAACAATAAAAAGAACAACCCAACAATCGAGGAAAAATGAAAATTCTTAAACAATTTTCGTTGGTCTTCAACAAAATTTCAATGCATAAACAATTTCTTCACAAATATATCATTACAACATTAACCAACATTTGAGGCAGTGATCCTGGATTGACAGGAGTGCAGAATCACATATCAAAATGGTATCAAGATCTATGAATTTGGTTGTACTTATCGGCTACGAGAAGCAAAAGCCAGGACTAAGACATCATCAGCCATACCAGAAACCACGTCTCGCCATCCTTACACTTGCACAACTTGTGGACTTACATGGAAATCGCTGGCGCGATTTAAATATCACAGCAGACATGAACACTCGAACTGTACTTTTTGTTGGGCACTCATTAGTCGAAATCGACAGAAGAGTATTATCATTATATATATATATATATATATATATATACATATATATATATATATATATATATATATATATATATATATATATATATATATATATATATATATATAAGTGAACACTGAAGTCAACTCACAGAGGCGACAGTCTGTTTCATGCTTAAACCCAATCGTCAGGCCTGAAGATTAGGTTTAAGCATGAAACGCACTGTCGCCTCTAGGTGTAGACTTTTTTATGTCCACTTTTATATTCACATACGCTCTATCCCTGATATTGAGCACTTTAACCCATAAATAAGCACAGCTTAAAATTATATTTTATTATATATATATATATATATATATATATATATATATATATATATATATATATATATATATATATATATATATGTATATACTATAGTTCAAAAGTCTAAAACCACCCCCAGAATTAGCATTGGATGAACAGAAGAGTGAAAAAATGAAAAAGAGTCATTGAAAAAAGACTGGAATCAATTATCAAACATATACTTTGAGAGAATTTTTGCAACGAATGCCAAAAATTTGTGCTGCAGTAATAAAGACTAAAGGAGGATATTTTGAGGAGAGCAAAATTTAATCATAAAATACTTTTTTTGTTATAATAAAATTTCTAATAAAAAATCATGTCTCAATTCTTTAACCATGTACAATATGTTTCTCTTATTTAAAGTATAAAACAATTACTTTTTGGAATAATTTTTTAAAAATTACCAGGAGTGGCCTAAAACCTTTGAATTGTAGGGTAGTGAGTATGTATGTATATGTGATGATCGACTCTTCCGTCGAATTCGACGTATGAGGGTCAGGCATATCAGTTCCTAGAAACTGAAAGCCCGACACCGACACATGAGATTTGATTATAATGGTGAAGGGTTTGTGCAGGGCCATCCACACTTTTTGGAGGGACGAATACAGGGACCTGGTGCAGCGAATGCCACAAGGTCCCCAAACGACCCTCCGCAGGTTTTGAATTCAGAGTTGTCCTTCTCCTAGACCAGTTGCCATCCAAGGCTATAGAACCCAGTCTGTCCTGCTATTTACCCATAGTTGGAGGGAGAAGAAGAGGATTCACACCTTTCCCAAGGGTATTAGCACGCAAGTAATGTAATGGATTCGACTGGAATTCGAACTCGGCTCTCCGATTCCTCAATATATATATATATATATATATATATATATATATATATATATGTGTGTATGTATGTGTGTGTGTGTGTGTGTGTACGTGTGTGTGTGTGTGAAAGAGAGAGAGAATTTTTAAAATCAGGCAAAATGGGTTTGTCAGTGATTAGAAACGTTGCATGCTGTACTGAATGAATAAAGCTATTATATGTCCGAAAAGTACTGTAAAATGTGAGCAGATTTTGAGAAGTGGGTAGGGCTGAAAACTTTTCAGTACTCCCTAATTGGTCTAAGTAAACACACAGCTGAATCTTTGGCGTCCGTGTTTTCAATATAAAAGTAATCATGAAAACTCTCTCTGGCATGCTGTGTATATTTGGTGGGTGGAGAGGGTTAAATCTCGCTTTGAAGTTAATCAACAAAAATAGCAATACACTAAACATTTTCTAGTAAACTGTTGTAGGTAATTTGTTAAGGCAGGTCTGATAATAGCGGAGACTACAAACGCAGTTCCACGATGGAACCGGAAAACGAAAGAGAGAGAGAAAAAACAAGAAAGAAAGAAAAAGAGAAAAAGAGCGAACAGTAACAATATACATCACAGTCATTGTAACTGATGTTATTGCTAGTTTTTGTTGTTGTTTTTTTTTCATTTCTCGTTATTTTTTTAATTTTTGGTCTTGTAATTTAAAGTATAGCATTACTAGCCATGACTATGTCATTAGCATCGTTCTAGCAGTTACAGCGTATAACTTCTCAACTTATAGTTGAGAAGTTACATCGTCCAGTGCACATGCGAAGTGGCTGGTTCAATGTACTCTTTCTTATTTTGGTTACTTTTTCATAAATAATAGTGGCTATTTTTCGTAATTAATAGTGGCTATTTTTCATAAATAATAATGGCTATTTTCCATAAATAATAGTGCTTTTACATAATTAATAGTGGAAATTTTTCATAAATAATGGCTATTTCTCATAAATAATAGTGGCTCTTTTTCATAAATGATAGTAGTTATTTTTCATAAATAATAGTGGCTATTTTTAATGGCTAATTTTCATAAGCAATAGTGGCTATTTTTCATAATTAATAGTGGCTATTTTTCATAAATAATAGTGGTTATTTTTCATAATAGTGGCGATTTTCCATAATACATAGTGGCTATTTTTCATAAATAATGGCTATTTCTCCTAAATGACAATGGTTATTTTTCATTAAATAACAGTGGCTATTTTTCAATTATTAATAGTGGCTAATTTGAAGTTAGCATTTGCTTTAAATTTAAGAGATAAATAAAAAATTATAAAAATAAAAGAAACACTCAAATACATATTAGGTATCGGTAAATGTTCCCAGCGAAAAACCGCTCCCCAATTTTATATTCAATCTTTAATTTTCAAAATAAAAAAAGATTGCTGGGAACTTTAACTGACACCTAATATGTTTTTCAGTTGTATTGAAGTCGAACATGTTGCTCGAGACAAGCACACCTTCTGGGGAAACTAACCAAAAACCTTAGAGTAGAGCATTTACTCTGTTTGAGAATAAGAATATAATCCTCTGTGGAGATTGTAGTTTTTATTCTTGTAAGTAGCGAATATGTGGTTTTGGCAGTTCTATATTGCAAGCTTTCAAATTCTCACCTTATTACTCTACGAGGTAATATCGGAAAGTTTCTGGATTAGGCAGAAAAAAAGTATTCCATGACGAGTAAATATTATATTTCATATATTATTTAAATGTGGCGGCCATCGCTTTGGGAAATAACCCCGTTGGGAGCGTACATAGCTCTTCCAACGGAAGTTATGTTCATGAAAGCCGCTAAATAGCGCGCCTGTGGTTCCGTTTGAATTTCCTATCCAAATCGCAGCCGTAAATCCAACTTTCATTGCTCATGATAATTCTCGGGGTGAAAGTTCACGAAGATCAGGACACTGCCATGACGCATACAATAACATCGAGTAACTTAGTTTACATGACTGTGCTAATGAATAGAGTAGCAAATACCAGAAAGAGATAGTATACCACAGCAGAGAAAGTATGACTGAAGATAACAAAAAAAAAGCTGTGGAGAGCCGTGATCACAGATGGCTTCCTGTTGCGCAAATGGATAGGAAAACAAGTACCCTAACGAGAAAGTTGGGCTATAAAAGAAAAAGTATAGAAGAACAAAAAATAAAAATCTGTGGAGAGCTATGATCGACCATGACTTGCTATGCAAATGGATAGAGGAACAAATACCACAAAGAGAAAATGGGGTTATAAAAGAAAGAGTGTAGCTTAGAACAACAAAAAATAGGAAGCTGTGGAGAGACATGATCGCCTCTGATCTGTTGTACAAATGGATAGAGGAACAAGTACCCCAAATGGAAAGTAGAGCCTTAAAAGAGAAAGTAGAGCACATAATGAAGAAAAGGGGCTTGGAGAATTTAACACTCACAGAACATACTGAAGGCAAGAGGGACAGAGAAAAACGGCGAATAAACTATCTAAGGAGCTTGTGTAAAACAGAGGTTAGAATAGTTAGCAAAAAGACAACTCTTATTAAGAGCTGCAAAGGAGAGAAAGTTGGGGAGAGAAGTGAAACTTGGAAGCCTATCCTTTATTCTCAGTTATTACTGTCTATTCACTACTGTAGATCGACAACCTGAATAACGTTGCGATAAAAAGTAATAAAAATATAATGAAAGTAAATACTAGTCAAAATTAATAATAATAATAATAATAATAATAATAATAATAATAATAATAATAATAATAATGTATAGATATTTGCAAAATTTTTGGTAACCGAAATTTTTTTAAAAATCGCACTGTGTGGAGTTTCTCATCTATTCAGGAGAGTATTATCAATAAAATCAAAAATATAAACACGTGTAGATCAGGATTCGTCCAAACAGAATGCATGTATTTATACCTTCTCTTATCCATGTAGCGAGTAATTATCCAGCAACGGATTGTGGTAAATAGAAAGCAAAAGATGATGATGTTGATAATGATGACCACGACGACTATGGCTACTGTGGCATCTGATCTTAATTGATTGGACGTATTGACATGTATATATTTTGTCTTGGTGAATTAACCTACGTGACAGTAAATATACAATTCACTACCAAAGATTTGCTAGTTAGTTGCCTGACCATAACCAGTTGGGCATGTCCCCTAATTGCTGACATTGTGCGCATTTCTGCTCATGAATGGGAGCAGTGCCGAAGCATCATGGCAGCGTGTCGAATTTTTGTTTTGTTTTTTAGACTGAAGTATTAAAAGTCACTCCTAGATACTTGGGAACACCAATCGTAAGCCATCTAACCCGACCTGAAAGTATTTCTATCAGGGTCTCCACCTACAAAGTTATGTGCAGATTTTATCAAAAACTGTCGCCATATCGCACAAAATTGGTTATGATGTATGTGTCTGGTATGCCTTTGTTATAATGCTCGTTTCAACTTGTAGTTCGAGTTAATAATATTACAAAGGAAAACACTGGAACATATCATTAGTAAAAAGAACTGTTTAATCCCGTGGATTAATATTACAATACAAGCGAATATCGTAGTTATGCGACACTCTTTGCGACTCCCTTGTGTCCCGCTTACGACTACTTTCATAATCAATGGAAGAGTCCATATTCAACACTTTACTGTAGCGAAGGTCGGTCGTCTTTCTACACAAAAACCTTTATCAAACTGGGTGTCATGATGGGTATATTGGGCTTATAATGGGAATCACTTTGTTGGCGTATTGTACTTTCACTCAATACTACTAATACTAATACTACTAATACTACTAATAATAATAATAACACAGACTGAAAAATTATGCAGATTCTGTGATAACTACCCAGAAACAATTGACCATCTTGTATCAGGTTACGCGGTATTGGCACCCACTGAATATAAAACACGGCACGACAGAGTGGGCCAATATCTACACTGGAAAATTTGCAACACTTACGGAAAGGAAACTGCAAGAAATTGATATGAACACCACCCAGCCCCTATTACAAAGATAGGACCTGTTACAATTTTATAGGACTTTACAGTACATACAAACATAACAAAGATAACCGCCCTAACAGATTAGAGACCGCAAAGACAAAATGTGTCTCCTTATTGATATGGCAGTCCCTGCAGACTGCAATGTATCTTTGAAGATCTTAAAAAAAACTATCAAAATACAAGGGTCTTGAAATCGAAATCTCAAAAATGTGGCGCATAATGGACATTAACAATTCCAGTTGTAGTTGGAGACCTCGGGTTGCTTGGAAAAGATTCCAATAGACTCATTGAAGGAATACCTGGTAGCCCATGACTTAAAGAAATACAAAAGATTGTACCCACAAGTACAGCCCACACCTTACGAAGAGCTTTATGTATGTAAAATAAGTGCGATTGTTTTCAAAACTGCTCAGTGGAAACTTTCATGATGCCATTTCTGATCTTAGGTCTCTGGTTGGGACCCGGAAAGAAATGAATATCGATCAGTAATCAAAGAAAATAAAATAATAATAATAATAATAATAATAATAATAATAATAATAATAATGTCTTCTGATAGATGTATTCTGATAGACATATTTTTTTTAAAAATTGAGGAACTTAATAAATACAAGGATATCAAAAATAGAAATCAGTAGAATGTAGCATCTCAAGGCACAGAAATTGCCTATTGTTATTTGGGAGCTTTGGGAATTATATCAAAAGCTGCAAACAAATATGTGGAGCAAACGTTCTGACGAGCCACATTCTTTGGTTCCACCATCTCTGACTTTTTCATTTGAGACCCGGCATGCCACATACACACGGATGAAACTTCCTCGTTCCATTTGTATTCCATTAGTAAGAAAGAAGTTCCACTGGGATAGTTTCTCAGCAAGAACTGCTGATTTGTGGGACAGACTTCCGACAGGATGTTTTCCCGATCGTTACAGTCTTAACCTCTTCAAGTCTAAGATTAACCCTTTTGTTTTCTTACATAACCTCCTGAACTGCACATCTTGGCTTTTCTTAGTTCCATACACACAGTAACCCTGGAACTTGAGTAGCTCTTGAGCCTTGCAATTGCGTGAAAGCTAGTATAAAAAATATTGTATGCTGAAGTCTCTGGATCAGACTTGGAGTCAATTTGTACTACACAAAGAAAAAGAAAAACACAACAGCAGCAGCAACAACAACAACAACAATAATAATAATAATAATAATAATAATAATAATAATAATAATAATAATAATAACAACAATGCTTATTGACATAGTAGTACTATCTGAGAGAAATACCTTCATGAAAATTATCGAGAAATTGTCTACATACAAGGACCTAGTGATCGACATTAACAGGATATGGTGAGTGAAGACTGAGATTGTACCAATAGTAAACGGAGCTGTGGGCCTCGTGAGAAAAGGAATGGACAATTTTACTAACAGTGTTCCAGGTAACATCAACATACAAGTTGCCCAGAAAATCGCCGTACTAGGAACATTCCATATACTAAGAAAATTACTATCAATTAAATGGCAATTCTCCTATAGGGCCTAAGGACCATAGTTTGGACCCGGCTCTACAGGATACAAAGCTGGAAACATAACATACACAAATAATAATAATAATAATAATAATAATAATAATAATAATAATAATAATAATAATGTTCGTTAATATTGCTGCTGCAGCATTCTTTTTAATATTCCATGTTACAGAGTGATACTCAAGGGGTAAGTTCACGCGTACGAACACCCACGCTGACATTTCAACATGTAACGGAAAACATTGAACATCAGAACGGCAGTAAATAGATAGAAACTGAAAAAGCTCGTATCGAGGTAACATTTTCACCTTTCAGCAAAGGAAGCCCATGAAGTTAAAATACACTGAATTACTTGTCAGACATTTTCTTCCCTGTTTTTTTTTTTGTTGTTGTTTTTTGTTGTTGTTTTTTCCTTTCTGAATGAGAAACTGGATTAAAACAAAAATAAATAAATAAAAATAAATAAAAAACACGAGTAAGCTGGAATTTTCTTTCTCGCCTTTTCGGTATTTTTTTAAATCGTTTATGCACTAAGCAACACTTTATCACAGAAAATTGGTTGGTAATTTGAAACGAATACACTTTTTTAAGAAATTTAATTAAAAAACAACATAGAAATAAAAATTATTTTTTTAATGAACGAAACTCAGCCACCTTCATATTTCAATCGATTTATAAAAACTGTTGTTGCTGGTCGATTCGAGAAAAACTCAATAATGACTTCATGCGTCAGCAAGTTTGAAGAACATATAATCTCTCCTTCTCCTTTTTGGTTTTTGCACAGCATCTTCCTCGTCTCTACATTTTCAATGAAATATCGTCTTAGGTTTGTTTGTTCGACTGTTTCTTCGTCTAATTGGTCACTAAATACTGTTTTATAAATGGTTTTTGTTTATAGCATACGTTGACAATCGATTAAAACACTTTTAGCAAGTCGCGTACACGCGAGGATGCATACGTTCGTATCGTTTCTATACATATAAATCAGCATTTAAACCGACTTGGTTGCACACAAACACATAAATATACGAAGTGAGAAACGTTCTCAGTCCGACTAAGACATCTAGAAATGGGTCAGGACGAGAACTTGCAATAGCTATCGTGTGTATGTGTGTGTGTGTGTGTGTGTGTATGTGTGTGTGTGTGTGTTCAAAATAGGATATAGAGTCCCGAAAGAGTTTTGAAGAAAATTGTCAAATAGAAAAAAAAAACTTTCATTGAATCAAGATTTGGTTACGCGTTTCGCCTTTCTAGGCTTCATCAAATCCCAAAACGAAAAAAAGAAATGTGTGCATATGTGTGCGTATGCTTAAGTAATGAACCATTAGTACGCGAGCATAAGGGGGGAGTACTAATGATTCATTATTTAAGCATACACACAAATACACACACATTTCTTTCTTTCGTTTTTGGATCTGATGAAGACTAGAAAGGTAAAACGCGTAATCAAATCTAGTTTCAATGAAACACACACACACACACATATATATATATATATATATATATATTTGTTTACATTTGTAAAAACAATACGCTAGAGTTAGTTGTGTAACTCTACCGAGTGAAGATAGCTCTGGCTGACACCAAATTAGTTGTGTTTCAATCCTGGCTTGAGGCATTCGGAAGTCTAGTCGCACTGAGGAGCTGTGATACAGCGAAACAGTACTGTCTGTGAATGACATAATATATATATATATATATATATATATATATATATATATATATAGAGAGAGAGAGAGAGAGAGAGAGAGAGATAGACATTCGAATATAAGTTCATGCCGAGGTCTGTTGCATTAATTTTCACTTGGGAAAGGCATTAATTCGGCCATAACCTTAAATAATGGAAGACTGGACACTCTAGGCTTAAGTAGCAACCAGTTTAAGAGAGTGAAAATTCGTAATTTAAAACTGTTCAGAAAGCAATGTCAAACTACCCCACTAGCTACCCCAAGAATGCATGTCATAGATAACCGGGAATTGAAGGTCGTTCTCAGTGGATTCATCTCCAGCTCAAATCCCACTAACACAGGTGTTCCTCAAGGCTCCATCCTAGGCCCTACTCTGTTCCTCATATTTATAAACGACCTTCCTGACGCCATAGACTCCCAAGTCGGCATCTACGCTGACGACACAACAATTTACTCCTGCCTCAAACACAAATCTAGTGATGCTGACAAAGTTAACCTCACAGCTCAAATTGAAAAGGACCTCCAATCGGTTGTGAACTGGGGCGAGAAATAGATGGTTAACTTTAACGCCTCTAAAACAAAACTGCTCTCTATTAACCACCACAAGGATCCATCCCTGCATCCCATTAGAATGTCTGAAGACCAACTTCTCGAGAGCTCCTCTCTGCGGCTGCTCGGTCTCACGCTGTCCGCTGATCTGAGATGGAACAAATACATCGAGTCAATTGCATCATCCACCGCAAGGAAAGTTGGTTCCCTGTGCCGAGCCAGGAAATTTTTCTCCCCGGAATCGATCCTCCAAGTCTATAAATCGACCATTCGCCCTTGCATGGAGTATTGCTGCCATATATGGTCTGGGTCCCCTGCTGTTTGCCTCAGGGTTCTTGATAAGATCCAGAGACGGATATGCAATGTGATTGGCCCTGATCTGTCATCTCGTCTGCAGTCGCTCTCTCACAGACGCGATGTTGCCTCGCTCTGTCTTTTTTATAAATACTTTCACGGTAATTGCTCCGAGGAGCTGCTTTCGCTTGTCCCTAGGCCTCGTGAATTTAAACGTCCTACGAGGCTGGCATCCCGTTCCCACCCCTACACACCGTTGAAACTGTTAGATGTAGACGTCTCTTCTACTCCAATAGCTTCATGTCTCGCACATCTCGCCTATGGAACTCCATTCCCTATTACTGTTTCCCTGACAAATACAATCTCCAACGGTTTAAGTGTAGCGTCAATCGACATCTCCAGTTGCCTTGATCTATCCACTTCCCTTCTCCACGTCCTTTCAACTTTCATTCCTATCTGCTCTCGCTCCAAATCTTCTGTAACCCCCTTGCCTTGATCGACCCACTGTCTTTCTCTTTCTCCACATCCTCTCCTCTGCCACTCCTGTCTGCTCTTCCTCCAACCCTTCTATAACCCCTTGCGTGATAGTGGCCTCCAGCCTTGCTTGGGGTGATACGCTTAAAAAAAAAAAATTCAAAAAGGAAATCGGTGTAGTCATGATCACCTGTGTCCTTGAAGAGACATGGAGTTAAAAAAAAATTAAAATTCATATCAAGTGACAACTTTAGGAAGTGTTGCAGCTAAGATTACCAGACTAGACCCTGGGAGGACAACTGCTTCACTAACTTTCTTAACGATGTTGTTTATATGCTAAAAGAATAAATGCACACCTTGGGAAAACTACAAATATTTTAGAACCATTATAATTTAATCTCTAACCACTTACAAGGTTACAACTAAAAACCTTATAAATATATGAGATAACAATATATCTCTTTTATATATCAAGGACAGTTTTTGAGTAAGGATGTATGACAAAGTGGAAGAGTTTTCGTGTGACGCATTTCAAACTTGTCCGATGAAGTTCTAAGGGACGAAACGCGTCATACGAAAGTTGTTTTACGCACACACACACACACACACACACACACACATATATATATATATATATATATATATATATATATATATATATATATATATAAATATACAGAGTGTCAATAAAGTTCGTGTGCACTTTAAAAAAAATTTTAACTTTATTTGTATTTGTGATAGAAATAATTCTAAATCTATATTTTTTAAGGTTTTATTGAAATTTTATTTAAGTTTCCACATGTCCTCCATCATTAGCAATACAAAGGGTAATACGATTTTGCAGTTCACAGAAAGCATTTGCCAACTGATTTACAGTAATGCCTGAAATCACATTAGTTATTTTAGCTATATTTAAAACTAGGTACATTAAACTTTATATTTTTTACAGATTATTTCTATCGCAAATACAAATAAAGTTATAAATTTTTTAAAGTGCACACAAACTTTATGGACACCCTGTATATATATATATATATATATATATATATATATATATATATATATATATATATATATATATATATATATAATAACATAAATAATAATACGGTCATCTATTGACATACGTAAAATTATATGATTTAACGTATATGAAGTCGAACTGAATTTATGGCAGGACTTGTCTAGGTTCTCTGTGGCTGAATTGTTAACAGCACGTCAGGCTATATGACGGTTTCATTATGGGATACAGGTTCGATTTCTCTCGGAGAACGCATATTTTCTACGAAATTTCTCGAACATGCAGGCATGTAAATGTAATTAATACTGTTTATTTAAACAACATTTACTCAAATAAGTTGCATCCATAAAAATAACATATAAACAGAAAATAAATTAAAATATTTGTCGGATTTTATCTAATATATATATATATATATATATATATATATATATATATATATATATATATATATATATATATATATATAATTTAACAGAAATTGATAGCAGCTTATCGGCTATTCGATTTTCACCGCAAAAGATCTTCAGGCATAAAGTGGTGTCATTTCTTATGTAAAAAGTTGGAAAAATCAACAAACATTCACCCAGGTATATCCGAACGAATTGATATGTTCAAGTCGGGATTCTAAAAATGGAAACGTTTCATTTTCGTTCCGTTCCTTTTGTCTCTGGGAAGAAAAAATCAAAAAATAATAGTGGTTTGGAATAATCAAACTACACTCATTTATTACAAGAGGCAAAAAAACAAATACTTTGAGTGTTCCATTACCTGGGTTAATGGCTATGCCGATAGTTTGCTGTAGTTTCATTTTTCAGTTGTAAAGCAGTGTCTTATGAGCGGACCATTAATCATTTTAAAAAAAAATGTTTAGTCATTTGTTCAGAGGTTGGTCAAGAACTTTTCAGCACACTCCATTCCATCTTTCCCTAAGGACTGAATTGTAAATACTCGCCCTCTCAATTTAAATGGAGAGAAGGAAATTTCAAAGCCTAACAACTAGTCATTTCTTCGTAAAATTTTTTTTAAATCAGATAAACACAAAGCATTCACATGTGGTCCCGAGAGTCTTTCAGTACGCATGCGTGGGCGGAAAATATAAAAACCTTTCGTGCACCTCTTTGTGCATATGGAGGAATAAATGAGTGTGCGTGTGTAATTATAAGTGTGTGGCTGCTGTTTTAATTTTCGCACGATTGAGAAAAAAGGTGATGGAAAAAACTCTCAAATCAATTTTGCAGATAATCATGTTTTGCTTGTGTTGAGAACAATCACTTGCGTTACTAAAGAAAAAAGGAAAAGATAGAATAGTGAGGCTATTTTGCTGACAAATCTAGAAGAAGATGGGTTTAAAACAACAGTGGAGATTAATTCATTAATATTTTAGTGACAAAAATTAAATCATGTGAAATAAAACAAACCAAAAAGCATAAAGGACGCTTTAAAAAGAAAAAAAAGTCGAAAGTAAACTTGTATTGTAAAAAAGAGAAAGAAAGAAAATACTACAAGAAAATGACGAAGAGAAAGAAAGAATAAGAAAGAAAATACTACAAGAAAATGACGAAAGGAAAGAAAGATATAAGAAAGAAAATACTACAAGAAAATGACGAAGAGAAAGAAAGAATAAGAAAGAAAATACTACAAGAAAATGACGAAGGGAAAGAAAGAATAAGAAAGAAAATACTACAAGAAAATGACGAAGGGAAAGAAAGAATAAGAAAGAAAATACTACAAGAAAATGACGAAGGGAAAGAAAGAAAGAAAGAAAGAGGAATAAAGAAGGAAATATAGGATTAAAAGAATCGAAAAATAATTAGACAAAAGAAAGAATAACTGAAGAGAAAGAATAAATGAAAGCAAAACTAATAAATATAAATAATAAATAAGCTGAGAAAATAAATAATGTAAAAGTCATAAAGAAAAAGAAAACTCAATAGAGTAGACAAAAGAAAGAATAAAAATAACAAAGGAAGGAAGGAAGGAGACTGTTATATTAGAAAAAAGGAGCAAACAGGAAAAAATAGTCAAAATAAAAAAGTAAGAAATAGAAGCAAAAGAAATAGCAAAAGGAGAAAAAAATAAAAGCAAAAGAGATAACGAAAAAGAGCGAGAAAAAGTAACAGAAAACGTAAGGAAAAAGTAATAGAAAAAGTAACAGAAAACGTAAGGAAAAAGTAAGAGAAAAAGTAACAGAAATGTACACAAAATGAAGAATAAGACATAAAGAGAAAACAGCCAGCAAAATAAAAGTAATTAAGCAAAAGTGGAGAAATAAATTTAGAAAGAAAAAAAATAGATGAATAGAACGAAATTTGAAGTAACTGAAAGAAAGAAAGAAAGAAAGAAAGAAAGAAAGAAAGAAAGAAAGAAAGAAAGAAAAGAAAAGAAAGAAAAGAAAAAAATAGAAACCCAGGGAAGGAAGAAAATATCAGGGATGAAGGAAAGCATAATTTAATATTTACTGTATTTATAAAATCAAGACATAATTTATAACAGATTTCATGTTTCTCTACATTTGATTTATGACAATTATTGACAAACCAGAATGGCCTGTCTGCGCCCATACACACACACACACACACACACGCACGCGCACAAACACACACACACACATACACACAGATACAGACATCACATACACAAAAATAAACAAGCACATACACAATATATTTCTCTCTCTCTCTTTCTTTCTCTCTCTCTCTCTCTCTCTCTCTCTCTCTCTCTCTCTCTCTCTCTCTCTCTCTCTCTCTCTCTCTGTGACTATCTCTATTTCTATCTAACTGTCTGGTATATATATGGTGGGTTTAAAAGGTTTTCAGGCCAACCCACTTTCTCAGAATTCTCACAGATGAAGACTTAAAGCGAAAAATATATGGTTCTACCGCCGAATGCTGAGAATACCGTGGACAGACCATGTGAGTAACGACAAAATTTTAAGGGGAATCAGAACTACAAAAGAAAATACTGCTAAAATTCATAAAGGTACATGTAATGAAAAAGATGGTTTGAAGATTTTAATACTCCTAAGGTATATCGAAGGCAAAAGAAGCGAAGAAAACAGCAAGTAACCTGCATGATGAGCTTGAGTGGATAGGTGGTAGAACAAGGTCAAAGAGATATAGTAAAGAGGCAAGAGTTACTTAGAGAGATAAACTAGGAAGTTGTGGAGAAACATGATCGTCTAAGTGCTGAAAGGAAATGGCATATACAAGAAAAAATATAGCAAATTGAACATGACACGAAATAAACTAATGGGCCAAAAAAATGAAAAGCAAAACGGAGTAACTACTGTGAAAAGCATTGACAAGCAGAGGAATTGTTTTTAGTGGGAAGAATGTGTAAATCTGTTCTTGTAAGGAAAGGCCTGCAGTGAACGTTACCTAACCATATACGACGATGGGCTGAAATGTTCATAAGCTGACTATGAAGGAGTGATGCTAGAGTTGTGAAACCTTGCATGCATTAATTTCAACTCTTCTTATTAATAACTGCATTGTTTCTTTCCATGTACAAGGGTGGGCTGAAAAGTTCATAGGCTGACTATGAAGGCGTGATGCTAGAATTGTGAAATCTTGCATGCATTAAAATTAACTTCAAAATGGACACAGCATCAATGGGTGCCAACTCGCTGAGCAGTTACGAAAGCTTATCAAGACCAAAAGCCCAGGAAAATTAATGAAATGGGTCTTGTTTTATGAAGACAATGATCCATCAAACAAGTTCTTGGTTTCAATTGCTGCTGTTTGTGACTGGCTTTGAATTGGTTGATCACCCTCCCTAATCTTCTGTTTTGGCCCCATCTAACTATCATCTGTTCCCTAGCATGAAAAAACACATAGTTGGGAATCAGTATCGCAGTGATTATGACGTCATATCTGCTGTTGTTAACTTTTTTTACTGACAGGATGAAAGCTTCTTCATTAACGGGATCCATACACTGCAATTCCGATGGAAGGAGGGTGCAGACCGCAAGGGGATTATATTAAAAAATAAACCTCATTGGGTTACATTCCATTAGAGTAACTTGGTCAGCCTATGAACATTTCAGACGACACTCGTATTCTGTATCCGCGTTAACACACTTGCATCTCAAGATGGTTCTGTGAAAGTTAAGCTACGTCTGACAAAAGAGCGGGAAACTCAGTAAGAGTAAACATATGCCTTCATATTTATTCACAATAAAAGATACTGGTACACTGCAATTGTTTCATGGAATCTACCTGACTGTGGATCATTGTTCAGCATGAAATTTCACAAACCATTTTTGACACGTTCAATCATACTCAGTACATTCTTCGTAAATTTCACAATTTCTTTTTTTCCGTCTTAACACGAAATAAGCATTATAGGCCGAAACTTTTGAATAATTTCTTCCTTCTTCAACGTTAAAATTAATAAACAAAAATAGATAAAGTATGTCAATTAAATCTCTCTCAGTATATATATATATATATATATATATTTGTGTCATCCACAGACAGACTGTTTCGCAGCTCATCAGTGTGGCTAGACGTCCGGTTGCCTCTAGTTAGGATCGAAACCCAACTGAATTAGCGTCAATCGGAACTTTTACCACTAAGCCGTCGGCTCACGGTAGGGTTGAAGGTGAATTTTAGCGTGTTTATTTTTAGATTTAGATAAACACACAGTGACTGACAGTGACTCAATTCTGCCGAAGAGTCATGCTATATTAGCTTAAATAGTCACTGTTTACAAACTCACACCTCAAACCAAAGAGCACAACAGAAATTAATTTTTTCAGGAGCCAATATTTTTGTCATCCACAGACACACATACATATATGCATACAAAACACACAGATACACACACATATATATATACACAGCACACACACATACATTATATACACAACACACAGATATATATCTATGTGTGTGTGTGTGTGTGTGTGTGTGTGTGTGTGTGTGTGTGTGGCAGCTGTCAAAATGCAATCTCAAAGCGATCTTTTTTTAATTAAGATAGTTAAAATAAACATATGCCTTCATATCTATACTCAATAAAAGATACTGGTACACTGCAATTGTTTCATGGAATCCTAAATGTTATGTTCTCCTATATATAGACTATGTCATTATTTGCGTGCGATCGTGTAACAATATCGCCAGTAAGATATCCTCGGAATATATCCTTCAGTTTACGTCCCTGGGAAAAGTGTCAGCTTGCCACACCTTCCCCCTGGAAATGTGGTAGGAGATATCTGCTATTGAACGTTGCATCTGTCCACCAGTCAGAAACGATTTAACACGAAACGGCGACCATTTACAACCTCCAAAATCTTGAATGATCACTCATAGGGTGAATTGAAAAAGAAATACTTGATATGTAAATACATCTGTCTATATTTCTGAAATTAGGTATTGTAACTATTTACACTATATATATATTGTTCGTACTATTGTCCTCATCTGTATTGTTAACGAAACGTGTGTTTGTGTGATTTTTTTTTAAAGAAATTAACCTTTGTCGCGCTCTGTATATCTTCTGTGCAAGCACAGATTGCAAGATGTTCCATTTGCGTGCCAGGCTACACTAGGAGCGGGCATGTAGTAAGCTGGTGTTTGAGATGGACCTGGCGTGTGTGCGCCGGTGCGCGCGTGTGTGCGAGAACATCTGTGATAATTTACGAGCATATGCGACGACATTGTATTGGTTTTTTCTTTTATACAGTCAAATCACAAAACTGTTTTGCAAATTTTGACTTCGGAAGGATACAAAGTGTTTTGGGTTCCGGGATACTAATAAAATAAATAACGACAGTAATTGAAATAGGAAAATAAGTGTATTGAGCTTAATAATACATCTTGAAATGAAGATTAGTAGTCCAGGAATACGGGTTAGTAGAAAGTATATGTGCAAGTCTCTATAAGTGGAGCCGTAATTATCTCTCTCTCTCTCTCTCTCTCTCTCTGTGAACTCTACGTATCTCAACCTTGTCTCAACGTATCTCTTTGTGAACACCATGTGTATTCCAATTCTGTCAGTATAAGTATACTTTAGACGGGTCCATCTTGTGTAAACGGGGAGAGCCCCACAACACAAAGAAACAATAAACACAATAGAATGTTTTTAAAAATAGGTAATAATAATAATAACGATGCATATAATTAATTGTCCCTACATATACTTGGTCCGCACCTGCTCCGAGTTTAGCTCTACACTTCTAACGTCTCCGCGTAAACTCCGAAATTTTGACTCTTCTCTTTTCTCTTAGTTCTTTTTTTCTCTCTTACTTCCTATATTTTCTCTTATTTTTTTTCTCTTACTTATTTTTGTAAATTTTATTTTCAATAGAAGTAGATTGGTTCGCCCGTCGCCCGTTCGTGCTCCTCCTCGGTCTTTTGAACAAGATTAAAGGTTTATCCCTAGTTTCCTGTTTAGTACTGGGATTCTGGTCCCTTCTAAAGTCTTCTTTCCCTCCCAGTAACCTCCGCTCCCCCCCCCTTGCGTCTTAGTGGCATTATCGCCTTGTTTGGGAGATGAAATATATATTTTAAAATTTAGTATGCGTCTATGAGCTTTTCGTTAAACCTTTTACAAATACTCGTTTGTCAACTGCGAGGAAAAAAAAATTCAAATTCGTATCATTCAATCTCTCTCTCTCTCTCTCTCTCTCTCTCTCTCTCTTTCCCTCTCTTTCTATTTATTGCTTTCTCCCTTTCTTTCACGCGCACATATACACATACATTCCTGATGAAGGATATATTTTTTTAAATCCCATGACAATAAATAAAGCACGTAAAGTAGAAAATATAAAAGATCTATGTTAATGTCAATGTCACACGCATGTATATAGTGATTTTCCAAGCGTAGCTCAAATGTGGCACAAGGCCGAAAGTATGGGGAACCCAGTGAGGATCGAACTCACTACTCAGTTGCAATTGTTCTAGCCGATAGCTTATGGGTAGGATCTCGGACTGATGCCAAATCGGTCGGGTTTCGATCTCAGCTTGAAGCAACCGGACGTCTAGCCACATTAATGAGCTGTGATTCAGCGAAACAGGCCTGTATGTGGATGCATATATATATATATATATATATATATATATATATATATATATATATATATATATATATACGCTCTATCTCTGATATTGACCACTTTATCCCATAAATATGGCACACATATGATAGGGGCTGATGATAGCCGCGTACAGAACCGCTTAAAATAGACTATCCCCATGTTGAGCTAATTTTTGTTATTTTGCTGTAAAAAATACATATGCTCTGTTATAATGAATACATCGAACTCTCTGTGGATCTTAATAATTAATATTACTAGGATCCACCCGGATTATCTATACACATTTGTTAGATATAGTATTTTGGAATCTTATTTTGCTTGAGAACCTCCTCAATTCATGGTACGGATACGATGATGTTCTTGAAGTATTCTTTTAAAATATCGGTCCATTCTGTCATTATAATATCCCGCAATGTTTCTAGATTGGTTGTCTGCACTTTGAATCTCCCTTTCCACCGCTTCCCGAAGGTGCTATATGAGATTGACTATGGATGCCACTTTAACACAGAGAACTCATTGCTGTGTTCCAGGAACCAATCTGACACTATTTTTTTTATTTATGATACAATACGTCGTCCTACTGTAAGAGGCCAGCAGAAGATGGATGCACTGTAGCCATAAGTTGAAACACATAGTCAAACAAAACACTTCGGTAGTCTGCTGCATTTAAACAATCTTTTATTGGTAAAAAAAATGTCCCCGGGGTATACAAAAATATTCCCCATACCATTACGTCATCTCCCCCAGCCTGAACCGTTTATACAGAGTAGGACAGATCCATACTTTCATATTGTCTACGCCAAATTCTGGTTTTAACATTCACATATCAGAACATATCGATGGGTTGTGCATTCATAGATGCTCTTCTGTATACCGATTTTGAGAAAAGAGGTTATTTGAGCCGTTTGTACTTAGAACCGCCACATGGTGCTCTATGATTTTGATTTCCGGTGGAAAATTTAATGGAGAAATATTGCATAAGAATATTGCAGCAAAAATCAAGACTCATCAGACCAGGCAACGTGTGTCCAATATCCTGTTTTGCAATTTTTGTGATCTTTAGATAATAGTACATTCATCTTGCTCCTATCTGACAGAAAGGGCACCCGACGTGCTTTTCTGCCCGTCTGCTTCAAGTTCCGATGTGTTGTGCGTACATAGATGCTCTTCTGTATATCGATTGCGATAAAAGAAGTTATTTGAGCTACTGTTGCCACTTTTTTCTGTCAATTTGAACCAGTATGGCTATTCTCCTCCGACCTGTTTCATTAACAAGGTATTTAAGTCCATAGATTACTGTATTTTTCCTTTTTCTAACCATTATCTGTAAACCCTAGAAATGGTTGTGCGTGAAAATCCGAGTAGAATGCCAGTAATTTTTTAAAATAATCAGACCCACATCTGTCACCAACGACCATACCGCATTCAAAGTCGGTTAAAATAAGTTTATTTCGCATACTAATACTGGTCACCAAGTCCACGTGTAAATACCTATATCCGTTAAATAGTTGTCACATCTAGGCTGATTAGAAATTTACAGACTTTTACCTTAATAAGTGACCAGGCAATGTATAGATCATATAAGAAGACTTTGACATCGAGCATAAGAGCCATGTTTGGCAACCTTTAAGTGCCTAAAAGTAATAAAAATCAAACGAGCAAATAATATTCATACACATACGTAGATGCATGCAATCACAAACACATCCAGGTACATACTAATAAACATATGCCCTTACGCATGCAATGATGTTCACCCTATACAAGGCCTAAGATCCACTCGAGGTAGACGGTTACATGGTAAAGGCCATCACCACAAGAAAGGTGATAAGAGCAACAAAACGCAAGCCACTGTAAGTGAAAGAGAGAAAAGGACACAAGGGATAGACCTCTACTCCTGTCCAAAAGACCTGGGAGGAGTGTGAACCGGACAACAAGCAATTCTATATCTTCCTATATACCCTTCTAAATCCCCATATACGGGTTAAATAGTAAAGCAGACTGGACTCGCTAGCCGTGGTTGGCAACCCGGACAAATTAGTTCACTCACCTGCAAATTTGCACATTTATAAAAAAGCGTTATCTCAACGGAATTTCGTAGACTTTTACTAAATTTCTCTTCATCTGTCTGTTACTAAACTTTGCTTTGTCTGTCGTAATGGGACACATAGAGAAACAGGGAAGCACAGACATTGTGTTTTTTGTTGTATTTTACTGTCATTTTTTATTTGTTATTTATATATAAATATATGTGCGTGTGTGTGTGTGTGTGTGTATTTGGTTGGCCAAACATTTCGTTCGCTTTATTTAGTAGAAGATTTACTTGATAAACGAAAGAACCAAGCCAACCAAATACACACACACACACACGCACATTTATATATATATATATATATATATATATATATATATATATATATATATATATATATATATATATATATATATATATGGAGAGAGAGAGAGAGAGAGATAAAGACAAGTCTCATTAAATAATTTCGACAAGTTTTGTCGACTTATTTTTAACAGGATCCCCTCGTAATTAAGGACTAGTTTCTTAGTATCTTTATTAAAGGAAGAAAGTAAATTACCCTGTTGGAGCATATTCACTTTATTTCAAGTACTTTCGACAAAGTTGTCATTGGGGTCTTGTTTTTCCTAAATTGTTGTTTTCATCATTTTTCTTAGTTGCCTCCCTTGACGTTTGCACCTGCGCCTACATCGTAAAAGTTAAAATTGTACAGTACATAACCTTAGGGTTTTTCACTTCAAAAGTAAAAAGTTTAGTTTTCAGATGGACACAACAATCTTGTCTTAGAAAATGACGATCAAAAACAAGTCCATGAAGAAACTTGTTCGTAATTATGAGAGGATCCTATTAAAAATAAATAAACAAAACTTGTCTAGATTATTCAATGAGACATGTCTTAATGAAAACTTTTTTCTAAAATATACGCAATATATATATATATATATATATATATATATATGAGGGAAAATGTATGACAAAGTGGAAAAAGGTTTTCTTGTCACGCGTTTCGTCCTTTAGGACTTTATCGTGCTAAATTTGTTACGTTGATGCGACTACGCATGCGCACGTACGAGAGATATTGGGATTTTTTTTTAAATTGTGTGTGTGTGTGTGTGTGTGTGTGTGTGTGTGTGTGTGTGTGTGTGTGTGTGTGTGTGTGTGTGTGTAATCTAGCCGATTTCATTGAGATCTTTTTTTTTTGTTTCCATCACTTTTGTTATTAGATATCCCACTGTGATAATAGAAGATCTGCCACGACCTACGAACAGACTTGGTGTTGTTTGTTATCTTATAATATGGGATATCTGATAACAAAAGTAATAGAAACAAAAAGAAAAAGAATCTCAATGAATTCGACTAGATTACATACCAAAAAAAATTTCAAAATTCCCAGCATCCCTCGATTTTGGGCATATGTTGTTACACCAATGTAGCAAATTTCATCCGATGAAGTCCTAAAGGACAAAACGCATCACCCGAAATATATATATACCGTAATTCCCCATGTATAATACGCCTTCATCTATAATACGCACACCTAAAACTGTGCTGAAAGTGTGGGAAAATGCTTCCACTCATGGATAATACGCACCCCTTGTTTGGTAATCAAACCCTATAAATTGTACCTCTCCAATTTCATTACGATCAGCGTCTCCTACTCTTATTTTAAAAAAATGGTTTTAAACAATATTATTCGAATTTAGTTTTATGATAATTCTTATTTTATTTTACGGCAATTTTTTAAAGTCTTTTTGTATCTGTGCAAATACGCATCCCTGGTTTTGCTTATTATTTTTAAAAATTGCGTATTATCCATGGGGAATTACGGTATATATATATATATATATATATATATATATATATATATATATATATATATATATATATATATAGCATCCGGTAATTTTTAGTTGAGCCTGATCATGCCTAGCAAATTCTCAGACTTGAATTTTATTTCATGCTTATTTCAAATTTAGAAATTTTAATAATACTTCTTAAGCTAAAAAGAGTAATATTAACTTTGGAGCGATGACAAATTCAAAGCCTTTCTTTGAGAAGTTATTTTAAGATGATGCTAACTGCATAGTACTAATCTATTATTTTGGGCTTGAATAATTAACGTTTACAAAATCGGAGGCCCTCTTCATTCTTAAAATATGTATAATTTGGTGAATAATCTGAGCCTTGTCTTAAACAGTGTAGGCTGCAAGTCCATCATGCTCACCACCACAAGGATGCTTATTTTTTATATTCCTAAACTCCTTTGAACTCTAAAAGTGCTACCCTAAATCTCAATACAAACTGGATTTATTTAATCAACCTCGAAATGTTACTTTCTTACGTTTTCACAGCTCGTCTGCAAATTGAAATTCTGCTGGCTGTATAATTTAAAATAGATGCGGCTAGACCATCATCTCACAAGCAGCTCATAGCGGCAAATCGGGAATAATGACGATGTGTTCAACAACAGTGGTTGACTGATGCACGCTGACGCAGACGTGCGGGCACACAGACACATGCGAAAATTACACGCACACATTCGCCTAAAACAACGTCCTGCCCTGTGGCTCGTATAATTATTCTATTGATTGGTTGCTTGCTTTTATAGCATGCCAAATCTTACTGGGTTATGTATGGGGAATGCATTGAAGATCGAACTCACTACTGACTAGTCAGCGTTAACCATACTGACCTCGTTAATTGTTACCCCACGCTTGGCAAGGCGATATTTGAGAATTCTCGACCGGCGTCAGTGGTCAGTTTTCGACCCAGATTTAAAAAAAAAAAAAAGATTAAAAAAATGCGCAACAAATTACACAGCACTTACTTCGATTAACCGCGTTACTTAGAACGATTACTTAGCTACTTGTGAAAATGTAAAAACAGTTTCAGTTGGCAATAATATAAGTGACAGATTGCTATTAAAAGGCACTGTTAATTATTTGTTTAATCAAATCGAAGCTAATTTGTTTAAATTATGCATTGAACCATTACGTCACGCGGAAATAACTGTAAGTAAAATGATGCACTAAAATAAGTAAACAAGTAATCGTTTTAACTTCTCTAAATATTGGTGCCAAAAATAGATTTCAATTTTCGATGCAAGTAGATACACCTCGTTTTAAAAATGACGCAATACAATCTTCCTACTCCACATATCCCATCATCTGGCGTTCTGGCTGACCATACTAAGCAAAGCAGCCAAGTTTGTTTTTTTGTATTTTGTTCAAAACAATAGCAAAGCTTTGAAAACTATGTGTTATATGAATGCTCTTAATTGATTGGACTAGTGTCAAGGTTGAATATAGAAGCAACAGCTTTCAGCTGCCACTGTTTTGGCGGATAAAGTAAATTGCCCAAGTTCTCTTTCTCATCTGGGTCTCTTAAGGCTGCATGTCAGTAACGAGTTAATTTTAGATATAGTGCAAGGAGAAGTGGATTCAAGCCTTCCCAAAAAGTATCAGGTGGAAGTGAACGTCTGTAGTCTCAACCTGAATTCGAACTCGGTTCGCCAATCCCATTTTCTCTGTTGAAAAGCATTACACCCCTCTCTCTCTCTCTCTCTCTCTCTCTCTCTCTCTCTCTCTCTCTCTCTCTCTCTCTCTCTCTCTCTCTCAAACACACGATACATACATAAACATATAGATTTAGAATCAGAAATATCCTTCGTTTAGACTGGTTGCCAGCCAAGGCTGAAAAGATCAGCCTATCCTGCTATTTAACCCATAGCTGGATGGAGAGGGAACGCATTCATACATTTTCCAAAGGCATTTGTGCAAAAGAGAACGCATCCGACTAGGTTTGAAATTGAACTCGACTCGCCGATTACACGATTGTATCGTTTACACTACGCGTACCTTATTTTATCCAGATTAGTCGCGTTGGAATAGCAAAAGATGCCTTCCAAAAGTTAAGCAAAGTATTATGAAACTGGAACATTTCGTTAGAAACAAAAGAAAAGAGTACTGAACTGTTACGGAATATCAGTCTTCCTATATGGCAGTGGATGCTGGACAATCTTCGTACAGAGTTAAAAAAAAACTTGAGCCGATAGAAAGGTGATTATACGGGAGGATGCAGAGAATACCATGAACTGAACATGTGAGCAACTACGAATTTTTAGAGAAAATGGAAACAAAAAGGACACATCAGAAAAAGACGGTTGAAATGTCTAGGGTACATAACGAGGAAGAAAGGCTTGGAAAATTTGATACTCACAGGACATATTGAAGTCAAGATGGACAGAGGAAAGCCGTGCATAACCCAACTAAAGGGCATGTGTAAATGGACGGCAGAACAGGGTTTAAGAGAGAACAACAAGACAAAATTCACTAAGAGCTACGAAGGACAGGAAATTGTGGAGTCATGTTCGCCAACGTCTTTAAGGGACACGACAAAGAAGAAGAAAAGAAGAAGAAGAAGAAGAAGAAGAAGAAGTGTTTCCATTTCTTTTTAATTTCAGTTGCTTTTTCGGCTTTTCGACCAGATCACGTTGAAACATCGGTTCTTGTACGATCACCGGAGTTAAGTAACGTTGTGCCTGGTCAATCTCTAGATGGGTGACAGATTGGGAATGCCAGATGCTGTAAGCTTGGGTATAATGGATAACGACTCGGAATTCGAAATCGGAGTTTCGAGTTCCAATCCCAATCGGCTTTGTTATTTTCATTTACGCGCAAATACCCTTGGGAAAGATATCCACCGCCTCTCCATCCTTCAGCTTGGAAAAAATGGTTAATTAGCAAGACTTGTATCACTAAACTATTATTATCTCAAAAAATATCTGGCTTTAAATAACCTGCAAAGGGTTGATAAGCCATAGAAAAGGAATCAGTCAGTTGCTTTTCAGCACAACTCTCACACCATCATTCTACAATAGGCAGCGCGATTTGTAAATAGAAAGAAAATTCACAATGAGACTCGGATTTACCTCCCTTATCCTCGGAAGCACTTTAACTGCAATGAAAGAAATCTAACTACATAGTATTTTTATACTAATGGTACGAGTAGTTTTTTTTTAATTAATTCCGGGGATGAAGCATTGTTAGTTATTAATTTTATTTCAGTTACTTTTTATCGCAACTCCATGGCTTTCCTTCAAAAAAATATATTACTTTGTATTTGTAATGTGTTAAATAATAAAAAATACTTAAAAATACTTCATTCCAGAATTACGGATAAGAAATCTTAATTTTAAAAACAAAAGAACCTTGCTACAAAAATCCATATTCTTTGAATATAAAAAATAATTTAGAGCCTATTTTATAGTTAGATACTTTTTTTTAAGCATTTCACCTCAAGCAAGGCGGGAAGCCACTAATATGCAAGGGGTTAGAGAAGATTTGGAGCGAGAGCAGATAGGAGTGATAGAGGAAAGGATGAGGAGAAGGATAGTGGATAGATCAAGGCAACTCACAAATTGTACCCAAACACACTTACATATAGACATTTATTAAGTTCAATTTATAATTAAGGTTCACAATAACCATTTACAAGGCCCTTACATGAAAATTGTATTTTTCTTTCTTTCTATTTATTTCCCGTTATTTTCTGGGACAAAAGTGCCAAGGGCTTAGCCTGGAAGACGCGCCATGCACACATAAATTCAGGCACACGCGCATGCAGGCATACACATACAAAATACACAACGACACGTGCCCTCTTCTCATCAGCCCACGACACGCACATCCAGAGCTCAAAATGTGCGAACTACTTCTGTCAAATAACACATAGATAGATAGATAGATAGATAGATAGATAGATAGATAGATAGATAAAGAACAGACTGAGATAGATAGATAGATAGACAGACAGACAGACAGACAGATAGATAGATAGATAGATAGATAGATAGATAGATAGATAGATAGATAGATAGATAGATAGATATGAACAGACTGAGATAGATAGATAGATATGAACAGACTGAGATAGATAGATAGATAGATAGATAGATAGATAGATAGATAGATAGATATGAACAGACTGAGATAGATAGATAGATAGATAGATAGATAGATAGATAGATAGATAGATAGATAGATAGATAGATAGATAATGAACAGACTGAGATAGATGCATAGATGAAAATAAAAAGAGATAGATGTGAACAAACGGAAGTAAATAGACACACAGAAAGAGAGAACGAACGAACGAACGAAAGAAAGAAAGAAAGATGTGGTGATAGATGTGGATATTTATCCGGAGACTGGTACGCTCACCACTAAGGTATACACATGGACTGGGTCGATTTTTTTCAGCCCAAAGCGAGGATCGAAATCACGATTGTTACTAAACAAGCCAATTTGCTAATCGTTTCTCCACGGCCAGGTGCCCCTATATCTGAACGGATTTCAAACCAGCACAAGGCCACGGATGAGAGAATTCCCAGATAAGCTCGAAGTTTGTAAAAAAGCACTGACCTTCTAGATTAACTTTTTAGATTAGAGACTCAGTTAGGCAATATATATATATATATATATATATATATATATATATATATATATATATATATATATATATATATATATATATATATATATATATACATATATATATATATATATATATATATATATGAACCTGTTCATATCTATCCATGTATTCTACCTACCTATCTATCTATCTATCTATCTATCTATCTGAACCTGTTCATATCTATCCATGTATCCTATCCTATCTATCTATCTGACAGATTGATAAATTTGTGTATGTACATGTGCGTGCGTGCGCATTAGTTCGTGGACATACACGCATGTGGAAGAGAAAATGAAAGATATATACAACTACAATCACTAACCAGTGATAGATTCCAAAGCCAGATATAGTACGTTACTAAGGTTACCTTAGTCCGGGCACATGGCCACAGTAGTTGAATACAGCGAGCATCGAACTAAGGAATGGATCTGTGACATCAGTTCGTTAACCATCACGCGATGATAACTCCGCACCCCCACCAAAAAAAATACCGAATTTCTCCAACAAACTTATTTAATCTCTTAGCTTTGTTTGGAACTGTTTAATTTTTATTTGCTCATTTGAATTAACGATAGAATGTAAGACTCGCTCGAAATTCACGAGACATTTTTTTTTACTTATGGGCCCAACTGCAGAAAGACACTTTACCGTTATCCGGAAAAAAAGCGCATCTCCTGTGTGGATGAGAGAATATATTTACTTTGCGGTAAACATTCTCATGTCTGGTGGGTTTTTCACACATCCACAAACTAAACATACACGATAGATAGATAGATAGATAGATAGATAGATAGATAGATAGATAGATAGATAGATATGAACAGACTGAGATAGATAGATAGATAGATAGATAGATAGATAGATAGATAGATAGATAGATAGATATGAACAGACTGAGATAGATAGATAGATAGATAGATAGATAGATAGATAGATAGATAGATAGATAGATAGATATGAATGGCACTAAATAGAAAGAAAGAAAGAAAGAAAGAAAGAAAGAAAGAAAGAAAGAAATTGTGCGAAGACAGAAATCAATACTAAGGTAAATGACTGTTTCACGCCTTAAGCGGTCGCCGGTTTATTTATGTCAACACCGTGTCGGTGTGCGAACGCCCTACTCCCGATCGTGATCACTCTCTACCCATATGATTACAGCACGTTTTAAATTATACACACACACACACACACACACACACACACACACACACACATATACACACACACACACACACACACACACACACATATATATATATATATACATATGTATATATATGTATACACTCACCTACATACACGATCAGCCTCTCTTTCTTACATGCAACTGTACACTCCCTATCTTTCTCTTTTACACGCACGCGTACACACTCACGTGCACGCACGCAACGATACACAAAGTAAATTACGCTACAGTAAAATAATGACGCACCTCAAATATATACGCACGCACACTCGAGGGCAGTCACATCACACACACACACACATACCAGAGCATATATGTATGTAAGAGAGTATGTATGCATGTATTTATATATATATATATACACATACTTGCATATATTTCTACGCAGCGTCACAGGCAAACACACATAATTACACAGTCACACTAACACAGTCCCGCTGAAAAAAAAAACTCATATACGCTCATAACTTATACTCGAATACACACTAATGAAACCGTACACTAACAAACATATATGCATATATATACACAACCATGTTAAAAACTAAATACGCACAGATGCGTCACAACACAGACACGCTCGCGCAAATACAGCAAATGCGATGAATGCAACCCTCGTGCGTTCCTCGATTGTCTTCGCACAAAGTTTCTGAGAAAACGCGGAAAAAAGCCAAACTCACTCAAATTCCTCATTTATTTATTTGCGCCTGATGTCCTCAGAATCTGCTGTCCATTTATAGACCCAGAAGTTCATGAAATACACAAAATTTGACATTAGGGAACTTTTAAAAAAAAATGAAATACAACGCATTCATTTGCGTGTATATTTGTTAACATTCGCACATATCTGTATTACCCCCATACATATTTAAATAGCCTAAAATTTGATGCCCCTGTATTGTGTCTTGGTATCCCAGTGAATGAAGTTTACAAAGCAATAGTAAAAAAATCGCCAAATAAATAAATAAAAATTGTCATTCTTCTATAGATCGTACTGTCACCATCAAACGCTGAAAATATAAGGTTATTAAACTATATGTAGCAAACATTCAATATCGAGAGGAAACTAGAATAAGATTTTTTTAATCGGCAAAACAGGGATTTAACTTGTACAAAAAAAAAAAAACGAATTGCCTAATCAGCGTGATCACGGCAAAAAAAATTAACTCCTAGAGAAACCGGTAGCAAAAAAAATTTAAAAGAAATGAAAGTTAAAGCGCTATATGTTTTTTTGGTCCTTGTTTGTTTTGTTGTTCGTTTTCTTGTTTGTTTATTATTTTCATTTAAAACCGAAAGAGCTACCGTATTGTTACAACAACACAACAGTTTTAAAAAGAATTAGTTGTTTTGCTGTTTCCCACAAATCATTTTATTTATAACGGAAAAAAAAATAATAATAAATAACCGATATCCATAAAAGATATGAATGTCATTGAGTTCTTAAGTGCGAATGTGTGTATCTATTCAGAGAGAGAGAGAGAGAGAGAGAGAGAGAGAGAGAAAGAGAGAGAGAGAGAGAGTTAGAATGTGAATTAAATAAGTTTAAACAATCAATGGGATAAATTCTTTCTCTTGAAATCTATAGTAAAAGAAAAAAATAATTCAAACGCCATTCTTCATATAAAAAATCATAATGAAAATGGAAACGATCAACACAGTAAATGAAAATAATTATTTAAAATAAAAATTTAGACTATTTTAATTTCTTTCATAATTTACATATAAAAAACAGTAAAGAAAATCTTTACTTTTTATTATCGGACTTACCTGGTGGTAGGGTGAAAGGTATAGCAAAAAACAGCATGGTAATGAAGGTCCCTATGGACACCATCAGTGTACGAAGGTAGTAACCCAAAAGTACCGATCTGGACATATCCTATGGTACATTTATTCCGTCCTCAGAGCTTGTCGCCCTTCCTGGATCACAACGAATAATATTATCAGGTAAGCCGCCATGCCGACACAACATCACTTCTGGCGGTGTGCGTTAGTCGGCCCGATCGCTTAAGTGCCCAGCCTCTGATAGTAGTAGTAATAGTAGTAGTAGTAGTAGTAATAGTCGTAATAGAAGTTGAAAAAGAAAAGAATAATAATAATAATAATGATAATAATAATAATAATATTAATAATAATAATAATAATAATAATAATAATAATAATGCAAACAGTTGTTTTCGTGGTGGTGGTAATAGTAGTAGTTCCAGCTGTAGAGCCAGTGCGCTCACTCCGCCTCCTCCATCTCCTCCTCCGTCTCTTTTTCAGTCACCCTTTCCTTCGTCGTTCGACTCTTGCGGCCGCTTCTTGCCTTCTGTCTACTCTTACTACGACTCAGGCCACTGCTCCTGCTGATGCCGCACCTTCTTTTTCTCCTCCTCCTTCGGCTGTTCCTTTCTTAGGCTATCTCCTTAATCTATCTATCTATCTATCTATCTATCTATCTATCTGTCTATCTATCTATCTATATACATACATACATACACACATACAGATAGATAGATAGATAGATAGATAGATAGACATAGAAATCAACAGCGAATGGTGACTGTCAGCTTCACGCCTTAAGCAAACATCTGATGAACGCGTAAGGCATGAAACTGCCAGTCACCATGCGTTTTTGATTTTTATATCGGCATTGTTTATATCTACAAACGCTTTATACCAGGTACTGAAAACTCTACCCCTATGAATATTGCAAATTTCATATCACTCTTTATTTTTGCTTTCATTTAAGGCTTTACTTAATGTTCTCCGTGGGGGAAGGGGATATTGTTTTTTCTATTTTATTTATTTATTTTCCAAATACACACCCTCTTTGGGAAAAAACGGTAACTTTCATACTTTTTTTCAATCACTTTATTTATTTACTTTTCGGTCACTTTCTTCCGTTCTTTCTTTCTTTCTTTGTCGCTTTATTTCTCAAACATTTCTTTCTTTCTTTCTCGGTCCCTTTGTTTCACAATTTCTTTCTTTCTTTCTTTCATTCATTCTATCTTTCTTTCATTGTTTTTTCTTTCTTTCTTTCTTTCTTTCTTTCTTTCTCGGTCCCTTTATTTCACAGTAAATTTCGTTCTTTCTTGCTTGCTTTCTTTCTTTCTTTCTCGGTCACTTTATTTCAAAATAAATTTCTTTCTTAAATTTCTCGGTCACATTATTTCTCAATAAATGTCTTTCTTCTTTCTTTCTTTTGTAACTGCTTGTCCTTTATTTTTAAATGATTCATTCATTTATATTATTTAACAACCGGTGTTATTTATCTTGTGGTTTTATTGGTTAATTTTGAAGATAAGCCAAAACCCAAAGATGAATAATAATATTAATAATAATAATAATAATAATAATAATAATAATAATAATCAGCTCATGTGCTAAGGAAAGTGTTGTGCCTCTAAGTTGCGTGTAGGAGCTGAGATATCATCCGGGTCGAAACATCTAAGAGTCGGAGATGATCTCAAACCAATAATAATGTGTCGACATAAGACAGAGGAAAAGAGGCAAATATAGAGTGTGTAGAAACAAAGATTAGACGGGGATGCACATAATCAGCAAATGTGGCAAGTGGGCCTAGAAAGAATACAAGCGTAAACATGATTGGGTGGAAAAGGTATTCTACTGAGAACTGGACAAACTTTTACATTTTGAACGCACAGATCAATGTTACATGCAAAGAAGAAAACCTGTCCGAGAAAATGAAACTTATTTCTTTAGGAGTTTGAGATATACATATCCCCCAATCCCAGACAAAAAAGTTGTAAACTTGAAGATAACAGGTGAGATAACGGAGTAGATCCGAAAACATAGATTTTAATTCTGATGTTTTATTGTTCTCGGTCCTTAATTGTTTTTTTAAAATATTCACTCTATGTAACAGCCTGCGAACCACTGACATTCCCGACTTGCTTGGGATAAAATGGTTAAAAAAAATTACTTCACATTCAGTAACTCCGTGCCTCTTAGTGACTATGTTACCTTGCTTGGGGTGAAATCATTACATATATATATATATATATATATATATATATATATATATATATATATATATATATATAATTGTATTTTGCAACAAGTATTTTATATATATATATATATATGATTGTATTTTGCAACAAGTATTTTATATATATATATATATATATATATCTAGGATTGTATTTTGCAACAAGTATTTTATATATATAGACACACAGAGACATATATATATATATATATATATATATATATATATATATATATAAACACACACACATATATATATATATGCAACAAGTATTATATATATATATATATATATATAATACTTGTTGCAAAATACAAGTATATATATGTGTGTGTTTATATATATATATATATATATTTGTGTTTGTGCGTGTGTGTGTTTATGTACATATATATAGGATTGTATTTTACAACAAATATTTTATATATATATATATATATATATATATATATATATATATGTGTGTGTGTGTGTGTGTGTGTGTGTGTGTGTGTGTGTGTGTGTGTGTCTATATATATATATATATGTATAGGATTGTATTTGGCAACAACTATTATATATATATATATATATATAATAGTTGTATAAAAAAAAATCGTTACATTTGCGTTCATAAAATAAATGAGGGGACAAATTGGTCGGTAAGTAAAAGTTTTCCTTTTATCTTTATTCATAAATAACTATCTTGATCTTGCAAAGGAGCTGGAGAAGTTGGGAAACGCGAAAGTGACAGTTATGCCAGTTGTTATCAGAGCACCGTGGACGGTCCCGAAGAGCCTACAAAAGGAAATCCAAAGGAAATGGAAAATAGAAGAGTTGGAATCAGCCCAACGGCAACCTTACTGAAAAAAGCTCGAGTACGAAGAAGGGTGTTGGAATATTGAGAATTGCTGCAACTTAATCTCCGATGAAAGCCATTAGTTACTACTGGCGGGAACACTCAAAAACTAATTTCTACTACTACTACTACTACTACTACTTCTAATAATAATAATAATAATAATAAAGTTGATGAGAATAAAAGTAATGGAGATCTGAGAGGATTGCTGTCACTTGATTCTCCGCGATCTCTGCCAGTAAGAAATAAAGGGTGTTCCAATAACTTGGACCGATTTTAAATATGAATTAAGTTTAAGCGTTTAATGATTTTTTCATTCAGAATTGGTGCACATTTGGGTGATATTATTTTTCACGCATAATTGCCATGACGTAAATAGCATGATCCAAGAGAGAAATAAATAAATTTTCACCAATATCACTGAGTTATTTACTGCTGACTTTGATCCGTCTTAATGAAACACCCTTATATATAATCCGTCTTAATGAAACACCATTTACATACGATGGTGAAAATATTAACTTATAAACAAGACAATTTAATCTTCATCTGTATCTGGACAATTATCAACTTACTGATTGTGCGATATGACATATACTTTTGATCTGTCATCAACTTCGACAGCGCACTCAAAGTTTTAAAAAGAAACTAATAATTAACAACTTGAAGTTGTTAGTCGTCGTTTTTTTTTATTTGATTGATTGTCATATCAACCCTTATGAAAAGTAATGTTGAATAAGCTGTAAGAAAAGTAAGGAGAATCGGATGACAATTACTATACCAAGTGGTTAATGGAATTAATAGCTAAGAAGATAATAAGACAAAGTACTGAAGACACACCAGTAATGCAATACATCTTACGACCCATTGAGTTACAGGACTCATGAAATGGTACAAAAATAATGATAATCGTAAAATAGAAGCAACAGTAGTTACAGGTAGGTAATCAATAATTATTTACTCTTGTAACAAATACAGATACACAAATCAAACGAATCCCTGATTTATTTTTTATTTATAATTCATGCCCAGTTTTTATAAGAATAATGAATGAAAAACACTTTAATCGAAACAATATTGTTAAAATTTCTTTACATGTGTTCCCTTGTTACCAAATATTGAAAACTAACAATAATGTTGAACAAACTCAGTAAATGGTGTTATTGATGTTTGTGATGGCTATTAGCGATAGCCGTTACTGCTGCTAACTGGGAGAGGGTTACACAGATGCGGTGAAGAGCCGATGTCGGACTCTACTCATTTCTCTTAAACTGTTTATGATGAGGAGGAGTCATCGTCCGTCGGGGTAGGGTGTGCCATTAAACGGAACTATGTGAGACCATGTGATTGCTTAAACGGTTACCCGCGGAGATTGCGAGCGTCCTGACTTTAGCAGTTACAGACATCATCATCATGATCTCTCTCTCTCTCTCTATATATATATATATATATATATATATATATATAACTCTCTCTCTCTCACACACACACACTGTTATTCTCTATTTCCTTCTATCACTCTATCAGTCACTCTTTTTCCAGTCACCCTTTCTCTGTTTGCTTTAGATGTTCTATCTCAATATTTCTGTTTTATTCTCTCTCAATCTCTCTCCCTCCCTGTCTTCTCTTTCGCAATGTCTCTCGTTCTCTCTCTCTCTCTCTCTCTCTCTCTCTCTCTCTCTCTCTCTCTCTCTCTCAATCTTTCGCAGTCTCTCTGTTTTTCAGTCACTTTTTCTTTGTCTCTATCTCTCATCCACACACTCTTTTCTCCCTCTCTCTCTCTCTCCCTCTCTCTCTCTCTCAGTTTCTATCTCTTGCTTTCTCGTTCTTTCACTCACTCTCTATCTATCTCTCTTTTTCAGTCACACTTTCTCTTTCGTTTCCTCAGTTTCTCTATGTCTTTCTTTCAGTCTCTCTGTTTATCTCCTGTCTTCTTTCTCTCAGTATCTCTTTTCTCTCTTAATCTCTGTCAGTCTCTCTCTTTGTTAGTCACACTCGCTTTTTCTTCGTCTCATTCTGTTTTAGTCCCTGTCTTTTTCCCTCGGCCTTTCTTTCTTTTTTCTTTCTTTCTTTTTTCTTTCTTTCTTTCTTTCTTTCTTTCTTTCTTTCTTTCTTTCCTACACTCACTCTCTCACTACTCTTTTGATTCTTTCTCTCTCTTTCTTTATCTACCAATCTCTGTCTTTCTATATTAGTCTCTGTCTCTCTCACTCAGTCACTCTCTGTCTGTTATTCTATGCCTACCGTAATCTATCTATCTATCTATCTATCTATCTATCTATCTATCTATCTATCTATCTATCTTTTGAGAAAGCAGAGAGCTGAGTTCGAATTCCAATCGTATTCATTACATTCACGCGCTAATACCATTGAGAATGATTTGCATCCAGCACCCACCTACGGGTTAAACAGTAGGACTTGCGTCTGGAAAAATGTTGTTATTCTCAAAACAGATTGTTAATGCAATATTTACTAAAAAAATATTTTTACAATCCAAAATACGTTTCGACATTAAATAACCCACAAAGAGTTGATAAACCTTAAAAAATAAGTTAATCAACTATCAGTCTATCTATATATGTTCCTCTCTCCATCAGCCTATTTTTTATATACTATTGTTCCCCCAATACAAGGGCCAAGAGCCACTCAAGGAAGAGTATTACTGGATGGGGTTGTTGTAAGGGCGTAAATGGAGGAAGTAAGAAGTTATAAGGATATGTAGGAGAAATAATGATTAAACCGGGACTTGGAGAGGTTTAGTGATCGGGGAAACATATTCTCGTGAATCTGTCATCGTCTTACACAAGATGCCTCATTTGGCGTTGGGTGGGGGTCTTACTCCTCTGCAGAGTTGCAGTCGGCGTATTCTGAAGCCGCTGCCGACAGGGCGATAATGGGAACGGAAGAAGGATGAATTGACGCAGTGTACATGGATGTTCATATATATATATATATATATATATATATATATGTGTGTGTAATTTGGCAGCAACTTTTCTTTTAAACATGTAGTATTGAATGTTAAAGACAACATAGTCTTGCATATTTTCTTTTGAATTTTCTCATATTCTCTAATGAGGCTTTTTATTTGAAAATGATTTCGAAATATGTATTGTCCATACGATGAGAAAATTCAAAAGAAAATATGCAAGACTATGTTGTCTTTAACATTCAATACTACATGTTTAAAAGAAAAGTTGCTGCCAAATTACAATATGAACAATGATGTTCGAAAGCGTTAGGTCATCGTATGAACAATACATATTTCGAAATCATTTTCAAATAAAAAGTCTCATTAGAGAATATGAGAAAATTATATATATATATATATATATATATATATATATATATATATATATATATATATATATATATATATATATCGCTAACATTCTGTACAGATTTATCATTCTGTCAATCTATCTATGTGCCTGTTTTATTTATTTTTATCAATCTATGATTATCCGATGATAAGTTGATCGTCGAGATACTATTCTGGGTCCTTTATGGAATTTTAGCAAGCAATGCGAGTTATTTTGCAGTGTCCATATCTCAAATGCGTGAGATCTTAACATGTGTGCAGATTTTAATGGGTTACAACCTACTTGTAGCGGGAAGTTATTCCTGGCTTGACTTGACCTCTTGAACACGGGTGTATTTATAACTTTCCCAAATGTATTGTTAGAAGCTACTCCAACTGATATTTGAACTCGGATTGGCAATTCTATGTTATAAACCATTAGAATAGACTAGTCGACCTTATATCGATCTCACAGCTTATTTAATTTTGTTTTCTTTCTTGTCTATCTCTATAGCAATCGTAGTCATATTTATCTTAATCGTATTTAGAGATCGATAAATCTCTCTCTCCCTTTCTCGTTCTCTCTCTTTCTCTCTCTCTCTCTCTCTCTCTCTATATATATATATATATATATATATATATATATATATATATATATATGTATTATTTATTTTAGGATATTAAAACATGTTAAAAATCGCTACATAATAGCAATTATGTTTCGATAACATAAATGTGCGATGTTAAACTATATATATATATATATATATATATATATATATATATATAGTTAGGACACACACACACATACACACACACACACATATATATATATGTGTGTGTGTGTGTGTGTGTCCTAACTATATATATATATATATATATATATATATATATATATATATATATATATATATGTATATATATGTATATATATATATATATATAGTTTTTAAATGGGTTTTGTAAATTTACTTCTAGCGGCCTTTGCATTCGATAGTTTTTCTAAAGAGATAGAACCTTCCCCCAAGTTTCAAATCTGCGTCCTCTTACATGGAAGACCAGCTTCAACCCGGTGTGCTTTAGACCACTTAGCCACACTGTCAACGAAAAGCTTCCACAGCAAAGCATGGTATAGTTACTCTACTAAATGACCTTTCAAAGCCCAAATCAACAAACTTTAACTTCGTATCCGAAATGTGAAGAAAGTACTTTATAAGAAATTAGCGGATTTTTATTTATTATCCGACATTATTTCTTATTCTTATATCTTATATTTGGTGTATTCACTTGCTTGAGTAGACATCATTGTTATTTTGACCGTGAAATTTTATGCCAATCAGCCTGGGTATTCGAAAGTTTTAATGAAGAAAATGTGCCTTCCGGTACGTTTTGAACTTGCCAGATGAATGTAAACGAGAAAAGTAGGAAGATCTGTGAACAGAATGCATAAAATATTACTGGACGACCACTATATTTTCTACAGAAATCAATTGCATTATCAATTCAGCGTCAATATAGCTGCCTGATGTCAGATTGTCACTAACAACAACAAAAGGAAACATGTTGAGAGGCTCCAAGATTTATATGCGTCGTTGTTTTTTCTCGGGAATTTCTTAGAAATTTGTCATAAATTAATTCAACTGCATACATGTCATTTTGTTACGCTATTGTTTACCGTCATTGAGACAGCTTTATGATTCCCTCCACACGGAATTTGAAAATCTGTTGGATGATGAACTGGTCTAAATGGACTTTACAGGCTTCCAGAGAATCGAAGGGCTTTCCATTAAAAGAATTTTCTAAGGATCTAAATAATTTTTGTAAGGATCGAAGTGCGAGATCAAAGGAACTTTATCAAAGTCAATGTAGAATTTATTTTTTGCACGTGTTTATATGCAACCAATGACATCCTCGTTTTTGTATATAAACACGTGCAACAAAATAAATCTTACATTGCCTTGATAAAGTCCCTCAAAGGACGAAACACGTCGGCTAAGAATAGTTTTTCCTTTTGTCTTTTTATTTATTCATATATATATAAAGAAAGAACAGTAAGATATAAAATCCGGTGTTCTTATAGATATTTTTATTTTTACACAATAGTGCTCAATGTAAATTTACAGAGCATTGATATTATAAATTAATTGATTTAAAATGTTTTTTCTCAACACACACACACACACACACACACATATATATATATATGCGTGTGTGTGTGTGTATTGTGTGTATTTAGGCAGCATTTTTTCATTGATGCATTTTTCATTAAATAATATAGACAAGTGTCGTCTATTTATTTTATGTAAATTCTTTTCATATCGTTTGATAAGCTTAATAACATTATCATTAAACGAAGAAAGAAAATCACAATATTGATACATATTTTTTAATCCTATCTAAGCTTTCGGCTTACATAAGCCATTATCAAAGATGACAATTACATTACATCAGTAGTATGAGTCACAAGTACGTTTTGCACTTTGGATCAAATAATTTTAAATAAAACTACTAGTGGATCTTGAATGGCCTTTTCGACCATAGATTTGAATGATTAGTGGTTAGTCTCCATAATTCGTGATCACGGAAAGAATTTCAGTTAAGGAATTGTAAAGGTCTCTAAAGAATGCTTTCGCAAATAACAATACGTCAACAAGGAATGAACGTTGAGAGAGTTAATCAAATTCTGCGTTGAGAATAATGAACATGATATAGACAAATGAATTTTACTTGGCACCTTTTAGGCCCAGCGTAGTATTGATATCGTTTCCAGAGTAACCGTCAATGATAATGTTTTTACAGTTATCACACGAACACACTAAGCGATGAAATTTGTTAAAACAAATTTTAGTTATCAAATACGAAAAAAAAAACGATTCTGCGTTTAAGCGCTATCTTTTCTAGGGTAATTTTCATTGATTCATAGCCCCGTGAATAGCTTTCTCGCCTTGGTTTCATTTGATAATGGCATAATTACGTAATAATGCCAATGTCTACTTCTCTCAATAATTATAGGAGTGTAGAAAATTTAGATAAAGCCGGACAATGTTATTTTTACGCTACGAGCCCCAGAACACATTAGGCTCGGTGGTTTTCTGCATATACTGCAGCCGTTAGCGACTGTGGGTGTCTCAAGACTGGCGGGGCCCGTCAAGTCCGAGACTAACTTTTAAATTCAGAGTTGTCCTTCTCCTAGACTGCTTGCCTGCCTTGAAAATCAGTATTCGAAATCCTATCTTTTACCTGACTTTAAACACAGACCACTGGCATCGGAGGGAGTTACTCGTTATTTTTTTTAATGCTTTAGGACGTAGGCAATCATAACTTTCCATAGATTACTTCTCTTCGTCTTCCATGAATTACCATGAAATTAGTGGAGTGGTTTCTCGTTGAATTCTCTGCGTTTTGAAATCCAAAGTCGTTCTTCTATTAGAATGATTGCTACCTAAGGCTTGAGGGCTAAGCCTACCGAGCTATTTAACCCATAGGTAGAGGGAGGATGGACGGATTCATGCATTTTACCAATGTTCACCCAATACAAAGTCTAAGAGTCACTCAAGGTAGAGGGTTGTTGTATGATTAAGAAGAAGAGCAGTTTTTGAAGATATGTGGACAAGATAAAGGTTAATTCTAGATATGAAGATGTTAAAATTGCAGTAATCGAGAAAGTAACATTTCTTAGGAAGAAGTCGTCTAAGAACTTCTTTCTTACTAACGGAATACGAAGGTAACCGGGGGTGGATCGTTCTGGTATACGTGGCATAACGTGGCTGTGAAGTGTAGAAATGGTGGTACTAAGGACTGTAGCGCGTTAGAACATTTGCCATGGAAATAGCGATAGAATAGCAAGAGACTTGCAACATTTCATCTGTGGTAAACGAGTTATAGAGTGGAAAACAATTTATCGCTCACGGGGCCGTGTAAAGGCTTTTGTACTTCATCAGAGCTGGAAAGTGCGGACTGGGCAGCTCCAGCCCAGATATTGCAACGGTACTCCATTTTCGGTTTGATATGGCTCGTGGAAAGATAGAGCATATCAGGGGGAGACAATTACTTACTAGAGCGGTACAATAATTCGGGCATTTATCCAAGATTTTTAGCGATGGACTGCATATATGATTTCCACTTGAGGTCTGGTATGAGTCCCAATAGGCGTTCAAAGCAAGGAGCCTCCCTGAGAGAATGTTTGTTCATCTTGATAGGCGAAAATTTACAGTTTGTTCAGTAATGATGAAACGTTACTTTTTTTTCCCAAGCAAGACAGTAAAGCCACTAAGACGCAGTGGGGTTACAGGGTGTAGAAAACAGAAACATTACTAAGGAGTGAGAACAAAAGTAGAGTCATCGGGAGGACAGTAGATAGTGATTGACTTTACATTTATAGTCTTGAAGCTCAAAGTTGTCTGGAAAACATGGAACCGGAAGCGAGTTCCACAAGCGTGAAGTGCGAGAAAAGAAACTGTTAGCATTGAACTTAAAGTTGCATCTAGCCAACTCGACTGTAAATTGATTAGACCTCGTTGCCAGCCTAGTACTGCGCTTAAATTCATAAAGTATAGGTAGCATAGCGAAAAGCTCATCCGAACAATTACCACGAAAGTATTTATAGAAAAGTTACAGGGAGGCAACCTTACGGCGGTGAGAAAGTGACTGAAGCTACTAGTTTGGTTTTTGAAGTATTGAAAGTTACAAGATAGTTTTACCCCCATTGAGTACTTAGAGTTAGGTCAGAGGGGAGATCGGCTGCCAAGCTACTGACATCTACATTTAGGGGTGGGGGGCACACCCATATACAGTTGTATCATCTACATAAATATTCACTAAAGATTGGAGTATGTTCTTAGACAGAAAGAGGATAGGACCGTGAAGCAAGCCTTGGGTGATCTGATAGGCTTCAAACGACAGGTCATTAACAACGACCTCTTAGGAAGGATATCATTTGTGGAAAACGTGAACACAACAGACGAGCTCAGAATTTGGACTCGTCTCGACGATACCGGTTTTCCGTGCCAATATCTGTTACATTATTCACATATACTCTTGTGTACAAAATATTAGTGATGGCATGATTAAATTATTTCCTTAAATAACAAAGGGAATGCTGCTTATTTGCTCCGGCATGCTTATTCTTTTCCAAATAAATTTCTCCACGGTGCGATTATTTTGTTCCAGGTTTATTAACTTGAAAATAAAATGTCCTGGTGGAACGGTAAATTGAGCAGGAATTCGTATTTGAAAAGTTACCACCGGCATTACTATTGTAGACAGAACTTGTAGTTGAGGTAAATTAGTAGCAAGGTAAAAGTAATTATGAGCTGAAATAAATGGAGGGCAGAACAGGTTTTTGGAGAAATAAGGAAAATATAAAATTTATTAAGCGCTACAAAGGACAGGATATTGTGGAGAGCTATGATCGTCTACATCCTGAGGGGACACACCACATAAAGAAGAGTCAAAAAGAAAATAGTCACCTTTTTGAATTATTCTTATGATCTTTGCAATATTTCCTTTCAGACTAAAATTATCATCGAAATGTTGCCAGCTGTCTATTTCTTGTACATATTTTCGGTTGTGGCTGTCGCCATTGAAGTGAATGAAAGTTTTGACGTAACGTATTTTTTGGTGTATAACAAGGGTAGCCAAACCGCGGCTCGCGAGGTACATACGGCTATTTCACCTTTAACATGCAGCTCGTGGAAATATGTTGGCTGAGTTCCTTAAAACTATCATCGATCAAGATTTTGAAAAGATTTGGTATATATATATGTGTGTGTGTGTGTGTGTGTGTGTGTGTGCATGTGTGTGTGTTATTATTACTGAAGCTAATACAAATTAACAGTAAAAGAACTGCATACATGAATAAATAGTTTTTCGTACATGCATTTCATAATATTTTGTAACAAAATGAGTATGTAACAAAAACGTATGTGTAAATTTTGTTCATGTCTTGAGGCTCTCAAACATATGGACTTTATCGTATGTAACTCTTGTATTAAGCAAGTTTGGCCACTCTTGGTGTATAAGAGAAAGTTTTGTCCCTAAAATTTCATATCAAGATCTGCTAGCGTTCTGTAGACCAAAGGTATGAATAATATATAATAAAAAAAACGGGACAAATAAAGAATAAAAAACTAATGAGCTAAAAACACAATTGGCTGTTGTATCTTGCAATTTAATAAAACTACTGCAACTTCTCCACGATTCTGTTAACAAACTATTTAAGACCTTCATGAACGAAGAACAATTTGATAAAACGTGAAGATTTTGCTACGAGCTGTGCTGTTGTGCATGGTGGATTGAATAATTCGTGGAAGAAGGAAGCGATATTATGATTAATTCATTTAAAAATGTCGGGTCAGTAACACAATAGATGGGACTGAGCATGATATTCCCTTTGATCCTAATATTGGATCCAATGCTGAAATTTATGATTAATTTCCAAGCGATAATGAAATCAATGAGGATGATATTCCCTTTCATCCTAATATTGGATCTAATGCTGAAATTTATGATTAATTTCCAAGCGATAATGAAATCAATGAGTATGATATTCCCTTTGGTCCTAATATTGGATCCAATGCTGAAATTTCTGATTAATTTCCAAGCGATAATGAAATCAATGAGGATGATATTCCCTTTCATCCTAATATTGGATCCAATGCTGAAATTTCTGATTAATTTCCAAGCGATAATGAAATCAATGAGGATGATATTCCCTTTCATCCTAATATTGGATCCAATGCTGAAATTTATGATTAATTTCCAAGCGATAATGAAATCAATGAGGATGATATTCCCTTTCATCCTAATATTGGATACAGTCATGAGATGTCTGATTCCTTTCCAAGCGATAATGTCAACAATGAAGATTTTGTAGATTTTAAACCAAAATAAATAACAGTAAACCTTTTCTTATTATTTACCGTTAATTTTATTTTGATGTTTTTATGAAATGTAATTTCCTTCGTATTTTCTCAGTCAAACTGTAGCCGTTCATCTTGCGTATAATATTCGATATCTACTTGCCGCCCCAAGATGCGGCACAAGGCCAATTTAATGTGGGGAGCTCGTGCGCGTGTACCTGGCTTAGGTCCAAATATAGCCGAGATCCCCTGCAACTGTCGATTGCGCTGGCATTGGTATTACTGCCGATCCCCATTCTCTTGAGAGGTACTGCCGCGGGAAGCTGTTCCCCGGGACCGGGCACCGCTCAATACTTTTGGTTCCGTTTTGTCTGAAGATAAAGACACAACTGGTTTTGCACTCCGTCCGAAGACAGAGATACAACTGAAAGATGATAAACGAGATACGACATACCGAAACTCGCAAGTCCGACTCGAAAGACTCGCGTATTGTATTCTGCTACTCCCCTTGCTGCTTGGGCACCTATATAGTCTCTACAACCTTAGCTACGCTAATTAGGCAGTCATTTACATATCACTACAGATGTGTTGAGCTCTTTTGCGTTTACAACACTATATACTCCTTTTTAGAGCATTAGACTAAATTTTACCGCATGACTACATCTTGTTTTTGTAGAACTTGGTCTTTAAATAAGATATCGTCAAAATATAATGGAAGTAATAATAGCCAAAGAAAGCTAGCACCCACTGTCCAAAATTGAAGACACTAATTAATTTTACAATTGCATTGGCTATATTTTCTGTGATATTAATCAAATATATTTTATCCATGTTAACTCTACTGCCGTTTAAAACTAAGAAAGAATTCTGATTTTAAAATCATAAAACATAGTCAAAGAAAACTAACACAAAACGAAAGAAATAAAAATTAGTGTATTATCTGCCTGGTTTCCCTACTTATTAATGAGACATTCTTTGTTATGATAACACGAGACATTTTCGCTTATTGACCCTGAGTAATAGCCTCCGTTACATTAATGGAAGATTTCATTACTCAGAAGAGGAGATCAGGTTGCGTAACCGATAGTTATTATTATTATAGATTCCATTAGATTAATAGAGAATATGAAAGATTTGTTGAATTTGTTTAATTGTATTCTAATTATTATATCATGAGTTGCATTTCTCGTGGGTGATAATATATTTGTAATTGTTCAAAGTTTCCCTTTATTCTTAGTCTAACGTCGGGCAAAATCAACACGTACTCTCAGCTCAGTCAAATTGAATTGTGAGGCAAGCACGCTTTCCATCGTGTTGCGAACAGAGGCTTCTTGTAACGATTACATCTATTTCTAATTTCATCATCCCCACGGGTGGGCTTACAGGTAGTTTCTGCGATAAACTGTCAGCCGTGTTTGAGAAGTAAGTGGATCTCTGTTACACATCACAGATACGACGAATGTCAAAATAAAGATTTCCAGGCGGTCGTCATTTTGTTTATTTATTTATTGTATGCGTACAAACGAGACTGTATGAATAAGACAGCATATTGTATCGCAGGAACAAATCTGCTGACGAACGAATGAGTGAATGTATGAAAACTGAAGGCCTGAACAGACGAATAAGGCCCTATCTGTATGGTAGGCCGTGACTTAAATCATTCGGGCTGGACGGATTACGACGTCATGCTGTCGGTTCATGGTAAGCAAGCTAGACTCACAGACTTTTACTACTAAGTTTAGTCCTCACTGGATACTTCATACTTGTAGTTTTTTTTTCTTTTATCAAAACTAAGCTAAACTTTAGAAATAACGAAAGACCAGACCACATAAAGACCAGACTCCATCCTAATCAAAGATTTTACAAGTTCAAGAACTGTATTAAAAAAGGCTTTAAAACAAAAATAAAATATCTTAATTTTTTTTTTCATGATTCTTCTTCTATGTGCCATGACCCTTCAGGACGTTGGCGATCATGGCTCTCCACTAATTCCTATGCATTTGTCTTTCTGTTATCTTTCCTAAACATTGCTCCGCCATCTATTTACCCAAACTCTCTAGGTAGGTGATGCGTTGCTTTCCTCTATCCCTCTTACATCCAATCTGTTCTGTGAGTATCAGATTTTCCAAACTCTCTTTCCTCATTATATTATGAGTAATTTCAAATGTCTCTTTCTGAAGTTAATTATAAGTGTCCTTTTTGTTACCATTTTCTCTAAAACTTCGTCGTTGCTCGCATGTTCGGTTCATAAAAATTTATTTCTGGTAATAATTTTTTTTACAAAGTATTTCTTGTATTAACACCTATTTTGATACTTTCATAGTATTTTGACCACAGTTTTTTGGAGTTAACTATTTGCCCATAGCGGGGACCCTAATAGGGTGGACCTGGGAACATCAGTAGTTAAGAGTTGGTTTCACGCTTCTCAAAACCTGCTGATCAGAGGTCTTACTGTTGGACGTAGTATATCGCCTTACCCAGGACGCTGATGTAGTTTATCGTCATACCCAGAACAGGAGAGACATCTGAAGAAGTCCCGGGCATACAACAATCGAAATGTCACTATGTTAACAACAATTACGAATACATAAGTCTGAATGTAAATGATGTGAATCTGGGCGTTCTGTTACTTTATCTTACAGTCTGTCTATCACGCTTTTTTACTCTTTAAAATATGCTGTTTATAGAGAAAGCATAATTACTTCGGTTATATGAGATGGAATTAAACAGAATGTAGTTGAAGCAAGGAGAAACACCAGTTTGGCATTTGGAGAAGGAATTGTGAACGATTGACTTTAGAATGTTCACTTTGTAGATTTATGGCACTATGTTTAGCACACGTATCGAAAAAGGGTGATTTTATCGCTGTCTTAAGTGTTTCGTGTTTTGCAACGAACTATAAGGTCTGTGCATCTTTGGATTGGAGACTTTAAAAGCGTTCACCGACTTGGATGAAAAAATTTTGAGAACAAGTGACAACAAACCGGATGTTCGGGATTTCCGGTCGCAGGTCTCTATTAACGGTCTCATTTGGAATTCAGTAGAGTGCTTGACCGGCCATTAACGGGAACAGTGAAGTTCCGATGCCATCCACGAGAGTTAGAAGGGAGAGCTGAGGGGGAAAACTTATCTGTTAGTCGGAGGTGTCAGAAGTGGCAGGAGTTGTCCCAAGTGTCACCTACCTATCCAATCAGACTGTGCAAGACTATACTTGAATTAAACAACTAAGTATATTGGAAACTGTTTTTCTAGCAATCATTTCTCGCCACGGCGTCTGTTTTCACTTTCCACTTGATTGTGAGCGTGAAACGGACCTTTCTTAGTTAGTTTTTGATGCAAACCGAAACGAAAGCAAATAAAGACGCAACGTAGGATTTTATGTGTCTGGTTAGTGAAAAGCTAGGAAAGGGCCCTCATTTATGTTTACAAATGAAAATATTCAAAATGATTTTCGAGAAAATCACAAACGTCATAAGCAACGATTACTTAAGAAAACAACTGTTATTCTAGATCGAACTTGAATAAGATTTTGAGATCTTTAATCAAATTTTATTTATTTCTCTTCAAAGATTGATTGATTTGTTTGTTTAAGGGCATATCAAATTTAATTTTCTGGGGAGCTTTGAAGTAATAAAAATGATACATGTTATTCTGCTTTCACAGTTGAATACATGGTAGATGATACTCAGCTTTTAAGCATACACATGTTTGTGTTGACATACTAGAAGCAGTGATATGTGTGTTTTATGTTGTAGTTATATTTTTGAATACAGTTTGGGTTTTTTAAGAAATTGCAGGATATTATATGTCTTAATGTCATGAAAGAGTTCTTTCATGTTGGTTGCTTTGTTGATTTTGTTTAGCAAATCTCTATGTGATCTTTAATGCCGAAATCTAAATATTTGAACATAACTGAATGCCTTGAACTACAGAAAAATGTATTGTTGGTTATTTCACTATCAATATGTCTTGTTTATAATTTTACTATAAATATGTATTGTTGGACATTTTTGTTATATGAAAATCTAGTGCTAGTATTTTTACTATTGCAGTGACCTTAAAGATAGTAGCAGTAGGAGCTCTAAAATAAAACTTAGCAGGAGCAGCTTAAATAAAATTTATCAGCAACATCTCCCGAAAATAAAAACACGTGAACCCTGAAGTAACTTTTTTTCTGGGTTACCTCTTTCGAACTGCTGACATGAACGTTCCACGCTGAAGCTGCAAGAGCTGCGAATGCTTCACATAAAAGACACCAACAAAGTACGTTCCCACTATAACATATTAATGAACATTTCGTTGTGTATATAATTTATGTCTAACAAAAGCAACTCTTAATTTAAACCTTCCTTTTGTTCATTTTGTTTTAATAAATGTTATCTTTGCATTGTAAATCGTATTGGTATGTTATTCTGTACATGCACACTTTACACCGCTACTATTTCATGTACTATAAAATGTTCACGTAAAAACCTTACACATTTAATTGAAGTAGTTAATCACTAAAATATAAAAATGTAATTTTATACTCTCACGGTGTTTTGTTTTCATTTGGGGGTTTACTATTTACCTATAGTTGGGACCCTAACATGTGCTACCATCCCGGGTCAGGGTGGATCTGTGAATAATAACAATTAAGAGGTGGTTTTGCGCTCCTCAAAAACTCCAATGTTCCGATCATAAGCCTTGCTGCCTCATGTAGTTTATCGCCATCTTCTCAAATATGGAGGTAGGGAACTAGACAAATTTCACATGAATTGTTAATAAATAAGAAATTGCGTCGTTATAATACCTGTACATCATTGCTATTTCGATTCATTTCTAAAACGTGTCATTACTTGATACGACAAATGGTTCCCTTATGATAATCGTAAAGGCATTTTGAATTGAAAGAATACCTTTCGTTTATAATAAATCCTTTTAGATTTAGCCGTCAAAATATTACCTTTCATCAGGCATAGTCTAACAAAAATATAGTTAAACATTACAAACAAGTTCTATTTCGGAAAACATCATCTCACAGTCATAGACAGTTAAAATGTTATGTACTATTTTAAATGTAAATGTATCTTTTATCGATGAACCTGCTTTTAAATTACTACAAAAATTTACATTGGATAGAGTTTTAATTTTTTTTCACATTAATGATTTTGGGATAAAGTTTTCCTTTTGAATGACATTCAGAAAAGTTTTCTTTAAGAATGACGAGTTATTTAATTATTTGTAATTAAATAAAATAAAAGAATTAATAACGACTAAAATGTCTTAACACTTAATCTCTTTGGTTTTTGTTAATCCATAAATCTATTTATAGTAGGGCTAAGCTCCGTCTGTCATCTGAAGAGCGGAAAATCAATAAAATATCGAAATGCGAATAATGCTGGATTATGTTTTCCAATTTTATCTTTTAGAACGTTTTGTAAGTTTAACCAATAATCACATATGTGAAAAATATTTTTTTTAAAAATGATGTTCTTTAACTTTTACAGATGATAGACACTGGCAAACCACTGCTGTGATAAGCTCAAGAATTTCCCTACCCTAAGAAACAAGAACAGAGAAATTAAATTAATATAAAGAGTATATATCTGGTGTAACAGCAAAATTATTTAAATCGTTTAACATAATTGGCCATCCCACAAAATGTTTAATATCTAAACAAAAATCAAATTAACTTAGTTTATTTCTTCAAGTTTTTCAGATGAGACATTTAGCAATCTTGGCACCATTTGTCGTAGGAATAACTGAAAAACCCTTTCAGTAATTCAAATAGAAAGAGAACAAGTTAAAATCATTTTGTGTCAGACCACTGTCTTCTCAATTGAGCAATAGTGAGAGTAAAAAATCATTCAGGTCTTCAGTAATGTTACCAAAATTCATACTGTGGCTCCCATCTACAAAGTCCATTCAAGAACCATCAAATGAACGGTGAATAAGTTTCAAAAGAAGGAATAGTAGAAAGGAAAACTGGATCAGGAGATCACAACAGCAAGAGGGATCATCATTTCAACTTGGAGCTAAAGGGATCGGTTAGAAAAGATCCATTTCAATTCATAAGAGAGAGGAGTTTCACCTCTGACAGTCCAAAGAGCAATGAAAAAAGACTTGAAAATGAAATCGTACGTGAAACCTGTGAGGCAACTTGTTACTCCAGGACAGAAAGTTAGAAGGTTAGAGAGGGCGAAGATCATCTTGAATAAGTTTGAAAAATGATCTTGGTATAATATATCAAAATTTGAACTTAATCCTTCATGAGCTTCCGATCCTTAGCTATGATTAATTAATGATGAACATGTCATCTTGTTTTATGATCGATTTCATCACGATTCTTCTGATAAGCTTGGAGAGTAATTATACATACCTACTGCTCAAAGTTGTGCCCAATAGTGTTATAAAAACCCCGTGGAGCTGCAGTAAGATATCTTTAATCAATCTAATATGCAATGGTTCAAAACTTAATCTAACAATTGGACAATTTTGCTGTGCTGGAATGAAAGTCAAAATTGTGTGTAAAGAAAATTCTTTGGGATATTTAAAGATAAGACAGTCAATAATTTAAATTACCTTATCAGATCCGACGACCAGAGACCAGAAAGTGTTTGTTTGCTTTTTTGAGTGTAAATCAATAAACTTGAAGGTTGACACATCACAGGTATCAACTGAATTTTCGTCTGAATATTTTACTGTATGATTTCTGTCTGAAATTTTTGGGATGATGAGTTATCATTATCTACATTATTTACATTCTGACTAATGTTCTTACCACTGTTATTATTATCACAACGTTTCGGAAGTTGTGCCGTCTTACCTTTTTCAGGTGTTTGGCGATATGGGTAAGCTTCAGGGAATTTCGAACTGAACGGTTTGATAGATCTGGCGGTAGATTGTTATCGTTCCCCTGCCCATCTCTAGGGACATCGTCTGTATAATGTTTTATATATGCGATTAATAGAGTAGCATTGGTTTAAGTGCACTGAAAACGAAGGAGACTTTCTCTTAAAAGTTGTATAAAATAAATATTTTCACTATTAGGCTACGGACTTATTGATGGACCTGCGTATAGTAGCCATAGAATATCAGTCTGTTTTGAATTAATTCAACCATCAGAGATGTTTCGACTTGAAGGCACACTGAAAATCAGTGCCGTTTTTATCTTCAGTGTGACGGCTGGTTTCCGGTCATGCCCATCTGTTTAGGCTCATTTTTCTTTCTTTAACACCCACAGAGCTAACCTCTTGTTTATAGAGCAACTTTGCTGATTGGACCTTTTTACAGTTCAAGTATGCAACCCACAAGGGCCACATACGGTTTTAAATAAAGAGTTGTTCTTTTCCTAGGCACGGTAGAGTAATGGATAACGGCTCGGATTGAGGAATCGGAAAGCCGAGTTCGAATTCCAGTCGAATCCATTAAATTCACTTACGTGCTAATACCATTGGTAAAGGTATTAATCATCTTCTTCTTCCTCCAGCTATGGGTAAATAGCAAGACAAACCGGGTTCTATAGCCTTGGATGGCAACTGGTCTGCCGCAGAAAGAAATGGCAACCTACTGCAGGAGGAAAATCTGCCTAGTCAGTCATGTTATCTGCCTAAGCGTGTATGGCACATAATTGACTGACTCTTCTCCTATAATTTTTTACAACCAAGGTTAGGCAGACTGCCCTGCTATTTTAACCCATAGATTAGGGGAGAAGTGAGTGATTCGTAAGTGAATGTAATGATATTGACCAAAATTTGAACCCGACTCGCCAATTTCTCATTTCGATCTCATAACCATTGCACCTATATATATATATATATATGTGTGTGTGTGTGTGTGTGTGTGTGTGTGTGTGTGTGTGTACTACAGTTCAAAGGTTTGAAGCTACCCTCAGAAAATGGCTTGGGATACAGTTGATAAAAGTGTGAAAACAAATGAAAAAGAGCACTTAGGAGTTCATTGAAAAAAGAATAGAATTAATTATCAAACTTGTACTTTCAAAAGCTTTTGCAACGAATGCCAAAGATTTGTGCTGCAGTAATCAAGGCTAAAGGAAGATATTTTGCCGAGAGCCACATTTAATCATAAATTTTCTTTCTTTTTGTCATAATAAAATTTTTAATAAAATATCATGTCTCACTTGTTTTACCATGTATAATTGTTTTCTCTTATTTAAAGTACAAAACAACTACTTTTACGGCCAATTTTAAAAATTACGATAAGTGACCTCAATCTTTTGAACTGTAGTGTGTAGTGTATATATATATATGTGTGTGTGTGTGTATGTGTGTGTGTGTGTATGTGTGTGTGTGAGAGAGAGGGAGAGAGAGAAATTTAAAATCAAGCAAAATGGGTTTGTCAGTGATTAGAAACTTTTGCAGGCTGTACAGTATGAATAAATATGTCCGAAACGTATTGTAATAATTTAGCAAAATTTGGGAATTAGATGGGGCTGAAAACTTATCAACACTCCCTAATTGGCTTAAGTAAACACAAAAGGGAGCTGAATCCTTTGGCGTCCGTGTTTTTAGGCATTTAATGGAATTTTTACTCCGGCATTAATTCTTACTAATTTAAACATCCTATTTAGTAGGTTCACGTGTTTGAGTAGATACCCCTGATTTTATTGTTGTTGTTGCTGCTTGTTTTTTTGTTTTTTTTTTAATTAATGCTACCGGACTAGAGAGTCAAAGTCATAATGAAGACAATATGTGTCTAGCCAGGAGTCAAACTTATCTTCCGTTTTTTCATCAGGGAAAACGCTTTCCAACCAAGCGTGCTTTACTATTAATCCACGAGAAGCTAGTAAATATATATTTTTTATATTTTACACACACACACAGATATATATATATATATATATATTGTATATTTTTTGCATATATTTTCATATTTTTTTATATTTGTAAAGCGCACGTGATTCAATGGTTTGAAAGCGGTTTCCCAGTTAAAATGGGATAAAAGGTTCTGTTACCAGTTTGTTTATTAAGACTTTCAATTTCTAGGCCGACAGATATTAATTTGCTTTAAAAAGTTTTGATTAATCAAACACGTGTATCCACGAAATATAACGTTTTGCATATATATATATATATATATATATATATATATATATATGCATGTATGTATGTATGTATATATATATATAAGCGATACAAGATTTTATATATTTTTTGCATATATTTTCATATTTTTTATATTTTATACACACACTCACTCACATATATATATATATATATATATATATATATATATATATATATATATATATATATATATATATTTATATTGTATTATTATTTCTTTCTTTTTCATGGAAGAAAAGTTGTATCAAAAACAAACATCTCCGCAATATGACATTAATCAAGTATTCTTTATTTTGACAAACCATCTCCATTCTGTGTAACGGGTGCCACTCCAAAAAAATAACGACTTGTCGCTGACTGCTGATCGCAATGCTTGCTTCTATGTAGTAGCAGTTAAAATAGTCTTTTTATACCTTATCTTTTCCTATCTATCTAGCTAGCTAGCTATAAAAACAGTGAGGATATAGAAGTCAACAATGGTTTGATGATCATTTTAAACGTGAAACTACCAGTTGCCATCCGGTGACGATTTCTACATTCACAATGTTTACATCATACATACATATTGACCACCAATCCTCCACAAATATAGCACATTTTAAACTTAGCCGAAGATGCCTACCAAATGGGAAGCAAAGTATTAGGAATTAGAAAAAAAATCGTTAGAATCAAAGGAAAGGGTACTGAATTGTTATGTAATATCAGCGCCTCCTATATGGCAGTGAAGGCTAGAAAATCTCAACACAGATGAAGAGGAAACTTGAAGGAACAGAAATGTCGTGCTACAAAAGAATACTGGGAATACAATAGACCGAACATGTGAGCACGACAAAGTTTTAAAGACAATGGAAGGACACATACTTAACATAGGGAAGAGACAGTTGAACTAGGACATATAATGAGAAATGAGGATTTAGATAATTTTATACTTACCGGACAGGTTGAAAAAAAAGGGGGACAGTGGAAAGCAACGCATCACCTAGTGAGTTTTAATAATTGGATGGTAGAACATGGTTTAGGAGAGATAACTAAAACACATTTATTAAGAGTTACTAAAGGACAGGATAACCGTTCGGCCACGTAGGACTTACGGTCAAACAAAGCCCGAACAGCGCGTTTGAACACATACTCTTTGCCGAATCTCGAAGCATCTATATCTGCTCTGTTTCGTATTCTAAAGTAAACAATGATAATTTATTTTAGGAAAAGGATTAATTTCGACATATTTGGCCGAGTAGTTAGGTTGGATACAATGACGGTTTCCCATAGTGTGATGCAGATTCGAATCTTGCTGGAGGTCGCATATTTTTCATATTTTTCTCGAATATCCAGGTCGGTAGATGTAGTTGGTTAAAAATACTGTTCAATTAAAAGACAGAGCTTATACTCGAATTAAAAAAAAACATAACGTTTAAACAAAATTAATTAAAAATAGAAATACCAATTATTATATATGAATTATAGACAAACACTGTAAAATATAATCGTGAATATAAAAATATTTTTAAATATAGTATCGTATCACATATTACTAATAAAATAAATCATAGATGTACTGAATATATATATATATATATATATATATATATATATATATATATATATATATATATATATATATATATATAAAGAATTAGTGCCATTCCTATTATTTTAAACGTCTATAGGTTTGTATTTTTTAAGATTTATCGAATACGCAGACTGATAGACGTAATTTATATTGTTTAAAGTAAAAATAAAAATGAGGCGTCTATTTCAAATACGAGTATCCACTATAATGAATGATGAACATATAGAGAGAGAGACGGAGAGAGAGAGAACGAGAGAGAGAGAGAGAGAGAGACAGATAATATTAGGGGTCAATGTATATATATAAATTTCCAAGAGGATAGAATACAGGTAGAGTTCAATGTCCAGGACAGAGCAAGAATATAATATAAAAGGCTCAAACACTAATATTCCATGGTTATAATTTATTACATTGGAATCATACTCACGATCCAAATCATCAGACCCACTTATTCAAAAAGAAAACGGGAAATATAACTCGGGATATAAAAAAAACAAAATTTTAGTGAGATACCGGTTAGTATATAAAGATATATTTATGTGAAATACAGACGTTGATTATATTTAATCAACGTCTGTATTTGCCTTAAATGATGTGCGATATATATATATATATATATATATATATATATAGTTTTGAGGTATGTTATATTTATGGGTAAGAGTTTTCCGTATCAGTGACAGAGTGTATATAACTATAAAAGTGAACACTGAGGTCAAAACCAAGAGGTGACAATTTGTTTTATACTTGAACGCCATCTTCAAGCCATGAAGACACACACACACACACGCACGCACGCACACACGCACACACACATATATATATATTTTGTTGTTACACCCGGCATATATATATATATATATATATATATATATATATATATATATATATATATATATATATATATATATATGCCGGGTGTAACAACAGAATTGTCCTAATCGTATAACACCATGGGATAATTGTCCATCCAACAAAATGTTTGCATATCTAAACTAATTGAGTTTCTTTTTTTCAGGTTTTCAGATAAGATGTTTCGCCATCTTGACATCATTTGTCATAAGACTCACAGAAAAACCCTTTTAGTTATTCACCTAGAAAGAGAAGAGGTTAAAATCGTTTAGTGTCAGCCCCACTATGCCTTCCCAATTGACCAATGGTGAGAAGAAAAAGATCATTCAGACCTTCAGTAATGGTACCAACTCTGGCTTTCATCTTCAAAGTCCACTCAGTAAACATCAAGAGAACACTGAATACGTTTAAAAAAGAAGGAAGAGTAGAGACGAATACTGAATCAGGAGATCACATCAGGATGGGCCATAATTTCAGCTTAATGCTAAATGCATTCTTATTCAAAGTAGAATCCAATAGTCTTATAAAAACCTCGGAGAATTACAGTAAGATATCTTTAATCATTTTTTTTTTCAGATACAACGTTTCAAAGCTTTTGGACAATTCTGCTGTTAGACCCGGTATATATATATATATATATATATATATATGCGTTAATGCAAAGCTCTTGAGTAAAACGTATTGGAGTACTATGACTGATTGGCATTTGTTTACATTCGTAAAAACAATATGCTAGAATTAGCAGTGACGATAGATTTTTGGTAGAAACTCTGACTGCCACCAAATCAGCCGGGTTTCTGTCCTAGCTTCAGGCATTCGGATGTCTAGTCGCTCTGAGGAGCTCTGATACAGCCAAGCAGTACTGCCTGCGATTGACATATATATATATATATATATATATATATATATATATGTATGTATGTGTGTGTGTGTGTGTGCATTATATGGGTTACCTTGACTGACAGCTTTTCGTTACTAGCCGCTGAGAACTCGGCATCTTTTTTACTCTATCCACGTATATGCATGTGGATCCTCATATTAAACCACACATTGTCTCGAATTTTCACTCGCAGAAACACAAATATATCCCAACGTCTGTATTGTAAGTACATATATTCCTGTTAAAGTATGTGTGCGTCTTTGTGTATGATTGTGTGAGCGCGCGTGTGCATGAAAGTGAGGATATATATTTCTGTGAGTGTGGCATCTATTTAAAATACGCTGCTGTTTCACTGTACTAAACTAATAATAAACTCCAATCACTTGGATCAACACCAAATAGACAGGACAGTTTATATATATATATATATATATATATATATATATATATATATATATATATATATATATATATAACTTTCTCTGTATCAGTTGTCGGGTCAGTGTGCCAGTGTTCAAAATAAGTTGATCTCACAAATTCTTTTTCTTCTCTGCGCCGTGTCCACAACCTCTTATCGTTTATAACGCATAGCAATGTTTGTCTTTTTACGATCTCTCCCATATGCTGTGCTACCAACTATTGGCAAAAGATTGTTAGGTATGTTACTCTCTCTTTCGTCTCTGTCTCTTTTGCCTTCAATATATCCAGTGAGTCTCAAATTCTCGAAGCCCTCTTTCTTCATTATGCGTTCCAGAAATTTCATCTATCTTACAGATTTTATGTGCAAGAGTTTTTCGTTTTTATTTTACTTAAAACTTCCTCGCTGTTCACATACTCCGTCCATGGTATTCTCAGCATCCTTCTGTAGAACCACATCTCTGTGGCCTAATGTCTCCTTCATCTGTGAAGAAGTTGTCACTCATTCACTGCTAGAAAGGAAGACTGATATTAGATAGTAGTTCAGGAATGTTTCTTTTGTTCCTAAATCTCTTGTTTAACTAAGACATTTTTCGTATTTCCAATGCACCTTCGGCGACCCATTTGACACCACCAACTGAAACACTGCCGTCACAGTTTAAAGGATAGATTTCTTGCCAATGTGTCAATCATCTAAATTCGTAACAAGTACAGCATTTCCTCTGGTTCATTTGAACTGAATCCCTCCTTTATTTTTTCGTTTTTGTTTGTTTGTTTGTTTTTTGGGGGGGAAAATCGCCTTCCTCACATGTATCTCAGCCGTAAAAAGTATCCTTTTTTTCACCTTCTCTGCCTTTGTAAACTGCAAATAATACCACACATGATGATCAGAACCTGTCAGTCATCGCTTCCGTCACCTAATTCATTCCATCGCCGCTAAAGTGCACACAATGCCAACTCATAGATTTGTTGATTTAGTAACGGCTTTTAAATGACTTTTATTGACATTTACTAACACTTAATTGAGAAAATATACGTCACGACTTCAAATAAACGGATGTGGGTCTGATATGAAGGATGTGCCGAGAAAATCTTTCCAACACTTCTCGTTTTGAAAAACGTATTGGGACTTACTGCAGACATCAAGTGGACCTTATACTATCCATACCTAAAGATGCTGGAAAAATGGTGGTTTAATTCTATCATTCAGGGAAGCATCTTACTCTGCCATCATCATTATCATCATCGTCAATACAATGACAGTATGTGGTCATAGGGTGACAGCTGATCACCTGACCAATTTCCTCTACATATTTGGGTTGAAAGTCGGAGAGGTATTAATTCATGTGCAAGTAGCCCTGGCGAAGACCACCGCTCTCTAGGTCAAACCACGACCAATGTCCTCCGATTTGAATGCTTGTGGTCGTTAATTACGTCGGAGAAACACTCAGTACTGAACACGGACTGCATATATAGTTATAGACTATAATCTACCCCATTGTGTCAATTGGTCGTTGACCCTACAAGAAGTTTCATCCGCCATTTGTCATTTCTTGTTTTTAAGTCTGCTAGGTGTCTCACCACCCTCCTCAGTAGAAAAACCTGGTCTCGGAACCGGTTTAGTCCCCCGATGACACAACCATACAGCGGATACTTGATTATTTGGTACTAGTAGCACTCGTACAGTGCCCTGCCATCCTCTATCTTTGCAAAAATCTGAGTAGAAATATATCTGCCTATTTGGGCTTGAGCTACCCAATCAACACTTCCTTGACAAGGTTCTAAATCGTCTACGCGGCCTTGTGGGTGATGACATATTTTCCACTCTGCAGCTTCTTTCTCAAAGACGCAACGTCTCAAGTCTACATTCCATGGCAAATGTTCGGAGGACATCCGTTCTTTAGTTCTCAGACCATTATTGCTAAAAATTTGTCATGCTACATCCACGCACTTGAATCATCTTCATTTCTTCCGTATTTCAATTGTAAGAAGGAAGTTCCACTCAGACAGCTTTTACCAGACTCCCTGATGGATGATTCCTTGAAAGCATCAATCAGAGCCTCTTCAAGTCAAGGGTCAATTGTTATCTATCACTAATTATCACCATCATTTTCACCTACTTCCTACTTTCATATGACAGATCTAATTCAGTAGCCCTCTATCTTGAGTGATTCTTGAGCTTGGTATTGTGTGGAAGTTAGTAAAAATAAAAAATAAAAATTCTGGCTTTTGTCATGACTCGAAATCCAACCGCTAGCACTCGAGTGAAAGTATATCTGTCTCTCCGTAGTTAGCAGTTCCTCTCTGTAATGGCGTTAAGGTGATCAAATTTCAAGTCTAATTTTTTTGTCTATTTAACATACGAAATTTATTAGAAAATATATTCAACTTAAATGCAAAAGTAGTTATAAAAATGACTTCAAAGTGCCGCATATTCCAACTTATACACTTTTCCTGTGACCCAGCGATTGCCATTCCGTCCTCATTCTATCGGCGAGAAGTAAGTTCCACTCGAACAGCTTCTTCACGCGAACAACTACTATGTGGAACAAACTCCCAAGTGGATGTTTCTATGATCACTGTAATCTTAAACTGTTCAAGTCTAGCGTCAACCGTTATCTTCCCTCCTATCCATATAAACTGCCCCATAACTTAACCCGCTACCCACCGCGAGTGGAGCCTGGCCTTGCACAGGGTAAACCTTACTGTAAAAAAAGAAAAAGAAAATGAAATTGTGACACAAATGACAATTTCAATGCCATTCAGACTACGTGTGCATAGACATTGGCATGTGCGTATGTATATTGCAATTCAATAACAGCCCAAAAATATTCCTACAGAATAAACAAAAATAAAATAAAAAACAAATACATTTTCAAAATTAATTTTAATTATTTAATTATTTCCGAAAATTTCATTAAAATCAATAAAACCTTAATTATTGATTTTTGCTTCAGGATCGCCTGCCAGAATAAGTACTGTTTCGGTAGGGTCTCTTGGGCGAACAAGTATAATGTTGGAAGATCCGAAACTTGTCATGACCCCAAGTCATAACATCACTGACGAGGCGATCATGTGCATTTGTTGGAGTGTTTTCATAACAAACAGGTTTTAAAAGATTCATTTTTTTTCCATTTATAGTCTCCAAATTTATGATTTTATTGCTCAACCCAAGTTAGGGATTGTCCAGACTGAATAGGAGAGAAATGTATTTTTCCAGTGTCGTATTTCAAATTCAGTCAAATTCTCTGTGTGTGTGTGTGTGTGTGTGTGTGTGTGTGTGTGTGTGTGTGTGTGTGTGTGTGTGTGTGTGTGTGTGTGTGTGTGTACATTAATTGTCATAAGCACGTTTAACTCACTCGTACGCAGCACAAACAGGCATATACAGGGTGGTCCGAAAGTCTTGTCACCCGTACATAATATAATTTTCTATTTCAGATAGCTGACAGGAAAATGATGGTGTTCATACAAACCTTCACGATGTATGACAGCGTCAATTAAGATGAATAAACTAAATCCAGTACTTTTCCTTTGTATTACTGTATTACTTGTTCCTTCATTTTCTCATTATTTTTCGGTAGAAGGTAACAATACTTTCGGACCACCCTGTACGTTACGCATGTGCACTGAAAACTTCGGTGGTATAATGGTTACAAGCTTGTCTCGCCATATCAATTACTATACTAGGTGCTCCATACTTTCGGCCTTGTGCCACATCCAAACTCCTTTTAGTAAATCACTGTACATTGAACATGCGCACACAAAGTCACATGCACGTGTGTGGTGGGCAGAGAGTCAGCTGTTCTTTTCTTTTATTATATAGATTATTGGCGACGATGTTCGTTATGGAATAAATAGGTTTGTCGCTTATTTCATCCGCATCGTTGCCCTCAAGAAACGTTAGGTGTCACTTGTCTCTCGATCAGTAGTCCAATGTTCATTACTAACAACTCACTTGGTTTCGCGCCAAATGCACACGACTGTCATCAGCACTTTATAAGCTTCTCGCTTACGCTTCCGCCTTCTTTGTAGCTTAAGGGAAAGTCTCACACTTAGATCCGAGGAGAAAAAAAAACACATACAAACGCACCCATATAGACTAGGGACACTCCGAAAGTAATGCTTTCTATTTATTGACGCGAAATTTAAAACAGATACGAGATAATTGCACCGTTGGATCGAGCACGTTTTCAAATCCCAAATACTATTTTTCCATCATTGGCTCTCTATTTTCGCCAGAGGCAAACAAAAACCTGCATGTGAAGGTAGAAAAAAATAAAATCCGCATCTTCGGAGGCGACCCACTTACATTGCCGTCGCCACTGTTGAAACGCGTTCAGTCAGTTGTGCCATACGTGATACACGCTTAGGCGATTATGTCTCTCTCGATTCATGACTGACTAGGCAGATTTTCCTGCATTCGACAGGCGTTTATTTCTGCGGTAGACTGGTTGCTAAGCAAGGCTTTAGGACATAATCTGTCTTGCTATTCAACCCATAGCTTGGGGAGAAAAGATGGTTTCAAACGTTTCCTAAAAGATATTCGAGCGTAAGTGAATGTAACGATAGAATGTATCGATAGAATTCGAACTCAGCTCCCCAATTTCTCATTCCAAACGATCATCCATTGCCCAACACTACAACGAATTAATTATGCAAAAACAGTGCTCATATTCTGTTGAGGTAAAACCCTCCTACAGTAGAATGAACTCTTCCTCCTTTTATAAATACTAACTGCGAGAGTCGGTTGGGAGAGAGAGCCGCAGTGCTAAGCTACCGTTCGGATGTACACCGCTATCTACTTATTACTGACACTCTTGCTTTGTATATATCTTCAATATACTTGTTCAACCTACATTCGTCTTCCGTGTCTTTCTTTCTGGTCCCTAAACAGGCCACAACACATTCATTGTTTAGTCACTATAAATGTTAAAAGAGAAGACTTCGATACATGACAATGCGTACACTTTTTTCCACATAGAAGTCAATGAAACATCTCTGCTTCGTGCGCACTTTCATGTCAGATACCTTTTGACAGACTGCTGTACATAAGGTTGACGGTTGCAGAGATATCTGAATCAAAGTGGAAGAAATAGAAGTCAAGAAAAGAAAGAAGGAGAAAAAGAATTAAACAAAAAGACCATTGATTAAAACTATATGTGAAAAAAATACCACTCCCTAAGATTGAAGACATTTCCAACCAATGAAATGTTCAGGTGATACTTTTGTCATAACCCCATGTTTCTGAGCCTGATTATGGTAACGCTGCGTATGGTTCAGAGAAATAAAAAAATGATTGTCCTGGAAATAAAAACTGAGAAGAGAGCCTCTCCTTTGGATTATTTTTAACCAACCAAAATAACGGTTTCAATGAAAAACGTCTGATAATTTGAAAAGTAGCTTCTTGAGCCTACCGACACGAATATTAGCGAAGCGGCCAACAGGCCTAAATTACGATTCATTCATGTCACGAATCGGAGTGGATAGAGAGATAAAAGTAATCAGACCATGTTAACTTCAGCAATGAGTTGAGAAGAGGATTGTCAACAAAAAATCCGAGTAACATATTGAAACTGCTGTCCAGCAGATCTAGTCTTCCTACAATACAACACACTCGCTGCACGGATAATTTTACAAAACTTTATCAGCTTCAAGTTTAGCAAAACGACATTCATCAGCACTCCTTTCATCCAGCTACGGACGCTTCCGTTAGTACGTTGACCTATCAAACTCGAACGGGTCAGAAAGTTAAAAAAAAATTAACTTCACTGCCACTATACCAGGGATTGATTAAAATTTAGCAACAAATGTAACTCCCCACTTTCTTATGAACATTTTTCTTTACCTAACTGAAGTTTTAGGAGTTCAAAAGAATATTTTGAGCAAGTTTCTGCACGCGTCTTTTTTATCTTCACTTAAACAAATTCACCCTGTCCCAATTTCACACTGATAAAGGGCTCATTTTCTACTGTGTGCCTAAAGAGATAACTAACTAGTATTTTTATTTTAGTAACTTACTAGTTTAAAATTGCGCACAGAGTGCGGCTTTCAGGGTTAGATCCTGCAGCGAGTTAATTGGACCCAAAACTAAAGTGACCTCTGGTCCAGCTTAGAAAGCAGCAATGATAATTTTGAAGAAATAACGTTGAATTCCTCAATTCACTCCATGGAACTTCAAAACCTGCCTTTAACTCTGATTCGGGATATAATTGCAATTCCGGCTAAAAAAAACTTATTTGTGACGAACCTTCGTTTTGGGCCGAAATTCCTAATCAGGCCGAAAACTGAGTTCTTCAAATCACAAACTCTGTGAAACTTCAAAACCTCACGTCACGAAAGCTCTCACTTTAACTCTGATTGTATTTCATTTTGAAGAAATAAAACTGATTTCCACAATTCACAGTTTTCGAGATATTTTAAACTGAATTTAAAACAAAAAAATTTAAATTCAAATTCATTGTTACTTTAAAATCAATACAAATGAAAAAGATTTTAAAATCACTAATTTTTTCAGTTATTTTAAAATTTGGATTTTTAACTGTCCTTTCCTCATACGGGCAGAAAACCCAATGCTGGATGCTCAAGAACCAGATGAAGAACAGATTTTCACTCCCGAGAACATCCTGATTCCAAAAAAATATAATATGTCGAGCAAGTGTGTCCCGAGTTAGAGAGGTTTCAGACACACGGACGGACACACAGAATTTACCGTTTATTTACTTAGATTTGTATATGGGAAAATATCCATACATCGTGAAACTAAGAACAATATTAGGATTTTTAGTGTAGAGTGCCAAGCAGACCCCATCTCCAGGTTGGAAGATTAATGTAACACGGTCTTCCTCCCTCTGTTCTCTCACCATCCTTTCGCAGGGTTCTTACTGAGTAATCCTTAATAGATGTCAAGATTAAGTGGAAAGGAAGAAAGAAAGAACAGCAAAAAGAAAGAAAGAGAAAATAGTAAAAAGAAAGTAAAGAAAACAGTAAAAAAAAAAAAGAAAACTGAAAAGAAATCTCGGAGAAAGTAAAAAAAGAAAGAAGAAAATAGAAGAAAACAACGTACAAAAAACTAATAAAAAAGGGAGAGAGACAATGAAATCGATCAACGTTAAAATATGAGTAGTTTTTTTTTTCTTTACAATGAAAACAACAAAAAAAAGATACGTAAGTAGCAAAATCACAAAAAGTGGGGTGCAAATGCAAAACATTTATGAATGAATTCCTAAATAGTATTCAATGAAAGACAAAATTGTAAACATGAGTCAAAGTCGGGTGACTTTTTTTAACAGGTTGCTGCCATTGTTGTCCTAACCTGAAAGCATCCGGATCGAAACTGATCGACCAATGAAACTGCTTTGTTCGGCACACGTCATACGACACGGGGCAGACGCTAATTGGTTGAAAGAGGAAATATAGCTCTTTCTAGTGATTCGGAACATTAACGTATTTTCTTTCTTCTTTATTTTTCATTTGTTAGTCTCATATTTATCAATAAAATCAAGACTCCTTTGACAAGTTGGCAAATAGATAAATCGTTAAGCAATCTTAGCAACTGATTCCTTAGAGATGTGAAAAAAAAAACAGAAAAGAAAATGGATAAGATTAGCAACCTAGTCTCGTACAAATTACTACTGTTGTGATTTCGATCGTCACAGGATGTCCAACATTTTTGGATTTGTGTTAAATTTATACCCAGTAAATAAAAAAAGGGTGTGCGTACATTGTGGTGTAATGGATATCGACTCAGAATTGAAAGTCAGAAAGCTAGTTCGAATTCCAGTCGGCTTCGTTAAATCCGCATACGCGCAAATCCATCTATTCTCCATCCCACCTCCAGCTGAATAGCAATACAGACCCCGCTGCAGAAAAGATCAGACTATGGAAATAAGGTTCCTCTTTCTTTCTTCTGTCAGTCTTAGTATGGGATTCTCAGTTGAATAGCAGGAAAGTCCTACAGCCTTGGTTGTCAACCAGTCTACCGCATAAAAAGGCGGGAAAATCAGTCAGGAATCGAAAGAGACATGATATCCCAACCGTGTATCACGTATAGCACTTAAGTGACTGACTGAAATACTTACTCTTAAATCCGAAATAAAAGGCAAGTTGGAATAAAATGGTAGTTTGGAAAATTCTTTTGAAATGAATTAATAGTGAATCTGAAATAAAAGAGTAGCACAGAAGAAAACATCATTTCTAATAAGGCTTGGAAAACGCAAATGGGTTGAAAAGGTATAAAATCGAAATATTTGTACCATTCATATGTTAGGGATGCGTAATGGCTAGCGGTTCTTAACGACAAATCAACGAACCAAGTTCGAATTCCAGTCGGGTTTCTTTGGGTTGAATAGCAGTATAACCGTGGTTGGCAACCAGTATAGAAGTTGGGTAACAAAATTCAAAACCCAACCACATAGAGTGCAGATACTGATTCTAAAATAACACGATGGATTTCAACAATATGGATAATCCGGAATGCTGTTGGTACCAACGAATGAGAGACTATTTATTGCACACTTTCTGTGGAAATCAAGTTATTATAAAAGAAAATAAAGTCACATATACCGTATATACTCGCATATCATGAGACTTTTGAAGACCTAATTTTGAAGCTAATTTTATGGGTGTTGTATCATACATGAGATATAAAATTAGCATATGTAATGCTGGCCCTGGCTACGCCGTTGACCAAATTATATATCCGTTTACTGGAATACAGCAATATTTAAAATAAACATGATTTTGATTAAACTGGTGTTTTACTTAACTGTATCCAATAATAATACATGCAACTGTAATAACAAACGAGAGCGAGAGAAGGCTTAACGAAGCTTTATTCTGCTTAGAATAATTGATACAAGCGTAGTGACTATTTATAGTCTTCTACAAACTAAAGAGTTCTCCAAAGGGAGGTAATCATCAAACAAAGGAGATTATTCCTGATTACTTATTACATACTCCCCCATTTTAATTTAATCATACAGGATGAATTCACTCCATTGTCCAGTCGTTTTAGGGGTTCTGTTGGAACGTCTTGGTAGATTGATATTGTGGGTAGTATCAAGACCCTGGAGTTCTGGGTCTGAAAACACACTGGGATCGATTTTCTCTCTCCGCCCTGAGTTAGTATAAACGCGTCTTCTTCTGCGTTCAGGTTGTTGCGATTCTGAAAACTAGTGTTCCGAATCGGTTTGAGGATGGGCTCGTTTCTAAGCAAATGAACGATCGTCCACATCTGGCTTACTCTGGGTTCTTCTGGGATTCCATAGACGATTTGGTCTCCGTATCTGATGCTCGCAATGATTCCGTAGATGAATCCCATGGCGAAATACTGACATGTTGAACTTCAACTGCAGCGGAAGGGTCTTGAGATGTAGGCCCCTCCTCGCAATCTATATTAGATGCAGGTACATCCCCGCGGGTGCAGCCACATTCTCGCCGGTGCAAAGTCTCTGAGGGAAACAGTAGATTCATTTCCGTCCGAATGTCGCACCAGGGCATGATGCTTTGATAAGCTCCACTTCATTTGTCAATGGGTCATTCTTATTATGACGGACGTTTCGTCTCAGAAGAAACGTTCCAGGTTTCGAGAGCCATGAAGGAAGCGAAGTTACTGCTGAGCTTCTTCGTTGAAATGGGGAAAAGCTCTCCTGAGGCGTAGTATTTGTGGCTATACATAGGAACTTTCTAATAGTGTAAAGAGATTCGGGGAAGAAATCTTCCCAGGGGGAGATCGGACATTTGCGATTCGCGGCGATCAGTTTAATGCTTTTCCATATTATGCCGTTACACCGTTCGCATTGACCATTAACCTAAGAGTGGTAAGGTGTCGTTCGGCTTGTGTCTACTCCTCGTTCAAGAAGAAATTGTCTCAGCTGCTCAGACCTGAAAGACGCTCCACGGTCTGAATGGATGTAAGCTGAAACACCAAAAATGGCAAATAAAGGGAATAAGTACTGTATTGCGAAATTGCTGACAAGGAAATGCGAATGGGCATCGCTAATATTCGTCGATGACAGTTAACATGTAATGATTCCCATTTTTCGATGGCAAGGCATCCTTGAAGTCTATATTAATCCTCTAACATTAAGATGTATACCTCTAAATAATTGTTAATGAAATATTCACTTGCAAACAAAAAAGAAAAGAATTCTTCTTACAATCCAAAATATTCAACTTTAAAGTTTCGGCTTTAAATAACCCAAAAGTGTTCATAAGCTGTTTTAAAAACAAATCAATCAATCTTAATGCAACGCCGAGCTTCATCATACATCGACCGAAAGGTAATCAAATGCGATAAAAAAAGACATCTCTTGTACCATGATTATTTATTAAATTTCTTACTGACTCTAAAAGCGGAGGCAGTTTGCACATCCAGTAGACACTGAAGAAGTCTCTGTTGTACCCATTGTATTCGATCCCATATTGTTAAGAACTTCCTGAAATTCACGACTGCCCCATTCATCATCGTGGAAATAGTGCAGTAGTACTGGATATGACGATGAACTACATCCGGAAGCAAGGAAGCAGGAGATTGAAGGTTTTGGGGGAGCGTGAAACCACCTCTTAATTGCTGTTGTTCCCAGGTTCAATCTTAACCTGGTAGCTGTTAGGCCCCCAGCTATGAAAAAATAGTAAATTCCCAAACAAAAATCAAAGCACTATGACAGTATTTAAAATATTTATAGTAAAATTCCAGCAATACATTTTTATTTAAAAATATTACCAATACATTTTCATAGTAAAATGGCCAACAATACATTTTATAATAAAATTATCAACAATGCAACTCTAAAAAAAGTATAAAAATACAGTATATATAGTAAAATTCCTAGCAATACATTTTTATTATCTAAAAACTGTATACAGGGTGTCCCAAAAAATTTACATCATTTTAAAAGCAATTATCTTAAAAACTACTAAGTCTAGCTCAATGAAATTGAACAGTTTAGGTGTTGAACATCATAAGTTTATTATGGGACCGATTTCATAAGTGTTCAATATGTGCACCGCCTGTGACGGAACACTTCAAGTCAGTAGTTAAGCTCTTGCCAAACACGCTGTAGCATGTCCCCGGTAACATTATCCGGTACAGAAGTGATTCTCTACTTGAGTTCATCAATCCTAGCAGGAAGAAGGAGAACATAGACCAGTCCCTTTACATACCCCCATAAAAAGAAATCACACGGGGGCAGGTCCGGTGACCGCGGCGGTCATTTTATCAGAAAACTTAATTTCCAAAACACCTGATCCATCTCTCTAGAAGATTCTCATTGAGATAAGCACGTACTCTCCTCTTCCATTAAATATAAAATCTTGATCTGTTTCTATACATTCTGTGAAAATTTGAGGTTATTTCAACAAGAATTGCCAAAATTATTGACCTGCGAAATTATGTCAATTCTTTGGAGACACCTTGTATATAAAAAAGTGTACATTTACCCTGAAAGTATAAAATTATGTGCAAAATATTTATAGTTGAAGGCATAAAACTGCGTTAAAAGATATGTAGCTGAAACCATAAAATTGCGTAGAATATATTTAGATTTTGTAATAAATAATCCATAGATGTTGATATGCCGCTAAACAATATCAACCAAACCAAATCAAAAAATGCAGTGTCTTCTTCACTGTCCATATGATGCGCTCTTCGAGGAGGGATGTATTCAACATTTGATAATTTTGCGGTAATTGTATCTAGAAAATCATCCATTCTCAAAATATTTTTAAAGGAATATTAAAACAATATTAACGCAATAAAACATTGTTAAAGCAATATTCATGAGCAAAAAATGAATTATTCTTACAATCCAAAATATGTTTAGGCTTCAAATAACACACCGTAAAAACAAATTAATCAATCAATCATTTCTAAGTGACCGATGAATTTGCCAATAAGAAAGAAAGAATTGGGTTAATTTCCGAACAAATAAGTTTAAAATATGTCATTGTTGATTTTATAATTTTTTCACATTTCTCTTGTAACCAATAACTATCATCATGGACTTCATACTTCGGCTTCAAAGTTACTCTTTGCCACTGGTGCACTGACTACATTTAGATCACGGGTGATATTGAAATTGAACGGAAATGCGCTTGCTTAAAGATATAGCATCTAAGACTGACAAAGTCGTTATTTCATTAGGTATGTTAATATCAATTCCCTTTGCTAAATAATGATGACGAGTCCAAGAAAGTCTTGTAGAAATATCTTTTAATTATTTCTGTTGCGAAAAAATGGCTATAAATGTTAATTCAGTTGTTTTTTGTTTTTTTTAATTGATTTTTTTTAATCAGATAACCCCATGTAAGGCAGTACAGCCACTATGACACAAGGGGTTACTGCGTGTGAAAAAATAAGGAAAGGAGAAACATTACTTAGGCCCAGCCACAATAGAAGAGTTATCAAGAAGACAATAGATAATAATTGACATTACATTTGAATTTTTTAAGATAAAAGTTGGTTGGAAAGCATCGAGCCGGAAGGGATTTCTACAAGCGAGAAGTGCGAGAAACATAACTGTTACGATTGCATCTAGACAATTCAACTGTGAATTGATGAGACCTTGCCGCCAATCTAGTACTGCGCTTAAATTCATAAAGTCTAGGTACCATAGCGAAGAGTTCATCTGAATAATTACCATGAAAGTATTTATAGAAAAAGCAGAGAAAAGTCGGTGAAAAAGAGACTGAATCCGAGACACCAGGTCAGGACCAATTTATCAAGAATCTGTAGATATACAGAAAGAACACTGGACCATATGTGGTAGCAATATTGAAGGCATAGACGAATGGTAGAAAAAATCAGCTAAATCTGACTTAAAGGACAAATTTACAGACCACTTGGCGAAGATCCTATTACGTATATCTTGTAAAATCGTTATATATTAACCAATACTTCTAAACGATATTGTCCGTTCTATATTTACGTTATATAGCTAACTGTTTGCTCCATGTTTGGTATAAAGGTATTGAGGCTTAACAAATATGAGGCGATGTCAGTTGTACCTGCCGTAACCAAACATTTTTTAAAAAATGGCTAGGAAAGTCGGAAGACATTAAATAAAAAGATTTTTTATTTTATACGAACAAAACATGCTAACAAAATTTATAAATATTTTACATGCATTCTCACATTCCCTGAAAAAGCAAGGCTAGTGAATATTATAAAAGTCTATCTTTACTCACAATCCCATGACGTCATTATGTAAAAGTCTATGCTTTTTCCACATGGTAGAGAAGCATCCACTTTTCACGGTGTCTCTCTTAAAACTCTTCTCTGTACAAACTGACTTGCCCCTCAGTGGCTATTAAGGATCACATAACCGACTAAGCGTGGTCCATACTAATTAGAGAAGAGGAAGGAAAGTTAACTCAACAAAGGCTATCATTGATCGTAATGATAAAGTTTATATTCTATTCTATTCATTGAAATATATTGCCTTCTTTTTTTATTCCAGATAAGATAAATAAGAAAAAAGGCAAGCTTTAGAATTATTTACTATTACTATTATTAAGTTATATAGCTAACTGCTTGCTCTATTAAATAATATAATAATTCATCATAATATTAAGTATTACTTAATATTTCTTAATATTAAATAGGTATTGCTTAATATTAAATAATTCATTATTTACTTCAACCACAGTGAATTAATACATAAATTTAATGTTCATGGTGAGTAAAAAATATCTAAGAATTTAACTTCTAATTTCAGTGAAGCATTGCTCTTCAGTGCTGAAGGAAGAAATGATGGGTGACAGATGAATTAAAGAATGTTCGTGTCAACCAAGGTTACAGGGGATGGTTTATGTCTTTTGGCGCTTAAATACCTGAAGTTTATCTAATGTGACTCTGACGTTAAACAAGTTTAGACATCCCTTTTCTAGTCTGTTGAATTTTATTTATTTATTTGTTAATTTTTTGTATATAAATAATAACATTAACAACAACAACAACAACAACAACAACAATAATAATATAATTCTCATACAATTATGTTTAATTTTTATCATATGATTCGTGCTCAGTCCAAGCGAGAGATGCAAATTTTCCTTTATCTGCTGCAATACTTGTAAAATCCCCGTTTTCATAGTTTTATCCGTTATACTTATTTTTCATATCATCATCATCATCATCATCATCATCATCATCATCATCTCTGTCAATGTGTTTTTACACACACGGTCAGGTTAATAGATTATAAATATGTGCATAGATAGATAGATAGATAGATAGATAGATAGATAGATATGAATACACTGAGATATTCATTTATGTGCGGTATCGCCTGAGGACACGCGTGATTATGGCTTTCCACATCTTCCTTTAAATCCTAGTTCTAAGTAACGTTTGTGAACCCTTTATGGATTATTTAATTAAAGCTGAAACATACTTTGGATTGTAAGAATAATTCATTTTTTGTAGGTGGATATTGCATTAACAAGTTTTTGGAGATAATCATTTTTCCATATACAAATCCTACTATTTAACCCATAGCTGGGTGAGAATAGATGGTTTTATACCTTTCCCAAAGGGTTGGATTAATTGTGATAGATAGATAGATAGATAGATAGATAGATAGATAGAGTGATAGATAGATAGATAGATAGATAGAGTGATAGATAGATAGATAGATAGATAGATAGATAGATAGATAGATAGATAGATAGATAGATAGATAGATAGATAGATAGATAATGAATAGACGCAGATAGATAGATAGATAGATAGATAGATAGATAGATAGATAGATAGATAGATAGATAGATAATGAATAGACTCAGATAGATAGATAATGAATAGACTGAGATAGATAGATAGATAGATAGATAGATAGATAAAAGAAAAGAAAAGAAAAGAGAGGGACAAATAGAAAGGAACAAAGTAAGGTAGTTGGAAAGATAGATATACAGAAAGATATGTGCTTACATGCAGGCACATGCGTATAGCCATGCCGGCATCTGAGGCCATATTGTCTTACTGTTCATTCCTCGTTGAGATTGGATATTTACGTGTTGCAGCTTTAATTCTTTCCTAAGTTCAATGTTCTATTCGAAGTATTTCTCTTGACCCAGACCAATAAAACACATAAATAACAGCCAATCTGGTTAAAAAGGAGGCGTGGGAACAGTCGGAGAAATGTTCTTTTACAGGCTTTATTGAGGAGAAGAGAGTTGACGCAAAGGTCATCCGTTGCTATCTTTCGGGAGGTGGTGTAGGTGGAAAAAAGTATCAAGTATCTTTCTTTCTTTCCTTCCTTCCTTCCTTCCTCTCTCCTATCTATCTATCTATCTATCTATCTATCTCAGGCCGTCATATCTATCTATCTATCTATCTATCTATCTCTCTATCTATCTATCTATCTATCTAAGTCTGTTTAGATAGATAGATAGATAGATAGATAGATAGATAGATAGATAGATAGATAGATATAGTAACAATTTATAGATAGAATAATTCATGGTAATTCTTCTGATGAACTTTCCACTGTGTTACCTAGACTTTATGAATTTAAGCGCAGTACTAAACTGGCGGCAAGGTCTCATCATGTTACAGCTGAAATGGTTTGATGCAACCGTAAGTTCTATGCTAACAGTTTCTTCCATCACACTTGCCGCTTGTGGAACTCTCTTCTGGCTTCTTGCTTCCCAGTCAACTTTGATCTTCAAAAATTGAAATGCAATGTCAATCGTTATCTTCTGGCTTCTGAATTATTGCCCTTTTACTGCCTTTTCCCTTAACAGTACAGAGTTGTCCGGAAGACTTGCCACCCCTACATAATTTTCTATTTCAGATAGCTGATACGAAAATGATGGTGTTCATACAAACCTTCTCGATGTGTGACAGCGTCAATGAAAGTGAATAATCTAATCCAGTACATGTGCTTTGCATGACTATCTTACTATTGTTCTCATTACTTTTTGGTAGAAGGTGACAAGACTTTCAGACCACCCAGTATAATTTCTCATGTTCCCTAACACTTAATAACTGCTTGTGTCTTAATGGCTGCAGTGAAATTATTAAAATATAGATAGATAGATAGATAGATAGATAGATAGATAGATAGATAGATAGATAGATAGATAGATAGATAGATAGATAGATAGATAGATAGATGTGTGTGGGTAGTACAACGGTTCTCGGATCAGAAAGAGAATTCGGTGAGCTGAGTTCGAATATTCTCAGAAATACCCTTGAGAAAGGTGTGAATCCGTGTCTCCCCCCAGGTATGGATTAACTAGCAGAGCACATCATTATGTATGTATGTATGTATGTATGTATGAACACTGACAGTGTTGGAATCCTTAGCCCTCGTAAAGATATCCAATGATGTTTACTGGCTCTTCTTTTTCAGTACTTGTAGTTCTTGCTACGAAGTTTCAATTGACCCACTGCAATGTCTTCTTCCAATTAAAAAAATCCATGCACAGGCACTGAATGACTGGTCATAGCCGAAAGAAGCAATCATAACCAAAGCAGGCTTGTACGAGAGGTTTTAAAATTTTATCCGGTAAAAGGGCCATATTCGTTTAAAGCACGGATAATAAACCCTACAGTGATATCATGTAATGATCATACTCGACAACTAGACGCCAGCCATCATGCATGTGTGCATGTACAGGGTGACCCCCCAAAAAACGGGAATTTTTTAAGTACGTATTGCCAGACATGAGTAACGAGAATGAAATTCACAGTATCCCAGCTGATATGTTGCAGCAGTCAATGAGGAATCTCAACAGCAGATTTCAAGAATGCATTCGTACAGGAGGACGCCATCTACAGGACGTAATTTTTAAAAAATGAAAATTCCATCATTGTTTCTTAAATGGCATGTTTTAAGGTTTCAATTACTATGAAATAAATATTTTTCTTCCATCACTCTTGGTTTTATTGGATTGTTAAAACGTTCCTGTTTTGGGGGGTCACCCTATATATATGCACACTACAGTTCAAATGTTTGAGGCTACCCGTGGTATTTTTTTAAAATGTGCCCCAAAAGTAGTTATTTTGTACTTTACATAAAAAAAACGAGACATGACTTTTATTAGAAATTTTATTATGAAAAATAGGAAAAAAACATTTTATGATTGCATTTTGCTCTCGTCAAAATATCCTCCTTTAGCCTTGATTACTGCAGCATAAATTTTTGCCATTCGTTGCTCAAAGTATAAGTTTGATAATTGATTCCATTCTTTTTTCACTTACTCTAGGAACTATATTTACATTATTCGGGCTATTGCCCTCATCTTCGTTGCCATATTTATCACAACGTTTCGGTCGTTGTACGCTCCGGCTTTCTTCGGGTGGTTGGAATGTCGAACTGAACCCTTTATTTCGCTCGCTGGGGTAGACTGTTCTAGTTCCCCGTGCTATCTCTAATGTATGTCAGTTATCTCCTGTTAATTCCCCTCTCCAAGTTCTCCACCGCCTTAACCAAGTATTGAACTCACACTCTTTGGGCCATGTCACTGGATCTAACTAACGCCTTTATCCACTGTGCCATGTGACTTAGAACACACACAGATACACTAAGAGCTCTATTTCATTTTTTGACTCTTCTGTCAAGTTCTTCCTATGCTAATTCTGAGGGCCGCTTTAAGCTTTTGAGCTGTAGTGTATGTATGTATGTATCAAATGAGTACATGGCTGTATGGTTAGAATGTTGGATCCGGGTTCGGAATCTCGCTACGAATAGCACGAATAGGATCAAAGCGAAAACTACCGTTAACAATCGGAAAGAAATCCTTGAAATTATTGGGATACATAACCAGGAAGATGAATCTATAGAATTTAATAGTTGCAAGACGTTTAAGCACAGGACATATAAACACAAGGCATACTGAGAGCAGAAGAAGCAGGGAAAACAGCGAGTAAACTACTTAACGCTTGTGTGAATGAATGGCAGAACAACGACAAGCAGATGGTAAAGGGTCAAAGGTTCCTTAGGACAACAAAAGAAAAGAAGTTATGAAGAATCATAATAATTCATGTCCTGAAAAGCCATGGCAATATAAAAGTAAAAGTTCTTGTAAAATCTACATTTGGTTCGACTTATGAAATTCAACCATCGAAAATCGTAATAACGACATATAGACATTCTATGAACTTGTGCAATAACGTAATCATTTTTTTGTTTTTTTAATCATTTCACCCCAAGCAAAGCGACCAAGCCACTAAGACACAAGGGTTACTGAGTGTGAAGGAAACTGGGTAAACGTTATTGAGAAGAAAGGACAATAAGTAACAGGATTCAAAAGAAACTGGCGATCGATATTGCATTTAAATTTTTGAAGATCGCAGTTGACAGGAAAGCAAAAATCGGGAAAGAGAGCTCATCAGGAAAGAAGTGCGAAACTATTTTAACAGAACTTCCGGTTATATCAAGCAATTTGAACAGAACTTCCCGTTATATCAAGCAATTTGAAAAGTTAAATGATGAGATCTAACTACCACTCTAGTACTACACTTAAATTCATGAAGTCAGTGTACCAAAGCTCCTAAGAACAATTGCCATGAAAATACAATTTTAAAATAATGCATTTGATGTGTGTTACGTCATCTCTGTGTGTGGTGGGGAAATTTTTTGGTATCCATAACTACCAAACCGAGAAATATCTTAAGGACATTTCAAAGTGATTATTACCGATTAGATCTCTTCCGAGATAATCTATGCGAAAATAGACAAGGAAGATAACTCGTTTGGAATAGATCGGACATTTGTTGTTCATACATTATTTTAAATATCGTTTTAATAGTCTGCAGGGAGTGTTCCTATATCAATCTGGATGGGGGGTGGGTTGCGTTACGGCCTGGGCTGTCTTTTTGTAAAATCCACGATTCTCAATTGATGTTTGTAGAAATTGACTATGTATGGTGAGTTTTTCAAATATATTTCTAACTTTTTCAATTATTTTCTCAGATATTGACGCAAAGTTTTTTCTTCATACAAGATAGCTGAGTTGGTTGGTTGGTTGGTTTAGTTTAACGGCATATCAACCTCTGTGGGTTATTAATGTCGAAATCTAAATATTTTGAATGCAATTGCTTGCCTTCAATTAAGATAAAGTGTACTGCTGGTCATTTTACTATAAATGGTATTTTTTTTAATATAAAAAGTATTGTTGGTATGTTTTATATAAAAACGTACTTTTAGTTTCCTAGTGTTTTGACTTTTGTTTGGGGTTCATTATTTTTCCATACTTGGGAGCCTAACAGGTGCTACCACACCGGATCAGGATAAAGCCAAGAACAATAGCAATTACGAGGTGGTTATACGCTCTTCAAAACCTTCAATATCCAGATCAGAGGCTTTGCTGCCGGATGTAGGACGAAAAATAGCTGAGGACAAAGGAAACAGAAAATATATATGATATTAGGGACCAGTGATTCGTCCTCCGGACAGCAACTTCTCATTGATCAAAGAGGGATAGAATTAGCATCATTCTTTTGTATCTACAACAATGGCCGATACAATGGGCTGTTAGAACATCTAGTCGTGTACTGTGCATGTATTCTCTTTACAGTGAATACTACTATCATATTTTAGAAGAAAAAGATCTATCTATCTATCTATCTATCTGTATATAAATACATACATACATACATATATATACATATATATATATATATATATATATATATATATATATATATATATGTATATATATATATATATATAAATGACCAAGAGCATTCAGTGCAGAATGAATCCATCCAGCTCTTATCTTAAATAACAACTTAAAAGAAACTGATTGACCAACACAAGGACTGACCAAAATTCATGATAAAAAATTTTCTCCTGATGATGGCCATGTTGGCCGAAACTAGTCGAGAAATCTAACTGATATAATAAAAATGAAAGAATATTAATATGCAACTCAGTGTGTCTGAAGATATTAATTTTTTAATATTTTTTATTGCTCAAAACACACACACACACACAAGTATATATATATATATATATATATATATATATATATATATATATATATATATATATATATGTATATATGTATATATGCATGTATGTATGTATGTATGACTGTGTTATAAGTATAAACGTTATATTTCCGTTTTTTAAATGCTGGAGACGTAACTAGGCCTGATTCATTGGTCAAGCCCACCTTACTTGAAAGTGGTGTCTCTGATTACAAAAGGGAATATAGGTTGGCTTACTGTTGTGGTGTTTAGATCCACGATAATACATCGGGATACAGCCCCAAGTTTATGGAGGATTAGTGTTAAGTTGCGAGCGTTCAAACGAACTGGACGACAGGTTTTGAAGAGAACAACCTATGCAATTCTAATATATATTTTTTAAAAATTTTGTCGGCATTAAATAACCCATTGAGGTTGATATGCCGTAAAACAAACCAAGCCAAATCAATCAAATTTAAGTTAAAACCAGAATTTAAATGTTAATTTCTCAAGGTAACACATATACAATGCAACTTTTAACCAATTGGAACAACATTCTCTTCCCATTTTTCCCTTTCTATATTTTTAGTTGCATTAAAAACTAATGATTATATAGATGTTTGTATGTGTATCCATATGTGGATATGTGCGTTTGTTTATAAGCGTGAAGAAGAGGTGGTTATGTCGAGGTCGGCTTTTGGGTCAGAAAGACAACTCAAGCAATGATTAATCATTTGTGGAAAATAACAGCACATTCTCTTAATTCCTCTCCATCAATATCCTTTTCACCTTGTTCTTATTTGGTATCTATTTTATCTCTCTATCCATCAATCTTGAATGATCACAAATATCCCCAGAACGGTCTCATCATTAGGCCAGTCATAACACACAAATTAACAGAAGCGTGCATGCTCCCGGGAGATTCCAAATTTGGAGAAGGTTCTCCGTTATACTAAAAAAAAAAAAAAAGACAAAGAAGAGAATTGATGCACATGCTGCGAAGATGGGGCAAATTTTCCTCTACACATTCGTACACGTGTCGGACCCATATTAAATCTGATCTAGCGTTACATTTGTCCTGGGAAGGCAAATAAATTCTCGCACCACAGACACACTCATTCATTCTTATATATCAAGCGAATATGGGTCATAAAGAATTAATTGATTTTTTTTTTAATTCGGCATATTTTTTAAAGTTATTATTAGCAGATCCCCGTATTTGAGTAGATATTTCGTTTATTTTAAACAGTATTTATTTCGTCTACCGGCCGGATAAAATAAACGGAGCGTCTGCTCAAATGCAGGTTCCCACTAATAATAACGTTTGAAGTATAATATATATATATATATATATATATATATATATATATATATATATATATATATATATATATATATATATATATATTAAACGTTGGGTGTTGGACTTCAATATCCACTTTTATATTTACATACGCTCTATATATTGACCATTTTAACCCATAAATGTGGCATACCTTAAATCTATTTTTATTATATATATAGCATACCTTAAATTAAAATTACATTTATTATATATATATATATATATATATATATATATATATATATATATATATATATATATATATATATATATATATATAAATAGATCGATTGATTTCGCTACCTTGGTTTCAACCTTACGGTATCCTCAGACGATTTTTATCAATTGATCTCCCAAAGCTTTATTTTTTTTTTAAAACAATGAACGCTATATTATTTTTTAAAATAAACAAGCAAACGCACGGCGTTGGGTGTAACAGAAAGGGAGGAGTAGGATGAAAAGAAGAAGAGGAAGTAGGTGGAGGAGGAAATCAAGGGTATTACAAATGTATAGGTTGGGGGTTAATTGAAATGTACATACATTTTAACCAGCCTCATATGAGCATTAGAGGATTTTTTTGTATGTATACACCATATATACACCACACGCACACACAGGTCAATATAGACGCACCAACGCATGTAAACGCACAGATACATGCAATCGTTCACCCCATGTGCATACACTTACAGCTAAACATATATGCTGCTTACAATCACATATACAAGATAACGTGTAAATACATAAGTATGGGAAAATGCATAGAATTGTCTGTGTGGCTGAAAAAAAAATAAGAATGAAAAAATCGCAAGAAATATACAAGCAAAATTATACAGAAAATAACATTAGAATGCCTACCAAGCATTTCCTCGTCCTCTCTATCTTTTTTTCTGTCTCCCTATCTCCTTTTCTTTCTGTCTCCCTATCTCCTTTTCTTTCTGTCACTTTCTCTCTTTCTGTATCTGACACTCTCTTTGACTCGCTCTTCTTTTCCTCTCTGTCTCTCTTTTTATGACTATTTCTTTCTTTGTTTTTCTTTCTTTCTTTCTATTCTTCCTTTCACTTTCTGTGTTTTTCTCTCTCTTAGTCTTTATATCCTTTTGTCTCTATTAGTTTCTTTGTGGCTTTTGTCTCGGCCCATTTCTGTCTATCCCCCTATCTTTTATCTATCTCTCATTTTTCTATCTTCCTCTTTGTCTTTCTCTCTGCTTCTCTGTTTGTCTGTCTGTCTCACTGATAGCGTCTCTATCTTCTAACACATTCTACCCCTTCCTTTCTCTCTTCTACCATTTAGCCGTTTTTCTTCCCTTTCTTCTTCTTCTTCGCAATATGTGGTTTTCAGCTCGTATTTCTTATTCCTCTCTCTAGATAATATCTTCTCTCTCTCTCTGCCACTTTTTTCCTCCCTTATTTCATCCCCTCTAGATTCAATGTTTGTCTCTCATGCTTACTCCTTTACATCGTATATTTCCTCCTCCTCTTCTTTCTCTTATGCATTGCTTCTTACGATTTGTTATATCTTTGCGGCCATAATACTAACGCTCATTCATGCCTTCTACATTTAGAATTACGATTTATTCATCATAATTGTTTTGTGGAGAATAACCATACGAATGCATGACTGGCGATATCTTATCTTGAACTTTTTTTATAAACAATTTGGGGACTGCTGCTTAGAGGTCTTGCTTTCAAGCCTATGAATCACTTCCGTTTGCAATAGAAAACGCTTTCAATAACGTCAGATTTGAAACCAGTTGAATTGCAAAATTCGATAAAAACTAAGCGCATCCAATTATTTCTTATTTCTATCTGCGAAGAAGAAACTAGCAATGCCTGCGATATCATTTCAACTGTATCTTGTGCGGAAATCTTTATCGCGCACGTTACGCCCTGCCATTACCACAAATAAGCATTGGTCCATTGCTGATTGGCTTCGAGGATAGACAATATATATATATATATATATATATATATATATATATATATATATATATATATATATATATATCAAAAGCATTGTTTGGTTGTAAAGAAAGATAGATAGATAGATAGATAGATAGATAGATAGATAGATAGATAGATAGATAGATAGTGGTGGCGGCGATAATGCTCTCATGAGTTTAAAGTCTGCTTCAGTTTTGAATTTTTTCCATTTGCATCCTCTTACATCTTTAAATAATGAACTACATTCATACTTATGAGTGTTATTTCAATATTTGGTTAAAGTTGCTAAGCTCAAATACAGTAGAATCGCTGACAATCGGACTAAGAAGACCTCCAGATATGAGGAATTGGTTACAAAGTCCGGATATTAGGGATTCCGGATATAAGGAATTGGTTACAAAGTCCGGATATGAGGGATTCCGGATATAAGGAATTGGTTACAAAGTCCGGATATGAGGAGTTATATTTAGATTAAAATAAAATAACTGAAATCAGGTTTAACATTTATTTTCAATGTTTTATAGTAAACAGAATAAGCTAATGGTGAGTGAAATATAATGGAATTGATTTTAAGGAAAAAGAAATAAATTATGTAATGTTAATGAAAATTCATTAAATTAAGTATGCCACGTATGCAAAACAAATAATGTAACGAGGATTTTTTAATCGCTGTTGCATGATGATTCTTTCTATTCTAATGTCATTCTCAACTTTTTCCGCGTGTCGTTTTGGTTTTTTAATTGAAATTTTTTAACGAAAGACTCATTTTTTTTAACTCTGCGTACATTATTGCAATCGTCATAGCTGAATGAGCGCTTTCTTTCCATAAAACTGACAACCTTTTCAATAGCGTTTTCAATTTCAGTCCAGGTTTCATCACACTCATGTTTTTTTTTATTTCCTTGTTCATTGTGACAGTGTGAACGCTGGAGAATAGTTTCTTTGGAAGATTTTACATCATACAATGTTGACTTTCCTATGTTGAACTAAGCCATTAGTTACAATGAACTTTCACCAGCATCTAGTCTGTTTAAAATTTCCACTTTTTACGATAACTCCAAAATTGTTCTTTTCCTCTTATTCTTAAGTCATTAGGGTGAAATAAGCATAAGCAATTATCCAAAGTAAATTTCCTGAAAAACAGAAATTTCACATCAGTTACATATCACCCAAATAGTTCAAATACACACATCAGAATCATTGCCAGATATGAGTGATTCCGGTTATGAGTGATTCCGGATATGAGGGATTCCGGATATGAGGCCCTCCGATTATGAGGGATTCCGGATATGCGGTATTCTAGGTATGAGAGATTCTACTGTATTTAATGATGCTATGCGAGAATTTCTTCCAGTATGTTATAGTCGTTAAACCTGCAAGGAGTTATATTTATTCAGTCATGAAATTAAGAATTATGATTGATAAGAAAATTCAAATAGGAAAACCTTTAAATTTTCACAGGTAAGGCGAGTAGGCATGAATCTGTTTCCAAATAACCATAGAATGTGCTACGGGTAGTTTTTCCCAATACCACAAGATGCTACAAAACCAAAATGAGTTTGGATCATGATCTTCATATCGAAAAAATTACATGGATGTCATGCATGGCATCTCTTTCGTTCAGAAATATCTAAACAATCAACTATATACAACAGCTTTCTCAGTTCAATGATTAAAATGGCTTTCTGCGAATGAACCCTGTAGGTTTTAGAGAAAACTATGCCTCATCAGATCTCATAGACTGGCACTAAAGAATCTGAAACAAAGTACTTGAAGACTTCCAAAAGCAGAAGCAACAAAATTGGATATCACCTGCAACTCGAAGAGAAAATAATGACATAATCAAGATGTTGACTTTCCACACTAACTTTAACAAAAAAATCGTAAGGAAACTAACCTCATTATTAGAAAAGCAATAACGATTAATGTATTTGTGAAACAATGTTTTCTTGAAACATGTTTTAAGTGAAAGATTTTATAAATTTTAACAAACCATAAAACTAACTTTTCGCTCCATGAATGCCAAATGTTTCCTCATAAGGAAACAGCTATTCTCAACATGACTATTAAATACCGATTTTTTTTTATCATCTGACCAGGTTTTGGAAATTGAGTCGCACCGAGAACTTTTCAGCACTTCTTCAAGTTCGATCCTGACTTGATGCCCCATACTTTCGTCGTTGTGTCACATCTAAGCTACACTTAGAAAATCAGCTTTCAGCACGTCGTTGTATATTGCAAATTAAACCTACACCGCTCACAAAACTTTTAAAATCTGGCTTTCCAAAGGAAATAGGTACAAGAGAATAATCTCACTTAAAAGTACTCACTAAATGCATTAGTTCCGTTTCATCTTCAAGCGAATAATGGAATAACATATATTTTTATTCCAATATTCGCTTGAAGATGAAACGGACCTAATGCTTTCAATTTAATTATATAATTAAATTTGGAGTTTTTAGCTTCAGTTTTTGAAACATGGTTATTACTGTGTAGCGAAAAACATTTTAAATCAGTTAATATATATATATATATATATATATATACATATATATATATATATATTGGTTTTTAATTGTGCCAAGTAATATTCAGCTAAATATCTTTACAGCAATACTCAAGTTCTGTACCGCTAAGAATGTTTTTAAGAGAATAATTCTATTCTCTTTGTCTTCTCTTCAACACTAGTTCTCAGATTGTGTCACAAGGTTTTTTTTCTGTCGTTTTTGTTAATTTTCTGTAATTAGTACCACTAGAAATAATTTTTTAAAAAGTCTTCTTTAAGGTGTCTTCTTCTTCTTCTTCTTCTTCTTCTTCTTCTTCTTCTTCTTCTTCTTCTTCTATGGGTTGTCTTCCTTTAGAATTTAGGCGATCATAGCTCCTCCCAATTCCCTATTTTTGTAGCTCATAGTAAGATTTCTCTTTTCGCCATTCGTCCCACTCCCTGTTCTGACATCTATTTAGACAAACTCGTTAGTTTATTTACTGCTTTCCGCTGTCATACTAAACTTCAACATGCCCTGTGAGTGCCAAATTCTCCAAGCACTGTTTCCTCATTATTTCAATTATCGCTTTCTAGTAGAAGTGTCATTTTTTGCTTGCCTTTTCCTTAAAACTTCCTTGTTATTCACATATTCTGTGCATGGTATTCTCAGTATCCTTTTGTAGAACCACATTTCCGTTTCTTCAAGTCTCTTTTTCCTCTGTGGAGGGATTGTCCAGTATTCACTGCCATATACGAGGATTGATACTACATAGCTGTCTTTTCTTTGTGTCACAATTTTCGTCCTCTGGTAAAACTCTTCCCAGATATTTAAATTTCTCGATTTTGATATTTCCGCCCGTTTCTCTTGCTGACAATACATTCTGTCTCCTTACAATTGATGTTTAGTCCTTTCTTCTCGCTTTCCTTTACTGACGCCTCTATTAGTTCCTGCAGTTTTCTTTCTGTGTCTGATACTGTTACTGCGTCATCTGAATATCTTATGTTGTTAAGATTGTGTCCGCCAATAATAAATCATAGCCTGACTTTTAGTTTCCTCGGGATCACAAGGTTTAATAAGTCCGGCGACAAGATGCACCGTTCTATTACGTCCCGTTATATTTTTTTATGTATTTATGGAATTCATTTTTATCTGTATGGAGGCGATTTTGTCTCTGTATAATTTCTGGATTAGTCGAATATTTTCCAAAATAAATTAAGCTTACCTAGCAGTTCAAAAAGTTCTTTGCGTCGTACTTGAACAAAAGCTAAATATGTCTTTGTACCGATTTTATATCGCCATTTCAATTCGCTATTTATTTTTTTCCAAACGCCATTTTTCCATCCTCAGTATATAAGTGTATGATTGGAAGAATGGTTGTGATTTTGAGATCTTGGGGACTTCCGTGTTACTAAGGAAGTTTCTTCAAATGCCCACTGAGAATTGTGTTGATGGTAACCTTCAAGTAGGCGAAAATGACGACGGCTGATGATTTATTATAGTAAAGTCGTCAGCGCGATAGACGCTTAAAGACGTTTGCTTTAGTATTCATATTTAACCAGGCACGTTTGCTGAAGGCTGACCAGTTCGTTGTCTATGTCTTTGCCTATTTTTGAAGATATGAAATTTCTGGCCTGTTTGCAGTTTCGTAAAGCCGATGGAGAAAAAAAGGTGGTGATAATTTTCTTGGGACTAGGGTGATAGCGGATTAGGCTTTTTTCAGACAGAATTTAAGACCGAAGTTCTTAAATTAGGATGTAATGTGATATAATGACTGACTGCTCTTTTCCTGGTACGCCCCTTAGCTAATCCCGGTTACAGACGTCTACGCAGGCATATTTTTGCTTCATCAACACACACAGAAACAACCTATGCCGAACGGACCTTAATTGCAGTTTCTAGGAGAGAGCATGAGCACCAGTTTGAGCATAGCCAGCATGCTCAAAGTCCCGGTCGCGATTACTTACTTAGACCAACAAGGGATAGCGTTCAGACAGTTCTGTCTACACGATATCACACAGAATGCTTGGGTTAACCCGTGGTCTGGTTTTCAGCCAGGTACTTCCTGACTATGCCACATGCTGGGAGCATCTCCCCAAGCAGAGATTATCAAGAAGTCACACCCTTGACAAATCAACCATGAGGAGACTCGAGTCAGGTCTCAATGTGCTAAGCACACGTTCACATTATCTATCTATCTATCTATCTATCTGATTCTGTTCCTATCTATCTACCTATCTACCTACCTACCTACCTACCTACCTGTCTCAATCTGTTCATTATCTTTCTATATATCTATCTTTCTGTCTGTATATCTGTCTATCTATCTTTCTCAAGCTATTTATTATCTACCTATCTATCTGATTCTGTTCCTATCTACCTACATATCTGTCTCAGTCTGTTCATTATCTATCTATATATCTGTCAATCTCTTTGTCTGTATATCTATCTATCTATCTTTCTACTAATGCGTTTATGTGCGTGGTTGCATGCATGCTTTCACTTTACGTGTTAAAATGTACATGTGAATGTATATCGATGTATACAGGTTGTTGGAAGTGTAATTATCTGACTATAACACTACGCATTTAAAACTTATCTTATCTGCTTATATTTAATAAGCCTCGTGTGTTTACCGGCGAAAAACGCAACCCTTCTACCTACCATCAGTCTCGAGCAAAAGCCAGCTCGTGTCTGTCAGGATAAATGGAAGCAAACTAACCTTTCCTCCACCACCAGTGCCCTTTCCGGTGAGTAAGCTGTTGTATACAAAAGAATAATCGGACATCAATTTTTTTTTCTTCTTCCGATCGCATATTTATGACCATGCCTGTATCTGTGTCCTGAACACGCCGTCCCGTGGCGCGTCTGGCGGGAACAAATGAAAGCTGCAAATCAACGAATAGTCGTGCATGTTATCTTATCAGGACTTTTAACGTTCACCCACGATTCGGTTGGGCACAGGGTTGTTTGGGTGTGGGTAGGTCTGTGGGTAATATTTTTTTGTTTTTTTTAACATTTTTTTTTAGATATTGTAGATAAACATGTGTGAATCTTTTATAAAATATTATTTTTGAGCAGACATTTTAGTTTTTTTGTTCATATATATTAGGTACTTCCAAAATAGATGCGTTTTTTTCCGAAATGAAAGTAAAACATCGCTACCCAAATGCAAAATATCAGGGAATTAATTGATTTAAACGAAATTTTCTGTACTTATTCATATAATGAAAGAATAGCATACTAAGCGTAGCTTAGATGTGGCACAAGGCCGAAAGTATGGGGCCTCCAGTGAGGATCGAACTCACTACTCAGTCGTAATTGTTCTACCGAGACATGCTTGTTAACCATTACTCCGCCTCGAGGTGCCTATTTTAATATTTATATAGTGATTTCTAAGCGTAGCTTAGATGTGGCACAAGGCTGCAAGTAGTGGGCACCCAGTAAGGATCGAACTCTACTCAGTCGTTCTAGTGAGACAAGCTTGCTTACAATTACACTGGCTCGATGCGTCCATATGAATAAAAATATATGCGACTATTTCCTATAAAGATTTATTTTTTCCTTTACACTAATTTAGATTAAGGATAATATTTTAATTGCTACCGGTGAGAGACCATAAGGTCTAACTAATAATATGAATTGTCTGGAGTCTTGAGATAAAATATTTTTTATTATTCCAAGCATAATTTTAACTAGTATTCTAGTGTCCCAGTATTTGGGGTTACAAGATTGTGTGTCTGTAGCTAATTTTGTGAGCATACCTCCCGCTATGTGTATATCTTGATTTGTATTTTTGTGTAAGTTTGATCGACCCTCTATATTTCTGTCCCCACGGAATTGTCTGCATGTTTTTGCTTGTGAGTGAAGATATTTCAGCTGTTGGCTCGCTTTGTTGGCATTGTTAACATTTCTGTCAAAACGGATAAATCTCTAAGTTTTGTTTTGTTTTTTTCTTTAGCGGCAGGTCATGTTTTTGCTTATTTTTACTGGTATTGGGTCTCGCTCTCTCTGTCAGTCTATCTCACTGATTCTGCTTGCCTGTCTCTCCCTCCCGCTCTCGCCTTCTCTCACCCCCGCCCCGCCTGAAGCTTTTTGCACCTTGTATGTTTTTGTTTTTGCATATACACGGCTACCTCAATATATACATAAATCTACTACTTTGAAAGTTTTATTTAGTGAATACACGTGTAGATGTTCCTGATTTTAAAGTGTAAATTTATGACTACTGGACTGTACATTCGAGAGTCTTAATAAAGAAAACTGTAATCGTTAGCAAGCTTATTTCGCTAGATCAATTACGACTGAATAGCGAGTTAGATCCTCACTGGGCGCTTCATACTTTCGGCCATGTCACACATCTGAAGTACAATTGGCAAAGCACTATATTTCAGCGCAAATAACATTTTTATACATCTTCTCCGACTCTATCTATTTTTATTACCGTTACTCTTCGTGTGACTACAGTATAATTTAAGATACTGAAAACGTTTTATTTTAATGTCCTTATTGTAAAATTATATGTAATATATAAAACACTTTACTAAAGCACTTTACGAAAAGGATTCCTGAAATTAAAAATATGCCAGCTGACATCCGCCAGAAGACTGGCCTTTTCTCACACGAAACTGAACGTCTTAGACATGATTTAATACTGATAAATACAATAGCCAATTCAGGAAGTAGATAAGTTCGCCTATCGTCCGGTTCACACTTCTCCTCCATCTTTTGAACAGGAGTAGATGTTTATCCCCTGTTTCCTGATTAGGATTGGATTTCCGGTTCCTTGTACAGTCTCTTTCACTCCGAGTAACCTCTTGCGTCTTAGCGGCATTATCGCCTTGTTGTGGTTAAAAGGATTTGTTGTAACTTAGGGAATGATATTGAATAGAATAATTACACGAAGGTTCGTAATGAACGATAATACTTATAACACGAATAACACATATAAAATTCGCCAGCGGCGCGTAGAAGTAGTCAACTGCTAGAAGTGAGTCAAGTGAATTCCACAATGAATTTCCAATTGCAGGATATCTACCAACCGCTCCAAAACAGCTTGGCCAAAAATTCTCCGTGGATCCCGTATAAAACGGGACCGAGTGGCTGTTTCCCGAGACAAGACGAGATTCTGCCCTTAGACATAGCTTCGAATGTGGATCCTCTCTGCCCGGAGGCAGAGAGTTTGACCAGCGCAGCTGGCGACAAATCTCCAACTGCAGAATATCTACCAACCTCCCCACGCGGTCAGATGTGGCACAAGGCCGAATTTAACGTGGAGTATCCGAGCCCGTGGCCCGATATAAAACGGGGTCGAATAACTGTTTCCAGAATCGTCGACATAGCCTCGTCTAGGTATCCTCTCTGCCCGGAGGTAGAGAGTTTGACCAGCACTGCTGGAGACGAATCTCCGACTGCAGATTAACATACAGTATTTACTACTGTATTTATGTGAATGGGGACACGCCCTTTATCGTCCGTAGGTATGCTACAACAGGAATAATTATAAAAAAAAATGATGGTATAGGTTATAGGAAATATTTTGCTAAAAACCAATATCCACCTGAGGACATTTATTGTATTTCCAATTTTCAACGCTTTTCTAGTGCAGTATTTAGATTATTCCTGTTTTTTACATATTGCCGGTGTTCTTTGTTAGATTTATTTTACCATCCGCTTGTTTGCCAACTTTGGCCGTAATAAATAAAAATTAATAAACCTGACCTCAAAACCCAACGACAATGCACATTTGAGAACTTTCCCATTTCTTCAACTTATGATTGGTTTTCTGTGTAATTATATACAATCAGAAAGAGACAGTTAACATTTCTGAGAGGCATAATGAAAAAAGAGGACTTGAAGACTTTAACACTCACAGGACATATTTATTACAATATCAAATGTCAATAATATGACAATGCATGCTGGACAATGAAGATGAAGAAGAGACTTAAGGCAACAGAAAAGATATTCTACTAAAGGATGTCGAGAATACCATGAACTGAACATGTGCCTAACGATGAAGTTTTACGGGAAACAAAAGGACACTTGCACTTAGAACCAGAAAAAGACTTTTGAAATTTCTAAAGCATATAAAGAGGGAATAGGGCTTAGAGAATTTGACATTCACGGGAAAAGGCAGCGAATAACCTACCAAACGATCTTCTGTAAATGGTCGACAGAATAGATTTTAGAAAAGATAGAAAAACGACCATAGCCGATTCTTATTATCCACGATACCCCCGAACACTAGACCTCAACATTTCGCTGCCTCGTGCGCCAAAGCACGCACACTCAAATTTACTTTCCGGACGACCTAAAGCATTGCTGTCATCGACTTCGGTTCAAAGTCAAACGGGTCTGCTTTTTGTTTTCGTTTTCCAAACGACAATCCTGTCGTTTCTGGCTTCTGTCTCTTGTCACTGATCTTTTCACGATCGAGCCAAGGCTGGCTTCCTCCGATGTACACTTCCGTTAAAGCTGATCCGGTGTCCATCGAAGGCCGGATTTCTGGTCACCGGCGCCAGTTGCTGTCCTCTGGCTATCAACGGGTTCTCCGTCCGTTTCGTTGGGGCTTTCTTGTCAACTTTAAATGAATTCTCACTTGTCGTTTGCTTCAGGAATCGATTAACGTATCGTGGACATTTATTCCGTATTTTCAGATTTTATATTCGTTTAGTTTGACCTAATCTCTTTAAATCCAATTTTCTCTGTAAAAAGCCATTTTGATGGTAAACCAGTTTGATGGACATTATTGTAGCAGTTTTGCTTTCATTGTTTACTCAAAGTTCAAATGGAAGCATACATTTTGGTTACAATATTGTCACAATTTGAATACTTATAAAATCTTTTATACGTGAAGTTTGTATGCATTTTAACTGAACTCTCTCTCTTTCTCTCTCTCTCGCTCTCTCTCTCTCTTTGTCGCCTTATTACTCTTCCTATGAGCATGTGTTTGTGCACCCTCCCAAGAATATTTATATGACATTTTATTTCTTCTTTCCTTGTCACTTTTACTCTGAAACAGTGCTATACTACTTGATCCAAGGATTGAACTCACGACAGTAACACATGCTGAACCAGTGGTGTATTTTAGAGACTTTACTTTATATTCAATATCAGTTAGTTTTGACGTTTGACTATCATTTAACAGAGATAAAATAATACAATAATTAACATATTTCCCACACTAGCCAAAACTAATGGACACCTGAAGATGCTAGGAGGGTACTTGGCTGAAACGTTGTATCTATAAAAACACATAAAATAAAGATGAGAACAACAGTATGAAAAAAAACACATTAATAATTATTCATCTATAAATTGAAAAGCAAAAAATTCCACCGTCTTCTTCAAAGTGCCTTCCGTATGCATATTTTCTCACAAATGGAAGCGGCAAAAGTCCGTACTACATTCGATTTTTAGGTATATTCATTTTATAATATATAGTAGATATACATTTATAATAAATATGCATGTTATAATATATAGTAAATATACAGTATTTAAGACCAGTAGCGGTCTCTCGAGTTTAGAGAGGTTTCCCTCCATCCAGGTACAATGTTTAAGTATGTGTCTCCGGCTATCTCTTCTCAATGCTGTAAGCTATCTCTTCTTCCTTTATCGCTCTCCACCCTCTCAAGACTGTGGAATAATCGATAGCATTTCTGACAGCATAGACATCCGTTTGCTCACATATTAGTGTTTGGCGATTTTAACGCCCATCATACCAAGTGGCTTAAGAATGCTACTACTGACCTTGCTGGCATTCAAACACTTAATTTTTCAGTTTATCAATCCCTCACGCAGATAGTTGACTTCCCCACGCGTTTTGCCTACAACCAGGACGGTAAGGCCTCTCTTCTCGTTCTGTGTTTATCTTCATCCCCGAGTCTTGTAGCGCCACGCACCTCTGCCCTCTTGGTAACTCCGATCGTGCTGTAGTGTCTGTCAACATCTCCTTCAACTCCAACCCCTGCAAAGAACCTCCTACCACTAGAACCTCGTTCTGCTATCAATGAGCTGGCTGGGACTCGTTCCGTGTTTTCCTCCGCGATGTCCCCTGGGATGTTGTTTTACGCTCCCCGTTCAAGAATGTGCTTCTGAGGTCTCCTCCTGGGTTAAAGCTGGAATTGACGCTTTCATTCCCTCAAGGAAATTTAAGATCAAATCGCTCTCCTCCCCTTGGTTCTCCGCTACTTGCTCAGCCGCCATTGTCCATAGGAACCACTTGTTCCACCTATTCCGTAGCGACATGTCCGACTGCAATAGACGTCTCTTTGCCTCCGCCCGTAATGAGTGTAAACGTGTCCTCAACGAAGCTAAGTCACTATTTGCTGCTCGAATGAAGGAACGTATTGCATCTCGCAAATTCGGCTCCAAGGATTATTGGCGTCTATACAAGAGCGTACTTAACAATAGCAAAACCTCTATATCCCCTTTGTTCAACCAGTTTGAGGTCCTGACCTCCTCTGCCGACAAGGCTAAATGCTTTGCTCGGAAATTTTCATTCAATTCAACGCTCGACTCTTCCCGTGTACCCATACCCGATTTCCCTCTTAGAACTGAGGCCCTATTGAGCGGGTTTCACATAACCCCGTCATTGGTACAGGGTATTATCTCTAATTTAGACCCCAACAAGGCTAGTGGTGGAGATGGGATACCATCCATTGTCTTGAAGAAATGCGCGCCTAAACTGGCACCCGCCCTCTCCAAACTATACAACTACTGCCTCAAGGAATCTTGTTTTCCAGACTGCTGGAAGTCCTCATCGATAGTTCCTGTCTTTAAGAACTCTGGCGACCCCTCTGTCCCTTCTTATTACCGTCCTATCAGTCTCCTACCCCTATTCGGGAAAGTCTTCGAAGCCCTAATCAACGCCGAAGTGGTTAACCACCTTACATCCCATGATCGGCTCTCAGACAAGCAATATGGTTTCCGCTCTGTCCGATCTACAGCTGATGTGCTTACGACCATCACTGAAATTGTCTACCAAGCTCTTCAAAATAACGGAGAAGCTCGTGCCGTGGCCCTAGGCATCTCCAAAGCGTTTCATAGGGTTTGGCATGCCAGCCTTCTTCACAAGCTCCAGGGTTATGGTATTACAGGTCGATTGTTTGACCTAATACAATCATTCCTGTCAAACCGTGAATTGAAGGTCGTTCTCAACGGATTCTCTCCCAGCTCATATCTCACGAACGCAGGTGTTCCTCAAGGGTCCATCCTTGGCCCTACTCTGTTCCTTATCTTCATCAACGATCTTCCTGACGCCATAGATTCCCAAGTAGGCATCTACGCAGACGACACTACAATTTACTCCTGTCTCAAAAACAAATCTAGTGTCGCTGACAAAACTAACCTGGCCGTTCGTCTCGAAAAGACCTCCAATCGGTTGTGAACTGGGGCAGAAATTGTCTGGTTAACTTTAACGCCTCAAAAACAAAACTGCTCTCTATTAATCACCACAGAGATCCTTCCCTGCCCCCCATTAGAATGTCTGACGCTCAACTTCTCGAGAGCACCTCTCTGCAGCTGCTCGGTCTCACGTTGTCTGCTGACCTGAGATGGAACAAATACATTGAGTCAGTTGCTTCGTTCACCGCAAGGAAAGTTGGCTCCCTGTGCCGCGCCAGGAAATTTTTCTCCCCGGGATCGATCCTTCAAATCTACAAATCAACCATTCGCCCTTGCATGGACTTTGCTGCTATATATGGTCAGGAGCCCCTTCTGTTTGCCTCGAGGTTCTTGATAAGATCCAGAGACGGATGTGCAATGTAATTGGCCCTGACCTAGCATCTCGTCTGCAGTCGCTCTCTCACAGACGTGCCGTCGCCTCTCTCTGTCTTTTTTACAAATACTTTCATGGTAATTCCTCCGATGAGCTGCTTGGTCTGGTTCCCAGACTTCATGAATTCAAGCGTCCTACAAGGCTGCCATCCCGCTCTCACACTTTCGCTGTTGAAACCGTTAAATGTAGCCGTCTCTTCTACTCCAATAGCTTCATATCTCGCACCTTCCGCCTGTGGAACTCCCTTCCCTATTACTGTTTCCCTGACAAATACAATCTCCAACGGTTTAAGTGTAGCGTCAATCGACATCTCCAGTTGCCTTGATCTATCCACTTCCCTTCTCCACATCCTTTCATCTTTCATTCCTATCTGCTCTCGCTCCAAATTTTCTGTAACCCCCTTGCCTTGACCGACCCACTGTCTTTCTCTTTCTCCACATCCTCTCCTTTACCACTCCTATCTGCTCTCCTTCCCTATTCCTGTTTCCCCGATAGCTATAATCTCCAACTATTCAAATGAAATGTCAATCGACATCTCCAGTTTCCTTGATCTATCCACTATCCTTCTCCTCATCCTTATCCTCATCCTTTCCTTTATCACTCCTATCTGTTCTCGCTCCAAATCCTCTGTAACCCCTTGCGTGCTAGTGGCTTCCCGCTTTGCTTGGGGTGAAATACTTAAAAAAAATTAGTTCTCTACACAACTGTGTGTTACAGTATGCACGATCTCTATTTCTATCTACTCGCTCTTACTGTTACTCTCTCTCTCTCTCTCTCTCTCTCTCTCTCTCTCTCTCCCTACCTATATATCTATCTATCTGTCTCCCTCTAAAACTCAATGATCCTTCACGTCGGCTCGAATCACGTTTTTATGTTTATTTTTATACGTTTTTTATGGATACATTTATTTAAGTGAGTAATTTCTAGAACATTCAAGCCGATAAATGTAATTAACACCGTTTAATTAAAAAACAGAGCATGTGTATCCATCAAAACGTATAAGCAGAATATATATATATATATATATATATATATATATATATATATATATGAAGAAATATAGTCTTAAGGTGTGCTATATTTATGGGATAAAGTGCTCAATATCAGAGTATATATATATAGAGATAGATAGATAGATAGATAGATAGATAGATCTGTATCTATAAAAGGCAGGATGTGTGTGTGTGTGTGTGTGTGTGTGTGTCTGTGTGTGTGTGTGTGTGTGTGTGTGTGTGTGTGCAACGAATGCACGGCCGCAATTTTCGACGGATTTGCACCAAAATTTATATGCACATACTCCAAGTTCGTTAAAAGGCCAACACCGACTTTGCATTTCCCAAGTCCCATCGATAGTGAAAATAATCGATTTTTTCATACTTCTACGGTAGTTTTCATGTAGTTTGCGGCCATTTTTTACTGGCCAAAGTGAGAGCCTATAGCTGGCTGCCACGAATAGGCAGGAAGATTCTATTGGCCAGCGGGAGAACCAACAGCTGACTGACACGAATGTTAACTAGCATGCTAACATGCAAAAAAATCGATAGCTGCATTTCGTCAGAAGTGGAAAAAAATTAAATCTGCATGGCACTTTACTCCAATTGGCTCATTCGCTTGCTTAAACTCAATGTTGATTCTGATCTGCAGAACTGGGTTGGGTGTGAAAAGGTATTTGTTGTTAACATTCTTTTTTCATTCGGTTTTTCCAGTTACGAGTCCTTTTTTAAAGCTGACCGTTTTGTGTACATTTTGTTTAGTTTTTTTTTTCGTAACAGATTTAATGCTTAGTATAGAGCTTAGAAAAAATTCGCAGTGTGAGATAGGCGTGAAGTAAGGCATGTAGCAACATCATCACGGCAAAGGGCACTCCTTTAAAGGCAAGGAAGGGCAAAAATATTTTAAGTCACGTGATAGCGATTGCTGTACGAGTCGTACGATTTTTGAATCAAGCACGGGCAACGCCGGGCCATGCTGCTAGTAGATAGATAGAAAAATATTAAGATAGGGAGAGAGAGACAGATGAAAAGATAGATAGATAGATAGATAGATAGATAGATAGATAGATAGATATAGGGGTGCTATATAAAATCGGTACAGTAAATCGTATTTTTGGTTGATTTTGTAAAATAAAGCAAACGCCGCTTTCATTCGAACTTGCGTCAGCGTACAACAGAGAAAAAAAAGTGCGGCTAAATGTTCCTTTGGAATACTAACTTAGGTTTTCTATGTTATTTTTTTTAACGTTTGTAATTATTTATATGAATTGTTCATACTGATTTATTTCTTTAAATAATATTGCCGCATGAAACTCATTTCAACCAGTAAATCTACATGTAACATTTTTGAATTTTTATTACATTTTATCTGAATAAGATTTCCTCGCACAAATTTAAAGATTTTCTCTTCTAATCCAAAGATTTATTGATAAAACAAAACAAACAACAAGGAAAATTTATTTAAAAATTTAATTTTGATGTTATTCTTTTTATATTCTTTGGGAACAACACCTGTCAATTGTCTATTTTAAGTAATCATCTTATCATTTCGTTTATAACCGATTGCATATATATATATATATATATATATATATATATATATATATATATATGTGTGTGTGTGGGGGGGGGGTGCGTGCGCATGTATGTGTGTGTGTTTGCAAATCTAACTCTATGAAAGAGTATATATGTTAATGGGTTAAATTTTAAATCTCTTTCTCTCTCTCTCTCTCTCTCTCTCTCTCTCTCTATATATATATATATATATATATATATATATATATATATATATATATATATATATATTGTTTAGAATGTTACCCTACAGAGTGTCGTCAAAAATGTATACAGACTTTTACAACCTCCTCGTTCAGAAGATCTCACACTTTTAGACATTTTCTGGTGGGGATATCTAAAAGATAAAGTCCACGCTACACAGCCAGCAACAGTTGCTGAAGCGAAAGTTTCCATAGGGCAAGAATTCAGCCAAATGCCTATCGAAATGATTGATTGCTGCCTGTGATTTCATTGCATTTCTGTTTTCTATGCATATATAGTTATTATGCATCTGTGTACAGTCAATTATATGAAAAGTATGTTTATTCATTAGTTGGAAATACAATAAATTAAAGATTAGTATGTGTACGTATATTTGTTTCCACCAACTATATATATATATATATATATATAGGTATGTTTTCCTTTAGGTGTTTTTTCATGTTCTTTTTCAGTATTGCTATTTTTTCGAGACTTAATCTAGAAAAGGGTCTTAGGTTTTGGCAAGTTGTCTGTTGGCTCTATCAACAATTTAAATATATATATATATATATATATATATATATAGAGAGAGAGAGAGAGAGAGAGAGAGAGAGAGCATCTAGCCTCAAGTGGAATACGATACATCGCTAAAGCTGCAGGGGAAATGGTCGGCTACCTGTACCGCTTCACTAACTACCTGACTTCCCATGCTGTCTTCTACCTCAAGCCGAAAATGGAGTATTGTTGTCATATTTAGGCGGAATCTGCCCAGTCCTGACTTTCCAGTCTCGATAGAGTTCAAAAGCGCCTCCGACTCCTGGAGGATGACGAATTATGTTCCATCCTTCATCCTGCATCACAGGCGATATGTTGAAAGCATCTCACTGCTCCATCGCTACTTCCATGGAAAGTGCTCAGACGAACTACATTCCTTGGATCCGCCAGTTCTAACCTTCACGATTATAATCCACCATGCCACTTACATTGCATCTTCCATCGGTGAGAAGTAAGTTCCACTCGAACAGCTTCTTTCTACGAACCAGCGCTCTTTGGAACCGACACCCTAGATGATGTTCCCTCAATCACTACAATTTTAACCTGTTAAATTCTAGAGTTAACCGTTATCTTCCCCTCCTATCCGAACAAACTGCCTCTTAACATAACTCTACCTTGAGTGGTCCGCGGGCCTTGTACAAGATAAATCTTACTGTAAAAGAAAAAGATAGAAAATTAAATTTATACACAAATAACCGAATATATGCGTGTGTATATAAATATGCCAGCATGCATTTGTGAGTGCTGAAAAGTTCTCGGCTAGACCCAGTTGATAAAATCAGTATATTAATGACCAAACATCAAAATCCTTATTTTAGGAAGTGTGTCGGGCAGAAGAATTTGAAGTTGTCCTTCGTATGTATACACACACACACACACACACACACATATATATATATATATATATTGTGTGTGTGTGTGTATTTAGGCAGCAATTTTTTATTGATGCATGTTTCATTAAATAATATAGAGTTTGTCGTTGCTTTGAAATTTTTCATGCAATAAAAACAGACTATCATTATTGTTTTGTCCGTGTATTGCTTGATATATTGAAATGTTATTGTCATCTTTGATAATGGCTTATGTAAGTCGAAAGCTTAGATAGGATTAAAACATGTGTCAATATGGTGATTTCCTTCCGTCTTTCAATGATAATGTTATTAAGCTTATCAGACAATATGAAACGAACTTACTTAAAATAAACAGACAAAACTTGTGTATATTATTTAATGAAACATGCATCAATATATATATATATATATATATATATATATATATATATATATATATATATTTGCGATCTACACGATGTCATATATATATTTGCGATCTACACGATCTCAACGGCCAGACCAGTGGTTGGAAAGGCAGCACCAATCAGGCTGGCGTAATCAAGCAGACTAAGCATCCGACACCCCAATGCACCCTTCTCAATCCCCTTTAAGCCGCGGAGAGGGCGTTTTTTGGCCAAGTGTGCGGGCTTCTCCGTCGCCCAGTTGTCGACCAAAATCAAGTTCACGTGAATATCCCCGTCAAACTCTCTTTGATCCACAGCCATCTCCGCCATCACCACCACCACCACCACCACCACCAGGGGAGAGAAAGTGAATAGGGAGAGAGGATGATGATGATCCCTTTGCCGACGATAATAGATTCTAGAATTCTGAGTTTTTCTTTGCCGTGTGTCTTATGTACTTTGACGTTATTTATTAAAATGTGTCTCGAAATGCGGTACTCCTTGGAAATTCTACCAGATCAAGGTTTGTTTGGTCCTTTCTGCTTCCTAAGTGAGTCAGGATTTTCTGGCCAACCTAATATATATATATATATATATATATATATATATATATATGGCCAGCATTTTTTTTTATATTTAAACAAGACCAACGAAAGTTCTTTTCTACGGATTTTCTTTTATTTTTGTTCCTAATTCTTCCACATCCTGTAACCCTTTGTGTCTTTACTGCTTTGCATGAGGTGATACCGATTAAAGAAAAAAACAATTTTTCGAATTGCTAGCAAATGTTCTAGTTGGTAAATAATTCTTTAAATATTAATACCAACACCAGACAATGTATCTTCTAGAATTAATTACATGTGCGCCTGAGAAAGTCACTAGCTCTGCTAAGTAAAACTGATAAAGAAAGCCATCCATCAACGCTAAACAATGTGTTGTATATATGTCATGTATTTGGATGGGAAAACTATTTTCGCTACAAGAAAAAATATCTGGAAGATATGCCCAGATACTTGCCATTTACAGGCAGACCGTCAACTCGTAAGAACCCACAGGCCTCAGGAATTAATAAAATCGCCTGAATTAAGTTTTTAGACTGATGCAAATGTTCCCAGTATTTTTTACTTAATCTTTTATTCTTATCAATTCGTACCATCGCCATTCAATCGTAAAAAGCGTTTCTCTACTTTTCTATGAGTTTACGCTACTTTTCATTTAATTTTTGTATTACCCTAAGATCAGACAAAGAATGATACACTGAACGAAAGGGTAATCTCATCATAGCTTTGAAAACAAACAATTTATCAAAGTTATCTATCTTCGCACTAAAGTGTTTATTTCGTTTTTTTCTGACGTCAACGAACACTCGTTTGCCACTTTTGTAATGTCAACGAATACTCGTTTTCACTTTCGTAATGCTCGCTGTAGTAGAGATTTTGTAATCGCAGATACAACTATAGTAACGCCGTTTAACAATACTGGTGTCAGACGCCTAGAACTTGCTCGATAATACTCGCTTGAATAGCAATCCATATAATGATCCAAATAGAGAAATAGCATAGTGAATAGAGTAGAGAATAGCAGTCCGTATACTAATAGAGGATAGAACAGAAATGGGGATCCGTATAGTATGGAGGATAGACTAGAAATAGCGATCAGAATAGTAATAGAAGATAGACTAGTAATGCGACGAATTAGACACACACACTACCTCCCATATATGCGTTTCCTCTATGGTTATGTGATCTAATTAAATCAATAATGGGATAGCCTGTGTTTGCTCACTGGCGATAGATGTTCAAACTATAGTGTCGGCAGTGACACTTTATTCCTATATAACAGTTTTTTATTTATTTCACCCCAAGCAAGGGGGAATTCTACTAGTAGGCAGGGGGTTACAGAGAATTAAAGTGAGCGAAAAGATTGGGTATGGGGTGGGGGGATTGAGGAAAGGATAAAAGATGAGCGGGGTTCAAGAAAACAGAAGATGGCGATTGACGTTGCAATTTTTGAAGATTGTAGTTTTCAGAGAAGCAAATAAGCGGACAGGAGTTCCACTGTCGGGAAGTGCGAGAAAAGAAACCGTTGGAGTAGCAGTGGCAGCTACATTAAACTATTTCAACAGTAACAGGGTGGGACCTATACCAATCTAGTAGCACGCTTAAATTCATTTAGTCGGGGCACCAGTTGCGATGAAAATATTTGTAGAAAAGACAAAGAGAAACCACATCATGAGAAAGAAAGTGAATAGCAGGAGCACCCAACTAGATATGGCAACAATATTCAATGCACGGCCGAATGGTAGATTTGTGAATGTGTAAGATGGACTCTGACGAGAAAAACCTCACTAAACGTGGAGAAATTTCCGCGCAGAAGCCACCATATATTTTGAAACGTTGAAGTTGTCCTGGATGTAGGTTACCGAATTATCCTTGCAACAGACGCCATTTAAATCGTATCGTTGAAAGCTGTCCGAATTTAGCTAGCAGGATTTTCCCTGCAATAAATTTCATTTCGAGCATTACGTTGAAATCTGTTTCCGATTTAGCTTACTGGATTTTCTCCGTAACAGACGCCATTTAGATTGAGAAGTTCAAAGCAGTCGGGAGTTTACCATCCTGCATTTTCCTTGCAATAAATAATATTTATTTTGAGACATTCAAATCTATTCTGGTTTTAGCTTCCTGAATTCTTCTTTGCAATAGATCCCATTTCGATCAAGATGAGTAAACCTAACCTGTATTTAATTTCCAGAATTTTCCCTGCACTGGGCTCCATTTATATTGAGAATTTGAAGTCTGGCCTGTATTCAGCTTTCTAGCTTTTTCCCACAATAGACTCTATTTAAAATGGGATGCTGAATTTTGTTCTGGATTTAGCTTCTTGGATTTTTTTTCATTATATTGAGACGTTCAAATCTTTTCTGGGTTTAAATTCATGGATTTCTTTTTGCAATACACTCCATTAGCATGAGATGTTGAACGCTCTGCTGAATATAGTTTCCTGGAATTTCCCAGTAATATACTCTATTAAGGTTGACACGTTGAAGATTATCCTAGATTGAGCTTCTATTATTTTCCGTGAAATCGACTCCAATTACAGAAGATTGTTGGTTGGTTGTTTAGTGGCATATCAACCTCTATGGGTTATTTAACGCCGAAATTTAAATATTTTAAACACAATTTTATAGCTTCAACTAAATATACGTTCAACGCAATTGTATGCCTTCAACTACAAATAAAATATATTGTTGGTAATTCTACTATAAAATATCTTGTGGGCTTTTAATATAGATATTTATCGTTTGTAATATTTTTATATAAATGTGTATTGTTGGTAATATTTTTATATAAATATGTAATTTTTATATAAAAAAAATATATTTCTATACTTTTATAGTGTTTTGATTTTGTTTGGGGTTCACTGATTTTCCCATAGCTGGGACCTTAACAGGGGCTATCACCCCGGGTCTGGGTGGACCTGGGAACAACATCAATTAAGAGGTGTTTCCACTCTCCCTAAAATCTCAAATCTCCCAATTAAAGGCTTTGCTGCTGGATGTAGTTTATCGTCATACCCAAGACTCCAATTAAAGAAGGAACTGAAATCCGTAGTGAATTCTATCTACATTGAGACAAGCCTCCTGAAATTTGCTTGTAACAGATTCAATTTAGAGTAAAATGTTTAAATCTGTCCTGGAATGTCCCTGCAAAAGACACCAATTAGATTGGGAATTTGAAACCTGTTCTTTATTTAACTCCATTGATTTTCGCCGTAATAAACTTGTTGAAAGATGTGTTGGATATAGAATCCAGTATTTCCCCCAAAATAGACTCTATTTATATTGAGATATTGCTTAGCTGCCGTGAGCTTAAATTTTCATTTTGAATTTCCGTTATTAAATCATTTTTCAATGCCCGTAAATATTTTATAAAATAATGATTTCTCCTGTGTAAAGCATGAAGAGACAGACAAGTTCTTAAAAGCTGATTAATATTCCCTTTTTCTTTGTTCATGTAGAACCTATTTTTCAAGCTTCGTAATTTTCCTTAGGATTACGATTCACTTACTACGATCGATTGATAAACACGTGCAATAACGATTTGCATAATCATGAAAGCGAATAAAATTGTGCAAAATACAGCACCAGGAAATTATGTATCAGCCCAATAGCATTAATCACTTCAACTCACTACAATAGCATATTGCTTATCGAAATACATTTTATTCCCCTGGCACCAATAATCTTTTCGTTCCAGTCTTCTGAATGTTTTTTTGAACGGCCGTTTTCTACTCAAGCGTTCGAGCGAATTACTATACCGTTCGAAAAGACATGCGTGTCTTCAAATTCAATCAACACATCAGCAGCTAAAATGAAATCGCAGATAGAGTTTTAATGTTTGTAGAGCATGAAACTCTTTTGAAAAAAAAGTTAAGGAAGAATTACTTCCCTTCCTACGACGAGGCAGATTCTTTACGTTTTTAATTATTTCTACCTTTCTATTTACATTATTCAGATTGTTGTCCTCATTTTCGTTGCCATATTCACCACGTTTCGGCCGTTGTACGCTCCGGCCTTCTTCATGTGATTGGAGTTTCGGACTAGACCCTTTATTTCATCAACCGGGGTAGATTGTTCTAGTTCCATTTGCCATGTCGGATGTATCGGCATTTATTATCTCCCTTTTAACTACTCTTCAAGTTTTGTTCACTTCTGCTGTAGCCAGGTATTGAACTCACAATTCTTTGGGTCAAGTCACTGCATTCAACCAACACTTTTATCCACTGGGCTATGTGTCTAGCAGTGGACGAAATAAAGTGTTCAATTCAAAATACCAATCACCTGAAGAAGACAACAGTCCAAAACAATGTAAATAGTGTAAATAATTACAATACTTCATCTCAGAAATATAGACAGATATTCTACCTTTCTATCTGTCTCTCCCGTTGAAAAGAATATATTCTAGTGTAAAACGGTGAAAACGTGTTGATACTCTAAACTGAGGTTACAAAACAATGAAAACTGACTGATGCTTTAAACGTGTTCCGTTGAAAATCAGTGCGCATATGTAGTCGAATGAGATATATTCGTGGGAGAATAATCCGCGAATTATCGCAACGTAGTAGTCACTGCTGCTGCTGGTTCCGTCGCTGGCCCAAGGCATCGGCGTTGATGGATGCACCTAGGTGGCGCTGGTGATGGGCGGTCGTGCTCGGTTAAGCTTGCCTGCCGTGGGAATCCCTCGCTAATTCTAGTTGTGAGTGGAGTCAACATTGGATTTATAGTCAGTGAGTGACTCAGAAACGGCTGTTGCGAAAACTGTGTGGGCCTATTTTAATTAATGAGAATGGATATTTTACAACCCTGGAATTTGGGGCGGTATGCCGGACAAAAAATTAATGTCTGTTTTTGTCATATGAGCTGGGAATTCTGTGAGCACTTCCGTTTGAGTAAAAAATGTTCCGGCAAGGTACGACAATAGGGAAAGAAAGATAGAGAGAGGGATAGACAAGCAACGAAACGGAAAGAAAGACAAAAAACGTAAAAAATAGATAGATAGATAGATAGATAGATAGATAGATAGATAGATAGATAGATAGATAGATAGATAGATAGATAGATAAGCTGAAAAAAGAAGTGAATGGGATGTTACGACGTAGCCCATTTGGCGTCACTGATTCGGCGTGGCCGATTCGACAGAGGGGCGATTAGGCGTCAGATTACTACCCCCCTCTCTCTCTCTCTCTCTCTCTCTCTCTCTCTCTCTCTCTCTCTCTCTCCCTCTCTCTCGTTTAGTAGTCAAATTAGTACTTCGTCGTTATATGTTCGAATAGTACAATTTAAGAAAAAGTAGTTGGGGCATTTTTAGATTTAAGAAAGTGGGTAGTTGGAGCCATTTTTATGTTTAAGAATAAGAATTGTTGGAAGTATTTTTATATTATATTTCATTCAGTGCAGCTTCATATTTTTCAGTCGTCAAAACTCTTTTATTCCAAAATGGAAGCAAATATTTTATCAAAAGAGGGATCCTGAATTAAAGTTTGTGCGATATGAACAGAAAGAAATGTTTTGAAATACAATGTTTTTAATTTAAGTTTTTAATTTACATTATTCAATTAGTATTTTAATAGGATCCTTAATTCCCTAAATTAAAAAAAAGTCATATTGAAAGTTTGGTGCTTTCAATGCGTTTATCTTATTATTTTTTTAATTTATTTTTTTTAATTTTTTATTGTGGAGTGCTTCCGTTCAAAGACAGTGACGGGGAAACAGCATGACGCCTAAACCTGCCGAATAGTCCAATTATTTTTCTGACGCCGAATCAACCACGCCAAATGGGCTACGCTGAAACGTACCAAACCCGAAAATTAAACCATGTCACTATATCGCACACATTTGGCTGTGAGGCATGTGCCTTGTATACACTTACCCTACAAGTTACATTCGTGTCATTTTTATTGGCATACTGCTCTCACTCAATAATAATTATAATAATAATTAGTCTTATTATTATTATTATTGAACATGTGGCAGAAAAAGTTCATCCTCAAAATTTAGCATGAAAGCAGGTTCATTTATTTCTATATTTTTATTGAACTGTCATCAACCATTAGTGTGTGTTTGTGTGTGTATATATGTAAGAGAGGGAGAGTTAGAGAGAAAGAGAGAGAGAGTGCGTGGGAGGCGATTTACAGTGGTTTATCTTTTAATACCCAACTGCAGAGATGCACGAACGCATACGCAAACACACACACACACACATATATATGAAGAATTATATTTTTAATGTGCGCTATATTTATGGGATAAAGTGCTCAATATCAGAGATGGAGCGTATGTAAATATAAAAGTGAACATTGAAGTTAACACTCAGAGGCGACAGGCTGTTTCATGCTAGACGCAGTCGTCGGCCTAACGATTGCGTCTAGCATGAAACAGCCTGTCACCTCTGAGTGTTGACATCAAAGTTCATTTATATATATATATATATATATATATATATGTGTGTGTGTGTGTGTGTGTGTGTGTGTGTGTGTGTGTGTGTGTGTGTGTGTGTGTGTATATATATATTATTGCCATCCATAGACAGACTATTTCGCTCTATCACAGCTCTTCAGTGTGGCTAGACGTCCGGTTGCCTCTAGCTAGGATCAAAACTCGAATGAATTGGCGTCAGTCGGAAATTCTACCACTAAGCCCTCGGCGAGAGAGAGAGATAGTAATCCTGTAAAATCTTCTGTGGAGAATATGACTTCAGTCTCACAATGGCAGGTGAATATGACCTCAGTCTCACAATGAAGGTGAATTTTAACATATTTATTTATTTTTAGATAAACACACAGTGACCGACAGGACTCAATTCGCTTTACCGAAGAGTCTTGCTATATCAGCCTTAATACACACTGTTTACAAACCCACTTCCTTCCCCAGAGAGCTCCACTGAAATTAATTTTTCAGGAGCCTATATATATATATATATATATATATATATATATATATATATATATATATATATATAAACAAAATGACACCCAGAAGTACCACCATGTTAAATCACTGCTGCAATGATTAATGTATTTATAAAAACGTGAATTCTTCAACACTTTTATTTTTTCTGGGAGATTTATTCTTAAAGGACAAAACTGGTTTCTTTTTCTTTTGTCATCTCAGGTCGTACTCTTTAATATACATCACAGATAGGATATTCAAAGCAGATATTTTATTTTTTTTACTCTTCTTTTTTCTATGCAATTTCAGTTTTAAACCAAACATCTTCCGACCGTCACCACATCTGTGTGCAGGGAGGGATTTCGACACAGGAAATGTAATCGTGGTTCAAAGCGTGCCTTTATAACGAAGTTATTTCCCCTGAGTCTTATCAATTGACCACTAACAAAAAAAAATCTTTTTCAACTCAAACTCGAGGTTGTTGTCAAAAAAGGGAAAAAAAACTTTATTTTTTATTTGTGTTTTCTTCTTCTTCCAGATGAAGTTCAGCCAGTAAACAAAATGTCGCCCAAAATTCACCCACTGTATTTCTTCGTGTGGAAATAAGCAAACGGGCAGTTTTATTAAGTCGGATTTCTTTCAATTACAATACATCATCTCCGCCAAAAGGCACAACACTTCCAGTTGCTGCCACATTCGTTCTTGCCTTCTTTCTTCTCCCGTTTTCTTCTCAGTGTATATCGATATACGTTCTATTCTTTCTCGCCTCACTTCAAATCATTTCAAGCTTTAATAAAACCCTGTCAGCAATTAAACTCTAACTCTCACTCTTCTGATACTTACTAATAAGACTGTGTTCCGCCAATGTTTCTTGCCCAACCTGGAAATGAGTTTTCAAAATTCTTGTTCCAACACCGATCTTAGGCGGGGTAGATTGAGCAATCTAGTTTTTGGTTATCAACCAATCTTGGCGAATATCACTGAATTCAAATCCAATCGTTGGGTAGGTCGAGCAACACCGTAAAAGCCTACTTGCTACGGAAACAACACCTACCATTGGGAGACTGAGGTCATATCCTCCACAGAAGATTTTACAGGATCACTATCTCTCTCTGTCGCTCTCTCTCTCTCTGTCGCTCTCTATCTCTCTCTGTCTCTCTCTCACTCTCTCTCTCTCAACCCCCTCTTCATCTAATTAATGTTTTACCATTATGTGGGAAGTATTTCTGTTGCACTCTGTATTTTTAAATACGCAAATACCCTGAGATAGGCATGAATCGCCTTTTTTCACCAGTTATGGGTTTAATTAGTAGAAGTTCTATCACAAAATCATCATTATCCTCGAAACATTCATACAATGTAAAAAAGAATTCTGGCTTTAATTAAGCATCTAAATGTTCATAAGCTGTAAAACCTTTGATTTAAATTACACATTTGTTTTGTTGCTTTTTACTCGTACCGTTTTTACCGAAATGAGACTTGTATAGTTTTCCCCAAAAAAAGGTATATATAATATATATATATATATATATATATATATATATATATATATATATATATATGATATATATATATATATATATATATATATATGTATATATATATATATATATATATATATATATATATATATATATATATATATATATATATATAAGATATATATAATAGTTCGGAGAAATAACAACGGAAAATGAAGTTTTCTGGCTGATTCTTAGAAAATAAATGGGGGTAAATTTGCACAAATTTTAACAAATTATACAGCTCAGCTTTATAGCATTGCTATAAATTGCGGCCACGAAGACAAATTTAGTCTTTTGTTTAGTTCTTCATTTGAGCAAAAAGTGAAGCGGGCTGAAGTCCCCAAATTCCCTATAGATACATGGATGGAACTCACTACTAAAGTGTTCTGGGTAAAACGATAAAATACATCCACGTCCTGTGTAAGACGATAAACTACACCCAACACAATGCCTTTGCTCAAGAGATTTTGAGGAGCGTGGAACCACCTGTCAGGGTCCCAGCTATGGACAAATAGTCAAACCCCCACAAAAGTGGTTCAAAATACTATGATAGTATAAAAATAGGTTTTAATACCGTCAATATTTTTTTTTTAATATTACCAGCAATACGTGTTTAGAAAAGAAATTATTACCAGCAATACTTTTTTGTAAAAAAAATATTACCAGCAATACATTTTTTGGAAAAATATTACCAACAATACATTTTTGGAAAAATATTACCAACAATAAAAATCGTTTCGACATTAAATAATCCATTGAGGTTAATATGCCTTAAAACAAAATAGGTACCTTCAAAACTTCGGTATACATATTGTTTAAGAATATTTTTCATAAATGAAAAATCATTTTTGAACCTTTCTCCTAGCTTTAATTGAAGGCTAAAGAATTAAACTTTCTAATTCCAGAAAACAAAACACTCTACTGTATTTCAAATAGAAATTATAATGATTTTTAGTTTATTTTTCTGAAAAACAAATCAAAACGGTCATTTTTAATTTTTTAGAGAAATGTAAACAAAAATTATTTTGTGTTTTAAAAAAACCGCCTAAAATAACATATATATTTCTGAAACGTTACTTTCGTAAAATTAGCAAATTTAAAGTTAAATTAATCTGTTTTGAAACAAACATTACTTACACTATAAAATTTTCTAGACAAGCATTTCTTCATCACGGAGTCTTGCTTGTCTCAAGTCTCCATCGGAAATTTGATGGGTAAATGTGTCGACAGGTTTAGTATGGTGGACCAGAGTTGTTACAAATTTTCGAATTCTAAGAACGATTTGTTTTTGTTTTTTACCAGGTAATGTTTAACAGTTATAATATTTTAAGCCGTTATCTAATATTTTACTGATTTTTTTAGGTAATTTTGAATTTGTTTTCTTATAATAATTTAAAATACTATAAAAATTTCTTAAATTATTGAGTTACCACTATAATGGTAGATAAAAAGATAAATAATTTTATTAATTATTATCAGTTATTATGTTTCTAATTTAATAACCGCGATATAATAATTAATAAATTATTAATTATTATATTAATAATTAAATTATCTCACTCTCGGTTATTACATTTTCACATTGATAACTGAAACATAAATGTTATTAATAACTGAGTTATAATTAATAAAATTATTATCTGTTATCACTTGAATAACTGAGAGTGAGATGATATTTTAATAACCATCTCAATCTCAAGTATTAAATTATAATTAATAAAATAAAACCGATAAAATCACTGTAAATAAATATTGTTAAAGACTGCAATTGTATTTTAAACTTTTCTTAATGATATATTCACATATACAAATATAATATATACATCCACATTTACATTGATATACAAAGTTACATACGCATATTTATAATACCTATCTACATATTAACGTATTCACTATTGTATTCATACAAAAATGTAAATACATGTACACAGATAAATATATATTCATACACATCTATTCCTATATATATATATATATATATATATATATATATATATATATATATATATATATATATATATATATATATATATATATATATATAATATCTGGATAGAATAAATGAAACAAAATTGGGTGTTTTTTTATGAAAGTATTTATTTCTGTGTTTTTGTATATATTTAATATTTCAGACCACCTCGGTCCTTCCTCAGAAATCAAATGAGATACTGTGTTTGTGTGTTTGTTTAGGAGCGTTTGTCGTGAGGCGTGGATGTCACGTGATGTGGAATGCGACTGTGTTTGAATTTTTGGCGGAAGACTGATGATAGTGTCTTAAATGTTGTTTAAAAAGGTTTTTTGACCATATCTAAAGAAATATTTTTAACTGTTGAAATATTTATGTAGATTTAAAATATCCACGTGTTTGTTTAACCCTAATTTATATGTGTCTAATTTTAGAATCCAGTATTTCTCTTTTTTTCTTCGTATGTATGTTGTACTCAAATTATTGTGTTTGTGTGTTTGTTTTGAGACTCGGACGTCACGTGGTGTGGAATGCGATTGTGTTTGAATCTTTAACGGACAACTGAAGATGGTATTTTGGTTATTGTTTAAAAAGGTTTTTTCACCATATCTAAAGAAATTTTTTTAAGAAATCTTTTAACTATTGAAATATTTATACAGATTTAGAATACCCAAGTCTTTGTTTAACCCTAGATTGTACGTGTTTAATTTTAAAATCCAGTATTTCTCTTTTTTTCTTCGTATGTATGTTGTGCTAAAATCTGAGTCTATCAATATACATTTGCAATTATCTATCGAATGTCGTGGTCGATTAAAGTGTTCCGCTACTGGGGAATGTGGATTATTTTGTCGTATGTCTTGTTTATGGTTGTTGAAACGAAGCCTAAAGTTAGTTCCAGATTCGCCAATATATCCACTATTAGGACATATTGTGCAGAATAGGTAGTAAATTATATTATTGCTATCACAAGTGAGGCGGGGTGGATGTATTGTGATTTTGGAGTTGGGTGCGAGAAATTCACTGTCTGTTATTATGTGTTTGCAAATTAGACAACGAGTTTTGTTACATTTATAATTCCCTGTTTGGTTTGTATTATTTAGATATTTGGTGGAGGTGAGGATAGCTGATAAGTTAGGTGTTTGTTTTTTTGCGTTGATGGGTGGTTTGGCGAAAATGTGTTTGATATTTTTGTTTAATTGGAGGATCTTGTAGCCATTTTTTAATTTGTGAGTAAGTGTGTGGGAATATTGATTGTGGTTAAAAACCATGGGAATCCGATTGTTGTTTTTACTTCTTTTGTATGTGAGAAGTGTGTTACGGTTTATATGGATAGTTTTATTTAGTGCTTCTTTTATTATATTTATTGGGTATTTACATTTTAGGAATTGTTCTGTTAAGTTATTAATGTTGTGTAGAAAATCTAGATGGTCTGAGCATATGCGTTTGATTCTTAGAAATGAGCTGTATACGATAGATTTTTATCATATTATATATATATATATATATATATATATATATATATATATATATATATATATATATATATATAACAAAAGCAACCATTGACTGGTTCAACAGCATAAATAACAAACAAAATTGCCACTTCCTACAATTAGACATAAAAGAATTTTACCTATCCATAACAGAACGTACGTTAGATAAGGCCATCAACTTAGCTCAGGAACAAATAATAAAACCAAACGAAATCGACATCATTAAGCACTCCCGTAAATCATTATTATTTCACCATGAAGAAGCATGGATAAAGAAAGATGGGATATTTGACACTACAATGGGAAGCTTTGACGGTGCAAGGACATGCGAAATCGTAGGTATTTACTTACTACACGAACTAAGCAAAATAATAGATAGAAATGACACAGGGATGACGGTCTCATAATCTTAAGAAACTGCAACAAACAAAACACAGATAAAACTAGAAAAGCAATAATTAAAATTTTCAAAAATAACGGATTCGAGATAGATATAAAAACTCACCTAAACGAAGTAGATTTTCTAGATGTTACCTTCAACCTAAGAAAAGGCACACACAAACCATACAGAAAACCGAATGATAAACCACAGTACATACACATATACTCCAACCACCCGCCTTCTATAATCAAACAGATACCAATATCGATTAACCGCAGGCTTTCCGACAATTCTTCCGATGAATCTATATTTAACAAAGCTAAGAAAGACTACGAAACAGCCCTAAAAGATAGCGGATTCCCAGCAACACTCACATACTCACCACAGAACACAAAAAAGACCAACATGAAAAGAAATATCATATGGTTCAACCCACCGTACAGCAAAAACGTAAAAACAAACATAGGAAAATATTCTTCAAACTTTTACACAAACACTTCCCGGAATCAAGCACCCTACACAAAATATTCAACAAAAACACAGTACAAATCAGCTACAGTTGCACCGAGAACATGGCACAAATAATAAAAAAGCACAACAGGAAAATTATTAATAAACCACACGAACAAATTAAACCCACGTGCAACTGCAGAATAAAAAACGAATGTCCCTTAAACAGTAATTGTTTACAAAACAACGTAATCTACCAAGTCACGATAAAATCAGCAGATAATAAAGAAAAAATATACATAGGAGTAACCGAAGGACCATGGAAACAAAGAAATTATGTACACAAAATGTCTTTCACAAATAGTAAATATGCGAACAGCACAATGCTTTCTAAGTATATCCGGGAAATAAAAAAACAAAACACACACCACACCAAAAATATCTTGGAAAATAAGGAAAAAATCATCAGCCTACAACAACCTATCAAAAATTTGCAAACTTTGCTTGGAGGAAAAAATAGCTATCATTACCTTCCCAGATCAAAATAAATTATTAAATAAAAGCTCCGAGCTAATCTCAAAATGCAGACATGAAAACAAATTTTTACTACGTAACTTAAAATAGAAAAATAAATAAATATATAAACAAACAAAACAACAATAAACTAAGCAAAATAAATAACTCCAAACAAATTACAAAACCACACCTGTTAGAATATGCGAAATAAAATCAAAACAAAAGAACGGCCGAAAGTTATAACTGTTATATAACGATAAAAAATGTAAAAAAATTAATAAAAGATAATATACTACGTTAATTAAAAATCGAAAGCCAAAAATATATAGTGTAACAAATAAATAACAACAAGTATAATAAATTGATCTAAATACATCCAAATATATAAATAAACTAACAACCGATTACGATAAACTAGCCGTTTAGAAAAAACAAATAAAGATAATCAACCCAAATAGATAAATAAAAAACTGTTCCGACCAAAATAATAGTAGGGAACAAACCACAACATCCCACCCCAAAATTCAACAAATAGATTTAATCAATGACAAATAAACAAATATATAAGATAAAAAATAAAAATGAAAATAAATAAAAACAAGCAAAACAATTTGACCCAAAAAAATAAGCAAACATCCGACTTCCGGTAAATGACCGCCATAATAGACTACCAACAATAAGCTATATAAACAATTTTTTACTACGTTAACAAAAAAACACCGATCAAAATAAAAAATAAAAAAATAAATATATAAGATAAAAAATAAAAATAAAATTAAAAAAAACAAACAAAAAAACAAGCAAAATAATTTGACATAAATAAATAAACAAATAAGCGACTTACGATAAAAGTAACCGCCAAAATAGACTACCCATAATGCACCACTGACCCTTATATATAAATAGCCGAGAAAAATAACAGCACTAGTTGCCTGACGATTTCACTAGCATGAAACAGACTGTCGCCTCTAAGTGCTGACTTCCATGTCCACTTTTACATATATATATATATATATATATATATATATATATATATATATATATATCGTGTATATGCACACACACACACACACACACACAAACATAGAATCATGTATCCATATATATAACATGATGATATATGGTAAGAATTTAAATCAATCTGGTTCAATATTTTTCAAGAAGCATTTGTTTTATGTCTACATGTGACCATTAATTCATTTCTTTTGTTTAGTATATTACGGTTATTTATATTTCTTAGAAGGGTCAATTTTTGTAGAAGGCAAAGAACACATATTTCACTTTTTCATTGTAACATGTTAGTTCTAGCCATTATTTCCCACGTAATTTTTAGTACTATCTTCTATTTGCCGCTAATACTTAGAGGTACATTTGTTTGTATTTATCGTTATTTTAACTTTGTGGTTGTAAACACTTGCTTCCAGTCAGTTTTTGTTGAACCAATGTAAAATCTTTGTGTTTTGTTTTTTTAATCAGATTTTATGTTCAGCTCTATAATCAACATCATTAATCAATCATTGACTGTGTAAGGGACAGTTGCATTTATGATTTTTCTACACTTGCTTTGTTATAGCTGTTCTAATTAAAAGTTATATATTTATTCAAAAATCTATTGTTACGAGAGGATAGCTGTAGCTGATCTTTATGTTATTTTTGTTAAAAATCTTCTTTAACTTTATTGAATTTTTTAAATGTTTATCTATTAGTTTGAGAAAGATTACAAGGCGTGGTGGTGGTGGAGGGTAACAATGTGGCAGTATTTTTAACTTCTGTTTCATGTATTTATGTTTGATTTCTTATAGAGTTTTTTCATATTTAACTTTAGCTTCATACTGATTTATGTAAATTGCTAAGTATAATAGGGAGATGTTTATATTTCTGAGATGAGGTATTGTAATTATTTACATTATTTACATTGTTCTGACTGTTATCCTCATCCTTATTGCCATATTCACGACATTCTTCAGTTGACTGGATTTTCGAACTGTAGATTGTTCTTCCAGATATTTCGGTTATCTCCCTTTAACTCAACTCACCAAGTTGTTTTTTCACAACTCTTTAGGTCAAGTCACTTCCAACCAACGCTTTTATCCACCGGGCCATGTGTCTTTGAGGACATCAGTGTATGAAATTTGGGGACTTATAAACTTAATATCTCAGTAACCATTTGAGATGATTCACACACACACACACACACACACACACACACACACACACACACACACACACACACATATATATATATATATATATATATATATATATATATATATATATATATATATATATATGATAGTTACAGAAAGACAGGAAAGAGAATGATTCAAATTGTACTCTTTAACGCAAAAAGCAAAATTGTGATTGGGACGCTAATAGACATACGACATTGAAATGTTTACACCGTCGTCTGGGACGATGAGCCACCAAAAGTGAAACCAAGGAAACAGGTGACAGGAATTAGTAGTAATTGTTCCATTAACGGCGACAGAATATTGGCAAATGAAATGTGGGTCTTTTCGACGCCAAACAATAGAATATGATCCCATTTCTCCTTCTATCAAATAAGTACAATCAAAAAATATTCTTACAGAATGTACAATAATAATAATAATAATAATAATAATAATAATAATAATAATAATAAACTATCAAAATACAAGGATCTTGAAGTGGGCATCAATAATTGGAGCCGCGGATTGATTGGAAAAAGTTACGATAGACTCATTGAAGGGGTTCCGATTAGCCGATGAATTAAAAAAATGCAAAATAATTTACTCACAAGTACAGCTCACACATCACGAAGAGCTTTATCTACGTAAAATGTGTGGGATCTTAGGGTTTGTTTTGTACAAAAAATGATCATTGGAAAATGTCATGAAGCCATTTCTGACCTTAGCTCTCTGGTTGGGACTCAGAAGGAAATATGTGTATACAACAGAAATTAAAGAAATATATATATATATATATATATATATATATATATATATATATATAATACATAACATCACCACTCAAAACAAGCATACTTATACACCTGTCTGTACTTCTCAAGCTGCTCATATGTAACGTGTCCAGCTATCCATGGCTAACTTGATTTGACGGATTCGTTTTTTACTGCTCATCAACCTTTTGAATGTTATTTAAAGCCAGAAGATATTTTCGATTGTAAGATTTTTTTTTTTTTGAGATAATATTGACTTAGCGATACAAGTCTTACTAATTATCCCATAATTAACCCAAGGGAGAAGAGTTGGATATTTCACCTGTTGTTTTATTGCTATCTATGTTTCTTTCTGTCTCAGTAACCCCTTCCATTCTAGTTATTTTTACCGCCTTGATCAGGGTGAAATGTTTTTAATAAATTCGATATTTTATAATTGACACTCTTAACATCATTTTTTTGTGGGGGCGAGGAAAGACTGGTTAATTTAAACGACATATTAAACTTTGTTGGTTCAATTAATGGGTTATGGCTGCCCAATATGGGCAGGAGCAGCCTAGTCCACACTTTCCAGTCATGCCAGCGCTCAGAAGCGTTTTAACAACCTTGTGGGCGATTAATTATTTTCCATCCTAACACGCCTTTCCCACGAACGAAATATCGAAAGTTTATCGCTACTGTATTGCTACTATCATAGCAAATGCTCAGACGAGCTACATTCCTTAGTTCCACTAGTTCAAACCTTCACAGCTAGAACCCTAACTTTGTTATATATACACGATGGAATCATTCTCATTCACTTCGCAATCCATTAGTAAGGAAAATTCCCACTCTGACAGCTTTTTCCAAGATTTCCTACAATCTGGAGCAGACTCTCGAGAGGAAGCTACCCCGATAACTACGATATTAGCCTCTTCAGGTTTAAGCTCAATCGTCATCTATTCTACATATTCTCATCATCTGAACTTACTTTCTCCTCATCCATCCATAACCTCATTAAATAACCTTCTATTTGAATGACACTTGGGCATTGTATAGGGTGAAAAATGAGTTACAAAATATACCTTATATATACATATATATATATATATATATATATATATATATAAAATCACGATGCCAGACAGAGGTCCGGTTTATATCAGACTCAAAAAGCTAGAAATAGGTTCGGTTTACACTAGAGTTAAAAAAAGGTAGACATACATCCGGTTTACAATAATTTAAAAAGTTAGCCATAGTCCCAGTTTACACTAAAGTAAATAAAGGAGACTTGGGTCCGGTTTACACGAAAATTTTTAAAAAAGTAGATATAAATCCTGTTTACGCAAAAGTCAAAAAGAAAGACATTGTCAGGTTTATACCCGATTCTGTAAGTACAAATATCCACCCGAAAGCTACTTACTTGGTGGAGAGGGGTAATACCTCTCTTCAGGGGTTCATTTGGCGTCGTCTAAGCCCTGCTGATAGGACCGTCATTGTTTTGCCCACCAAGCATGGCGCACCTAAGTGTGTAAGGAATTCGATTTTTACTAGGTGCTCCATTAATATGACATTGTGCCATGCTAATTTGAATAAATGATGGTTAACGAGGTAGTATAGCATACCCTGACTGCAATGTTGTGGAATCGCCCCTCACTGGGTGTTCTACCTTTATACCCTTTACCAGACTACCAGTACTCTCATCATTTCTTTAGATCCACCCTATGACATTACCCCACATTCCGAGCCCTTCCACCCTCTTTTCTACCTATCAACTAACCTACCTACTTTTCTGCTACCTTTTGTTGCCTATCGATTCACTGCTCAACTTGCTTCCACTATTAACAGCATCGATCCATTTTAGCACACTGTTGCATCCCACATTCTCTATCCAGCATCTCAAGCACCCTCTCCTCCACACAGTAGCACTCTTTACGACGAGGACTATTGCTGTTCGTCACATGACGGCAATTCGAACAGAGCCTGGTTATTAGCCACACCTGTGTCACCCGGACTCCCACAAGAACACAACCACCGACATCCGGTTTGCCATTATCAATGGACAAATACGAAGTGTTTAACAACAGGAAGCATAAGAAATGTAAAAAACAATGAAAAAAATAAAAATAAAAGCGATGGAATGCACAGCATGTAGCTCAGTCGTTACAAGGAGAATTGCTTCGTGAGGCTGTGACAAATCCATGACACACATGATTGTGTTTCTCGTTAATAAAAAAAATATACATAATATTATGGTACAAACTAAAATCTTTTTAATATGTATATTATATTTGTTTTTTAGTAACATGTTCCGCTTTTTACTTTTGATTTGGGGGAAGCGTTCGTGTATATGTATATGTATATATGTATATATATATATTTTTGTGTATTTAGGCAGCAATCCTTCGTTCATGCACATTTCATTGAATGCGATAGACAAGGTGCTTTGTGTAGTTTTTTATACAATTTCTCATGTGATCTAATAATTTTTCTTTTCAGATGACAAATTATACAAAAAACAAATTATTTCTTATTTAACAGTTAAAATATTTTATCTTTGAAAATGGCTAAATGTATAGCCGAAGGCGCTCGAAAAAAAAGAACATTCGGGCAGTTTTATATAATTTGTCATCTGAAAAGAAAAACATTATTAGATCACATGAGAAATTGTATAAAACACTAAAACAAAACACGTTGTCCGTCGTATTCAATGAAATGTTCATATATATATATATATATATATATATATATATATATATATATATATATATATATATATATATATATATATATATGTATATATGTATATGTTTGTGTATATGTATCCGTTTATGTGTATGCATGTGTATGTGTGAGTGAGTGTGTGTTTCGTTTCTACTCGCATCTATTTCGTTTTTTTCCTATTTAGGTTTTGTGTACATATTTTTAAAGGAGTAATGGATAGCGGCTCGCATTGAGGAATCGGAGAGCCAAGTTCGAATTCCAGTCGGATCCATTACATTCACTTACGTGGGAATGGTATGAATCCTTTACTTCTCTCCACCTCCACCACCAGCTATGGGTAAATAGCAGGGCAGACTGTGTTTTATAGCCTTGGGAGAACACAACTCTGATTTTAAAAACCGCCCTGACCAAGAAACACCACATCTACTACGGCTGCAGTACAAGTGGTGTCCCTACAGCCCTAATGGATCACGGGATTCGAGATCGATCGATCGTGTATGTTTTTACTAGTATCTGTTTCGTTTTTATTTTGAGTTAGAATTTAAATATGCTTTTTTAGGTGTTTGTTCTTTCTTTTTTTTAATGGTATCTTTTTTTTGGGTGGGGAGATTTTTGTATCTGTGCCTTTTTACAGGAATCAGTTTCTTTTTTCGTTTTGGAATTTTGTTGAGTATAATTGTATGTGTGTATATATGTATGTGCGTATATATGCATGTTTGTATATATGTATGTGCGTACATATGTATGTACGTGTGCATGTGTGTGTTTCATTTTTACTAATATCTGTTCCATTTTTTGTTTCTGAGTTGTTTTTGTGTGAGCGTGTGTCCGTTTAATATTTTTGTTGTATTTTCGTTTTTCTTGTTTTACATCGTAATGTTTCGAGATGTAGTGACAAAATGTTATGAGTGACTATCTTGTCTCGCAAATAATTCTGAGTTCGATACTTGTGGTCTTGAGCTAAAATGAAAGTATTTGAATTTCGTACAAAAAATACCTTTCAAAGTAAGCGAACACTCGTTTACTTATAAAATATACAACGACCACATTGTATATCTATCTATCAGTATATATGTCTATCAATTTGAAGTGTGACGTCCAGTCTCGGGTCAATTTTAGATTTGAGAATTATATACGAGCGTGCTTTGTACGATTCTCACTGCATTTTGAGCAGCGAGACACACAGAGTTCAGAGAGTAAATAGGAAGAAGTTTTCCTACAAAATTTTAACTGGATATATTTTATAATAAGTTCTATGACAAAGAAATCCGAAGGCGCACCGGAATGGCAATGAGATTCCTTCCAAAAGCTAGGCAAAGTACCAAGAAAGAGGAAATTCCAAACTGTTATATCAGTCCTCATATATGGCTGTGAATGTTGTAAAATCTCATCATATACGAAGAGAAAACTGAAGGAAACAAAAATGCAGTTCTACAGAAGGATGCTGAGTATGTGCGGAGCGGGTAAGTAGAAAAGAAAGAAAATGGAAACAAAAAGTACATTCAGGGCCAGAAAGACCGAAGCGAAATTTTGTAGACACATAATGAGGAAGAAAGACATGGAGAATTTGACACTGACAGGCATCTCGAAGGCAAAAGTGACTGTGAAAGGCAGCGGGACACCTACGAAACAAGATTGTGTGAATGGATAGTTGAAAGGAAGTCGGAAGCTTGGCAAAGGGACAAATGTTGTTAAGAGCTCAAGTCATAGGAGGTAGTGGAGACCGATGATCAATCAAAAAGAGGCACGGCACACACATTTGCACATTTTGGCTTGTTTTGGTCGAGTGATGTCCCACTATAGAGTCAGGTTGTCAAAAAACAAAAAAAGAGAGAGATCCTATGTGAAAAGTTGGGTGGGGGGATAAATCAATTTTTAAAGATTTCCGATTCTATAATGTTTAATCTGAAGTTCGAATTCCGAAAAAAAATTCCTTATATTCACTTTCACACTAATGCACTTGGGAAAGGTAGGTATCCATCCCTTCTCGCTCGATAGCTATAGGTTAAATAGCAGGACTGACTCAGGCCTTGTAGTGACTAGTAGTCTAGGAGAAGGAAATTAAACAAAATCCAGCCTGAAGTGGGGCGATCTCCAGGAAAATATCGTGCTCTAAACACAATAGTACTATGTGAACCCAGAGGATTATGGAACACATAACATGTCGCGACGTGACTCCTAAAAATAATACACACACACACACACACACACACACACACACACACACACACACACACATATATATATATATATATATATATATAATATATATATATATTGCTTCTCTGGGCAAAGTGTTAACCGTTCGGTTGATGTTACGTAGTATCAATTCTATTTGCTTACAACAGAACATCTGTTCCCGTTGAATTTGAATTTGTATGGACATCTGACTTAAGGTAGACGATTTGATTGGTCGTTCCATTATCAACATCTCTTGTTTAACTTCCTAATATTTCTATATCTTCTTTATTTTATCTTTCTCTCTTCTATTTTTCTTTGGAGAAGGGATTTGATCTTGTCTTTCTTTCCTTCTCGCTCTTCTTATTTTCTTTCTTTCTTCTTTTTTCTTTCTGTGAAGAGACTATATCTTATCTTTCTTTCCCTTTTATAGACTCTATCTTGTACTTTACTTTCTTTCTTTTGCTGCTCTTGCTTTTCTTATTTTCTTTTTTTCATTTCCGCGGGAAAAGAGAGTGTTAGCAAGTAAATATTAAAAGTTGTAATAACCTTTACTTACCACCGCCTGATGAGATCCTTAGGCATCGAAACATGGATGCATTGATGTAGCGGTTTACATATGTTCGAATGTAATACCTTATAATAAGGTATATATATATATATATATATATATAGAGAGAGAGAGAGAGAGAGAGTATATATATATAGAGAGAGAGAGACAGAGACAGAGAGAGAGAGAAAGAAAGAAAGAAAGAAAGAAAAAAGCGAGGATGAGCAGGAAAAGAGGCAGGTAGTGATGAGATACGGTGGCGTGAGGACAGCGCTTTGGACTGAGGAACCGAAGAGCTGATTTAGAATTCCTGTGGAGTTCATTACATTCACTTACGTGCTAATACCATGGGAAAGGTATGAATCCATCTCTTCCCTCCCAGCTATGGTTAAATAGCAGGGCAGACTGTGTCCTATAGCCTTGAGTGGCGAATGGTCTAGTACAATTCTGAATTCAAATTCTGCGTAGACCTTGTTTCATACTATGCACCAGCTCTATTCATCTTCCCAAAAGACCTCAGACTCAACACGGAGGCCTACATCAAATGTCTTGAGGCGGTATTGATGCCCTGAGTCAAGAGGGTGGTTGCTATTTCTGGCAACATGACTCTGCACCATACCACACAAGCAGGAGAACCCAGTCATGGCTGTCAGACAATTTCTGCGACCACATCACTCCTTATATCTGACCACCTAACTCCCCAGACTTTAACTCCTTTGATTATTATGTGTTTGGCGCAGTTGAGCGAGAGACCAACTAATTCCTTGTTACACCAAAGATGAACTGAAAGCAAGGATTATGGCTGGCTTCATCAACTAAAACAAGGAGACCGTTCAAAAGAGTTACAGTAGATACCAAAGTCGTCGGGAGGCCGTGGTTGAAACCAATGGCGATTTTATTGAATAAATTTACTCTTTACTATTTCAAGATATTTTTGAGTCAATTTGGTAATTCTATCTGTTAAAATGAGATGTCAAACTTATTTTAATTTTAATACACACACACACACACACACACACATAGACAGACATACATACACATACACATAATGTAAATACTGTACATACACATATATATGTTCAGAGTACTTTCGACCACCGTTCGTTTTCACGTAGTTGATAGAAAATCGAAAAGTATCCAACGTAAACATTTATGTTGTCAAAAGTCCATAGTTTGAAACGTACTTGAGTTTACATGAGCTGACTGCATCATAGATTTTGGGGGCTCGGCACAGGATAATGGTCAGTGAGTTCAATTCTCACTCAGCGCTCGTATTACGATTTTGTGTCAAAGTAAGTTAGCTGCGTAAATTTCAACTGTGGAGTTCATTACATTGGAATAATGACTTTACAGTTCAAAAGGATTTTAACAATGTCGAGCAAAAATTGAAATATATGCATGTGCGTGGTTCTATGAAATATAAGTGTAATTTGGCTAACATACACGTTCATAGCACTATCTATCAATAGAAATATATACCATTCCATTTATTTGTTATCGTCAATATACAATTTCATCTTTCTCTCTACCGTCTATTTTTGTTTTCTTCTTCTTTCTCTCCCTCTTCCTCTCTCTAATTACTTTTATTTCTTTTGTCCTAAAAAATACTCCTGATTGTCCAGTAAGTCAATTACAAATGATTTATTTCTCCACCGATATTTTTTTGCATCTCCTTCTCTTTATATTTTCTGTCTCGTAAAAATTATCGATTAACGAAGCCGGAACAACAAAGATGACAGTATTTATGACTTGCCTCAGGATCAACTATATAGAATAAAGATCCATAATATGAATAAAAAAAATAAGGCATGCATGTTGGTTTTTATATTACACTTTATCCGTTGTCCTGAAAGCCGGGGACCAAAGATTTGAGGAACAAGATCAATGCAAGAGATGTGAAACAAATTCATTATTCCAACATGTCTATATTAGGGAATGCGTGCCTCACGCACATCCGACTCAGAAGACAAGAAAATCGCCTCACTGTGGAGTAGTGGTTAGCAAACAATCATTACAGATCATTTCTATGTAATGAGATCGATTGTCATTGACAGCTAACCGCTAGTGGATTAGTATAAAACTAGTCTAAGTTTAATAAATACCTATCAACCAAGAAAAGCAATAATGTAGATATTATAAATTTACTCGTTATTTGGTCAAGAAAAAACAATTACTTTCATTAACATCAAGTTACTCCCGAGTTCTTCGAAGTAGTATCATTGGGTATACATACAGTAATATCACAAAGAGTGAGGATCAATATACCATACTACATTCGGCTCGCAGCACCGAATTATTACATCGTATAACAATAACAATAGATAGATGAAAGGTTCACGACCTGACACACTTCTAAGAAATATGTCCAGAATATATATATATATATATATATATATATATATATATATATATATATATATATATATATATATATATACTATTTCGTTATTTACACACACACATATATATATATATATATATATATATTATATGGAAAAAAACAACAGAAAAGTTGCAAATTTAAAAAAATTGAATGTTTTTTTGTGAAAGTATTTATTTATATTTTTATATATATATATATATTTGATATTTCAGATCTGCCCCGATCTTTCGTCAGAAATAAATTAAATAACTGACGAAAGATCGGGGCAGATCTGAAATATCAAATATATATATATAAAAATATAAATAAAGACTTTCACAAAAAAACATTCAATTTTTTTTAATTTGCAACTTTTCAGTTGTTTTCTCCATATTATATACATATCAAGAAAGTATACGTGGCTTCTCATTATGCTATATATATATATATATATATATATATATATATATATATATATATATATATATATATATATATACTATTTATGCTCTCGTTATATATATATATATATATATATATATATATATATATATATATATATAAATTCCTAAGAGGATAGAATCCAGGTAGGACTTAATGTCCAGGACAGAGTAAGAATATAATATAAAAGGCTCAAACACTAATATTCCATGGTTATAATTTATTACATTGGAATCGTAAATTTTTGTTTGGGGGGCGGATTTGTAGGTCTGATGAATTGGATCGTGATTACGATTCCAATGTAATAAATTATAACCATGGAATATTAGTGTTTGAGCCTTATATATATATATATATATATATATATATATATATATATATATATATATATATACTATTTATGCTCTCATCATCCGATCGAGCACTCTGGGGAAATGATTATTTAAAAACAGTAGCTGCAGCTATTAACGCATCACTCTTCAATTATGAATTGAGCCCTCTTGGCTATCGGTGTTTGTATACAACTCGTTTATAATACGTTAAACTAATTTCAATACGTTAAACTAATTTCAAACTAATTTTTAAACTTACTAATATAAAGACCCCTTCCCGACCACCTAGTAAAAAAGTTTACTCACCCTAAGATATTCTATGGATAATTATAATTTTGGATATAAATGAGATTTAGGGAAAAACTCTGTGCAAAAATGTGACTCACTTATTTCCTGCAACTAGTAATCAATAGAAACATAACCGAACAGCTTTAAATAAAGAATAATAGAGGTATAATTCATTTATAATAGATAATATAGTTCGAAATATTTAATAATCCATGGGTACTCCTTTATTTTGAATAACCTTTTCAACCTTTTTTGGCATTGACTTGATTAGGTTCTGGCAAATCTCATCTCCAAGCATTGAATTCCATTCGGATATGAAATTCACAATCAAATCCTCTTTGTTGCTCAACTACTTTCTCGAGAGCCTGTACTTTATAATGCTCCATAAGTTTTCTATGGGGTTGAGGTCAGGAGATTGGGGCGGCCATGGCATAACACTCACCTGCTTCACATCAAAGTATTCCTTCATCAATTTTGATTTGTGTCAGGGAGCATTATTCTGCATAAAAATGAGCTTGGTGGGGTCGATTTGCACCCTTTCAGCAGAAGGAAGCAGACAAGACTCTAAAATTCTCTTGTACTGCTCGCTCCTGAGGGTCTTTTCAATAGGTTTTAAGAAACCAGTTCCATGAAAAGAAAAACATCCCCAGAACATTATAGTGAACGGATGCTTGACAGTACTTACTGCTAAATTCAAAGAGCTTTCAAAGCTTCTTCTTCGGATTTTAGATCGCTTATCCTTTGAATTTAGCTCAACTTTAGGTTCATTGGAGAAGAGAACATTTAGTAAAAAAAATCAGGTGAGTCACTTTTATCGAACAACAATGTATATATATATATATATATATATATATATATATATATATATATATATATATATATATATATATATATATATACGACAATGCAGGCGTCCCTCAGGAGTCAATCCACGGACCAATCCTGTAGCCTATTTTCGATTTACATTAATGATCTGCCTAAAAATATACTCAAATCTTTCGTAAATATCTACGCCTATGTTATGACTATAAACGGCTGCACCTCTAAAACTCTAAAAGATTTTGGAGGGAGTATGATTGCATGCCTTCACTTTATCGCCAGAATTCTTTCTTTGTGTCCCAGACTACCCAGATAATACAACCAATAGCAAAACACGTTCAACCGGTGGCTGGGCATTAATTCTTTACCACTGGTAAAGCGGTTGTCAGGGCTCAATGGCTTAATATTGACTGCGAAAGTCGAAAGTGCTTGAACAAAAATAACAAAATATGAACTTCGGGCAGTTTATCCACAATTTTGTGCATAAAAACACCTTATCCGAAAATTGCAATATACAATAAAAACTAAACAAACAAACCTTGTCTGTTCTTTTTAATTAAAGAATATGGTATATCTAGACGTGCTGTCTAGATATTACCACACACAGGCAGCGATCTTCGGACTTCATGGAAACAGAATAGAGAACAGGAGGCTCTGCATATATCCATTACGGGTAGTGACGGTGATTCATATCAAGTACACCTCATCTGTGACGATTCTGCGAGTCATGAGCAGCGAGGGCCATATCTTACTGGCCAACTTATTCCCGTGGGCTTTAAGATTAATGCTAACACCTACGTCAAAGTGCTGGACACGCTGGTTAAGCCCTGAGTCGAGTGGATAGCCGTACTTTAAACTGTTCACTCCCACATGGTCCAAGTCTTCCAGGTATGTCTAGCTGAGAATGTTCTCCCTGGATGTCGTCGAGTGGAAAACTAACCACTTCATCCCGGCTTGCGGTCCCTGCTGAGGCCATTTTCAATGCTCGACAAGTTTTACTGGATAATTTTTTCTTTTCACAACATTTAACACATGCATCACTGCCGTAGATGAAACCAACAAACTCTACAGCATCTTTTGTGCGGCCTTCTTCCCAATAGCTGTTGCACATGATGTCAAGCTAGACTAGTGATTCTCAACCGCCGAACCGCTGCACACTAGTGTGCCGCGCGATCCTCTTTAGTGTGCCGCGAAATAATGTCACGGCATGTGTGTGTGTATGTGTGTGTATGTGTGTGTATGTGTGTGAAAGTAGTAATGGTACAGCGTTAGTATTTGAATAAGTATTAAACTTTTTCAAATAATTATTTTCACTATTCTTCAATTATGTTATTTTAAATACTTTGTTTTAATATTCATTTTTTAAAAGTATTTTTATTTTTTAATTTAACATTTTAAAATTTTCTTTTATTTGAATAAATGAATATTAACCTTTTTTTCTCGTATAATTGCATTCAATATACTTTGTTTAATTCAAAATCTATGGTTTTATTTCATAACATTTAAATGTATACCCTTTAAAAATTTTGCTAAGTGTGCCGTGATATTTTAATTTTCTCTTTAACAACGGCAGGACACTCCTATCGTGAGCAGGCAGTTATGATTTTTATATACGGCCGCGCGAATGGTGATGAACGTGAGGCTGCATGGTTGTATCAGATGGCGTATCCAGACGGAAGGCAGCCGAGTCATCCGAACTTTGCTCCTGTTTATCGTCGCGTTGCTGAGACAGGATCCGTAACACCACAAACTATAGATCAAGGAAGACCGAAATCCACTCATACTCCTGGCCACGAAGAACACATTCTACAGGCTATCGAGGGGATCCAGGTACCAGCATACATCGTGGCCACAGTTTGTCTTACATCTCATAGTACCGCATGGGGGTACATCAAGAGCAGTCTCTGCATACGTATCATTTGCAACGTGTGCAGGGTCTTTCGCCCTTTGATCACTCACCACGGGAGAACTTTTGCCGATGGTTTATTGCAGAAACTGCAGATCTGTTGTTTGTCGCTTCAGTCTTGTTTACGGATGAGGCAACATTTGGAGGAAATGGAATAACAAATTTACACAAACAACATTTGTGGATGATTCTAATTTAGTTTTATGATAATTCTTATTTTATTTTACGGAAACTTTTTTAAAGATGTTTTGTAGTGTATAATACGCATCCGTGATTTTGATTATTATTTTTTAGAAAAAATGCGTATTATACATGGAGAATTACCGCATTTGTTTCAAAATAAAATCCTTACATTTGCCTTGGGAAAGTCCATTAGAGGAACAAAATGCGCTGGATAAGAAAAGTTTCGCTTTTATGTTTAGTCACAAACACACACACACACACTAACAAACACACACACACACTAATACACGCACACGGACACACAAACATACACACACACACACACACACACACATATATATATATATATATATATATATATATATATATATATATATATATATATATATATATACACACAAATGAGGGTAAGTCAACTATTCGCACTTTCACAATATATCTTTATATAAGAGTGCGGAGCTTTTTTACTGATATAATATATATATATATATATATATATATATATATATATATACACTTGTGATTGGAAAAGGTTAATCCGCTAAATAGATTTCGAAACTTCACTCTTCCCGTGGTAAAAATGAAATACAATTTTATGGTATGTTAAACTTGATAAATAAACCTCCATGTTTATTCAATGGTGCATAGAACTTTATTTGTAAATTTTGTGAAGCAGATCATTTTATGAGAAACCAACATATGTGCATAGACACTCACCCTCACCCCCTACACACACACACACACATACATATATATGCATATATATATATATATATATATATATATATATATATATATATATATATATATATATATATATATATGTATGGTGGGTGACTGTGCGCAAGACTCTTTAATATTTAGGCAAAAAACTCGTGACTGGACTCTTCTGATGACGTAATAGTAATGCAGTTTTAACATAACTAATAAAGCGCCATCTTTTATTTGGTTCTTTCTTTTTAGTACACATACTCTTAGTTCCACTGATTTTCGAAAATGCCTAAAAGTATATTTTGATAAAAAATACTTATAATAAAATAAATAATTGCTATAAAACAATGTCACGCCATCATGAAATTAAGGCAAAATACTGACGTACGTGAAAAGCTCTAAGTACGACGTAAGCTTAGCCTACCCAGGTTATAAGGGAACTTCTCTTAACACCGCTAGATGGCATTGTATAAAGTAGTAAACAGATGGACTCAAAATCTCTCTCTCTCTCTCACTCTCTCACACACACACACACACACACAGAGGAAAAGACAACTTCTTAGCTTCAACATAACTACGTGGCGCATCGCGCACACATGGTAATCTAATCACGTAAAATATTTTCTCTACTTTTTGTGAGATTTGTTTAAATGTGTTGAATTCACTTATTCTGAAAATTTTGGAAGATTCAACCGAATGTCGTTACAACTGTTTATACATCGATTTTACCTTAATACGTATTCTTCCCTCCCAGACATAAAATCTTTGGGGTGAAAGTTATTTTTAGTTCACAGATAAATGAATAGTAATTTTGTAATTGCATTGTACTTATGAAAAAAAACTAAAATTCAAATATTGCTGTCACTTTTTTACTACTGATATTTAGTCTGCTTAACCCAATGAAAAGAAAGATATTTATTCTTGTAAATACAAGTATAACGTGCAAAGCCTGAATTCGGTGTGGTAAGGATTCGATTTTCAATGTCCTATCTTCTAATTGTGCTAGTCTCAAATTTCATGAGAAAAAAAAAGGAAGGAGTACTGAAATAATGTAATATCGTTCCTGGATGCTGGACAATCTCCTCACAGATGAAGAAGAGAATTGAGGCATCTGAAATGTAGTTGCATAAAATGCTACTGAGAATAACATGGACTGGACACGTAAGCAACGTCGAAGTTATAGCGAAAATGGAAACAAAAAAAAAGAAGACTTATACTCCGAATGAGAAAGAATCATTTAAGATTTATCGAATACATAATTAGGAAAGAGTTGCTTGCGGAATTTGACGCTTACAGATCATATTGAAAACAAGCGGGACGGAGGAAAGCAGCAAATAATCTACGTGAATGGTTGACAGAACAAGCAATAGGAGAGATAGAAAAAAGATACAGCTTACTAAGAGGTAAAAAGGACAGAAAGTGGTGGAGAACCATGATTGCCCACGTCCTGAATGAATACGACACATAGTAGAATAATTGTCAAAAAGTAAATAAATATAAAAATAAATTTTTTAAAAGATAGAAAATAGAAAAGTTTTTTTTTTATTTTGTTTTTAAAAAAAAACGTTTTTTAAACAGTTCCTGAACTTGTAAAATCTTTGCTAACCTCAATACACAGGTCGATTTATAGTCTGGTTTTAGTTATTTACAAAGTTTAGATTATTTTTGATAAAAAATAAACCTATAAGCATGGAGTATCCAGAAGAAGTCACATTCATGGGCACATTTAATAACATTTTAAATTCTTTTCCGGTATTTCGTACCCGGGAACCTTTTATAATAATGATTGATCCTAGTTCTTGGGGATTCTCCTTCTCCTAGGCATAATGCATTTACATTGGCTAAGGAGCATCATCTGCCCTATATTTCGCCACAAAGCAGCGGAGGTTTGAAATTAGAGTTTTATCTTGCTGCAAAACCTGTGATCTAAAGGGTAGGATTTATACAACAAGGACCAGCATTCACAAGATAATCATAATAGTGAAATGTCAGCGGTGAGAATTACAATAATAATAATAATAATAATAATAATACTAATAATACTAATAATACTAATAATAATATGTTAAGGCTGGCGATATTTGAACTCGAAATATATCGGCGGGTTATAAGTGTTTCCTAAAATAGCCACTGATGTACTTTTATATTACCACTCCCTCATCGACTTTATAATTTTCTCAATTAACAAATTAAATATCTGGAAATAATTTCATGAGTATACACGGGGTCTGGCAAACTTTTAGTCAAAATTTGAGTAAGTATCAGCACACAACCATGCTGAGCATTATCAATGGTCAGGAATAAATACAAGCCTAAGTAACAGACAAACCTATTATATGTAAGATAAGTTTTTTTTAAATTTAGTATCAAAAAACTTTAATTTAGCTTTCATTTATTTAGAAATAACAACTACCATCTGTTAACTATATATATATATATATATATATATATATATATATATATATATATATATATTCGAAAATTATAACATAAATATGTTATAAAATCACTACAAAAATAACCATTTAATTTCAACACTTCTGGTGTATTATCAAGTGATGGTGTTGAATGAACACCATCACTTGTTAAGACATTATATTTGCTCTACTCTGTATTGACCACACTGAAAATAATTTTTTTATTGGTTATTGGAATCTATTCCATATACACCAATCCTATACTTGTATATATATATATATATATATATATATATATATATATATATATATATATATATATATATATATACAGACAAACGTCTCATAAACGTATTAATCAGGGGATGGGGTGGTCCTTTAAAGCAGATTGTCTGTAGATGGGAAGGGATTATTTTTAGTTATAAAACTGCTACCACTAGTTATGATCATAATGTAAATAGTATAAACATATGTATATGGCATAAATAAATATATACTTAATAGATACATTAATCAAAACAACAAAACTAATAGATTTTTCACAGTTACTTTCTCACGCACGGGCTAATATGCCGTACTTTATATACTGTACACTCATTTTTGTTTACAAGTGAAAAGTCCAGCAGCGCCGCCAGGCGGGTACTTTGAGAACTATGAAGCGGTTGTATGCAGCTGACATTTTAGAGATTTCTGAAAGGGTTTGGTTTCATGGAATCCATATAAAAGTCTCGCTGTTCTTAGTCTATTTAACAACAAGACTCGAGTTTTCATGGTTGATGATAGACATGATTTTGTTGGTTACATCCTGGGGAACGCTAGAATTCAAATATAAGGGAATCGTATATACATACAAAGATATATATATATATATATATATATATATATATAGATAGATAGATAGATAGATAGATAGATAGATAGATAGATAGATAGATAGATGTGTGTACGCGTAGAAACACATGCATACAATGTAATTAGTAATTAGTATGCTGATATGCAGACACAAATAAAGGAGAGAAAAAGAGTGAAGTGCGAGAAGTAAGTGTACAGGACGGTGTCCCTGTGGCAAAGAAGATAATATACAAATACAAATGGATAGATATATTATTCGTGTATGCAAACGCACGCACCCGCTTGTACAGACACATACACGCGTGCACACACACACAGACAAGCGTGTGCGAGCCCATACGAGTGCTTGGGAATATCAGGTACTGTAAGCTTGAATGTGTGGGTGGTGCAAGGAATAACAGCTCGGAAATGAAGATCGGAGATACAAAAGGTATGAATCCATCTCCTCTCCCTCCAACTATGGGTTAATTAGTAATACTTGTTTTAGTAAATCATCATTATTTCCAAAATGTTGCTACAGTCTTAAATATTTTTAGCCTTAAATAATATGCAAAAGGTTGATAAGCCGTAAAAAAGCAAATCGATCAATAAAAAAAAGGAATAGGCTAATATAGCTTTTCGCAATATCGGCACCATATACACGTGATTAAAGTAATAATGCTACTCTACTTCATAAGATATCTTTATTAAGCTAAATAGTCATCCGACCTTTTGCAGCAAGCGTTTTCATGGTGAAAACTCTCTCTAATGGAAGAGTTCGTCGAAAAACTTTTCGCATAAATACCTGCGGAATTT
>OZ038477.1:118654267-118741767 GCA_964036315.1 Acanthosepion esculentum | reverse complement strand
AATGTGACTCCCACTGGACACGTAGTAGGAAATATCGAGTAACCTAACTAACGATTTTGTGTAAATGGATAGCTAATCAGGGATTAGGAAAGATAGCAAAAAAAAAACCTTATTAAGAGCTACAACGTTTAGGAAGTTGTGGAGAGCGCTGATCACACACGCTCTGAAAGGACCCGTCACATAGAAAAAGATATCAATATGTCCGCAGTTTACTGATTTAAAAATTATAGTTTACACAATAAATATTTATTTTTCAACATAAGCACTTTCTTTGTGAATGCACTTAATTCAATGGTGCATATAAATCATGTAATTTCAACATTAAAATAATGAGATTAAAATTCAACTAATAACTATAGTTAGAATAAGAATTTATTGATTTTCTCTCTCTCTCTCTCTCTCTCTCTCTATCTATCTATCTATCTATCTATATATATATATATATATATATATATATATATATATATACAAATAAAATGAGAACAAATGGAGTATAATTCCATTGCACATAATATTTAGTTTAAAAGACGGCACAATACAGAGTAGAGCTAAATATAATTTATTTTAGGATATTAAAACATGTTAAAAATCGCTGCATAATAGAAATTATGTTTCAACACTGCAAATGTGACTCCTCGGGAGATGTTAAACTACTGGCGATTCGTAGGAGACACATTTGTAGTATTGAAACATGATTGCTATTATGTAGCGATTTTTAACGTTTTACTATCCTAAAATAAATTATACATATATATATATATATATATATATAGAGAGAGAGAGAGAGAGAGAGGGGGGGGAGATGAAGGAGAAAGAAAGAGAGATATTATTTGATATTTTTTTTTAAATGCTGTCTCACTTCAGGACAGCTAATCATGGCTAGTTTGCCCAGTCTTATACTACTATTTAACCCATATCTGAAATAGAGTAGAAGAAACTGACCCGCGCCTCTCCCAAAGGCATATTTGCGAAACTCAGCACAACATGCAAAGCGGGAGTTTGAACTCGGCTTGTCAATCCTACTTTCAGCGCCGTTAACCGTTACGACACCCACTGGTTTCAGATCCAATCAATGCTAATTACTACCGCTATTAGTGTTTCTTTTTTTGTTTTTCCTTCCCCGCTAGAATTTGTTGTGCCAAAATACAAGCAATCCCATTATTTACTAAGCTTAGCTTAATACAAGACCACAAGTACAGAGGATCGAACTCACCACTAATGATGCTCGAGAATAGCTCACTAAACAATATCCTAAGCCGAGGCGATTATGCAATAAAGAGAGTAAGCGAAAGTTTTAATGTATTTGTTTACTATGTAAATATACAAATTGATTGAAAAGGAACCCCCTATTTTATGTTTGATGGACTCTTCCGTTTAACTATAATTTTTACAAGACGGGAAAGTTTATTATACATAAAATATGAAGTTACTTTTAAATCAACCTGTATATGAATGTTTAATATATTAATGAATTATATTGTTATATAATAGGTATATTATGTATAATATATATTAGGGGAAAGCCAAACTTGCTTAATGTAAGAGCCACATACGATAAAGTTCAGATGTTTGATAGGCACAAGACAGGAAGGAAATTTGCACATAATACGTTTTGTCACAATAACATTTTGTTACAAAATTTTTATATAAATATTAAGAAATGTATGTATACAATATTTATTCATGTATGCAGTGTGTTAATCTCTAATTTGTATTGGTTTCAGTCATAACAAAATACACCCAGGTTCGCCTATTGCCCGGTTCACACTCCTCAGCGGTCTTTTGAACAGAAGTTTTTTTCCATGTTTCTTGCTTAGGATTTCCGATTCTTTTTTTTCCATGTTTCTTGCTTGGGTTTCCGATTCCTTCTAAAATCTTCTCATTCTCTTTCACGCCCAGTAACACCTTGCGTCTTACTGGCATTATCACCTTTCTTGGGTTGAATTGATTCAAATATATATATATATATATATATATATATATATATATATATATATATATATATATTATGAAATGGACAAAGTCCAACAATTATTTTAAGACATTTTTTATGTTTATACGTTCTTTTTATAGATACAAATATTTAAGTTTATTATAAACAGTGCATTTACTTAAATATTTCTATTTATAAAAAGAATGTATAAACATAAAAAATGTCTATATATATATATATATATATATATATATATATATATATGTTTTCAGCATCTTGACGGATGATTGTTTTAAGGAGCTCAGCCAACATATTTCCACGAGCTGAATATTAAAGGTCAAATTGTCTCATGTGGCTCGCGACCTGAGGTTTGCCCACCCTCGATATATACATAAATTATATACATATATACACATATATTATTACTATAAATGTTATATTCAGGTTGGCAAATGTATTTAGTAGACATTAATGATTTTTTGCTGTTTTTTTTTTAACAGTGAAATTAATGTCTACTGGCCGAGAGATCGAGATGTCCGACAATGAAAATGTGCCTTCCGAGAGAAATCAGAGAAAACACTTTTCAGCTGTGTCTTACCATTACGCCACAAGAAGCTATCAGAGTAATTTTAGTTGAATAATTGTCATTTTAAACAGTGAAATTAATGTCAACCAGCCTAGAGATCGAGAAGTCTTACTAAAGAGAATCCTGTCGAAATGTTTATTTTCTTTTGTAGGATTTCTTGATGTCTAGTCCGGTTGACATTAATTTTACTGTTAAAGAAAAATGAAAAAGGGAAACAGGGATGTCTGAAGTCAAATACGTGTGAACAAGTTTATGGTAATCTATTTCAAATATTCTGATATATTCTATTGTATAGATGTATTATAACATGAATGGATATCGATTTATTTAATTATTCGTTTACTAAATGGAAGTTTTAATGTGATACTAAAGCCCATGCGCCTATCTAATCATGAGTGTAAATGTGAATGTTAATTTTTTTGTTTACTAAATCCTACCAGTGATATCACAGTCTGCAGAAGCATATAGTATACTAAATTTCTAAGAGTAGCTTAGATGTGGCACAAGGCCGAAAGTATAGCGCACTCATTGAGCTCACTTGTCAGTTGTAAATGATCTGAGACAAGCTTTCTAACAGGTGCCCATAGTAGCTTGTATGGTGATTTTCTAAGAGTAGTTTAGATATGGCACAAGACCGAAAGTTTAGCGCACCCAGTGAGGATCAAACTCAATTTTCAGTTGTAATTGATCTAACGTGACAAGCTTGTTAACAGGTGCTCAAAGTAGCTGGTTTGGTGATTTTCTAAGAGTAGCTTAGATATGGCACAAGGCCGAAAGTTTAGCGCACCCAGTGAGGATCGAACTCAATTTTCAGTCGTAATTGATCTAACGAGACAAGATTGCTAACAGGTGCTCAAAGTAGCTGGTATGGTGATTTTCTAAAAGTAGCTTAGATATGGCACAAGGCAGAAAGTTTAGTGCACCCAGTGAGGATCAAATTACATTTTCAGTCGTAATTGATCCAACAAGACAAGCTTGCTAACCATTTCACCACGTTGAGATGCCCAAAGCAACTAGTATGAATGTAAATTGAAAAAAAAAGTAAAAATCACCAAATCAAAAGAATATGACGCCATTAATAGTTTTATATATATATATATATATATATATATATATATATATATATATATATATATATATATATATATATATATATATGCATGCTCGTGGCGTATCCAAATGTAAACAAATGATGTCACACATTATGAAATGGACAAAGTCCGACAATTATTTTAAGGCATTTTTATGTTCATACATTTTTTTTATAGTCGGGGGACGAATATTTTCTATGAAAATTTCTCGGACATTCAGGCCGGTAAATGTTATTTAATACTGTTTATTATAAACAGAGCATTTACTTAAATATTTTATCTATAAAAAGAATGTATAAACATACAAATGTCTTAATACACACACACACATACATACATACATATATATATATATATATATATATATATATATATATATATATATATATATATATATATATATATATATATATATATATATATATATATATATATATATATATATATATATATATATAATATATATATATATATATATATATATATATATATATATATATATATATTATTTTTATTTGTTTATTTTGCTTTCGAAACCTTAGAGACACGATGATATTGAACGGACCCACATTTTCTGAATATTAACATGGTGGAAATTTTGATACATTTCGTAGTGGCAATTAAACTTTGGCTGCTTCTGAGGAAAGGTTTAACATATGGCATCGTATGGGCAACTTGGTGACTTGATTCGTTCTTTAATTTTATTTGCATCATGAGCACAAGTGAAGCCGGCAAAGTTGTAGCATTGCAGAACTTAATATTACTGTCTGACAATGACCTATTTAATAAAAGTGTTGGTTTCTTAATTTGGTGATATAATAGTTGTCAGTTCAATCTCTGGGTCGGGTAGTGTGGATCCAGGTGAGCAGTAATTGAACAGGACTAAATAAAATAAGAACTAGACGATATGTCTTTGAATTCAAATCCCCCCCGCCACGCACACACACTAAATAGCCTCACCAACATGCAATTAGTCAAGCTTGTGAAATAGGGCTATACCCACTGAAAACATGATCAATCAGGAGGGGTCTCCCAACAGAAGTAAGTAAGGCTAGGATTTGGATATGGATTATCTCTTGCTTAGTAACTGTGTTATATTTTTCAGTTTGTTTACAGTTATTTTTGTTTTGTTTTTTTGTTGGTTTGTTTTTTTTTTTTTGTTTTTTTTTAGTAGATTGCCCAATCTTGTATGCCAGGGAACTTTCTTTAACACCCACTAGGGTGTATTATACAAAGTGGTATAACAGTGAAGGATTGAAACCCTCTTACTCTTTTTGCTTTTTTTTTTTACTCACAGGATGTTGTAGCGACAAGATGAGACCTGTTACTCCACTGGAGAAACGAGCCTTCCCAAGGGTGAACTAAAAAAAAAATAAGAACTAGACAATATCCCAGACATGACAAGTGGAACGAGAACAGTCTATCCCCGTAGATTAAATAAAGGGTTCAGTTCAGAATTTCCTATAGGTTATCTAGATCGATATAAACCTGAAGAAGGCCGGAGGACACAACGGCCGAAAGGTTGTGATAGCAACAAAGATGAGGTCAAAAGTCTGAATATAAATAGTGTAAATATTAATTTTCTGCCTCTGACTCAGCCATAATTTGCGCATATTTTGTACGATGATGTTCACCCAATAAAAGGTTCAGGAGCCACTCAAGGTAGAGAGTTATAGAGTAAGAAGCACAGTTTATGCGGATATGTGAGGAAGATAACGGTTAACCCTAGACATCAACAGATTAAGATTGTAGTGATCGGGGAAGCATCCTCTAGGGAGTCCGTCCCACTAAGCAGCGATCGTGGGAAGAAGCTACTTGAGGGGAACTTACATCTCACCAATGAAGTACGAAGGGAATGAGGGTGGTTCACTACAATGGTCGTAGCATGTCGGGCCTTAGTTGTAAAGGTTAGAACTGGTGGAACTAAGGAATGTGGTTCGTCTGAGAACTTTCCATGGAAATAGCGACAGAGCAGTAAGAGGCTGCGACGTTTCACTTCAAATGTTAAGACATGCGTCACGTGACAGCCTCTTATTCTGTCTTTCTCTTCCGTTTTCCCTTTAACTCTCTTGCTCTCCTTCCACATACTTTCTCTGTCTCCTCTCGCTTTTCCTTTTACGTTCCCTATTCCTCTCTCTTACATATCCGTTCTCTCTCTCTCACACACACACACACACACTTTCTCTCTCTATTTTACTCTTGAAGAAAACTGCTATGCGCGTGACAGAGGTATTTCTTAAAGTTAGGAAATGTCCATATGGAATGGAAAGACAGAGGAAGAGTGGAAGGAAAGGAGAATAAAACAAAGAAGATAAAATAAAAAACAAAGGATATTTTTTCTTTAAATTGGAAGATATTAAAAAGAAAAATATGAGAAAATAAGAGGAAAAGACGAGATATTGAAAGAAAGAGAAAGAAAAAACTGATGGGGAGGAGATGGGAGTAAAAATGAGAGGAGGAGAATGAGTAGAAGGAAAGAAAAGAAATGAGTTGGACAGGGAAGAGAATAATAAAAAAGGAAGAGAGTGGAAAGACAGAAAAAGATAATAAAAATTAATGGAAGACTAGAAAAATAGTTTAACAGTGAAAGATAGAAGGAGCCACTCCTCGGTGGCTAAACAAAGTTCTGTTACAACTGAACTTCTGATTCATTTAAGGGATTTCGAACTGAGCCCTTTATTTCGTTCACTGAGGGAGACTGTTCTAGTTCCACGTGACATGCCTCTTTCGGATACCTCAGTTATCCCCCTTTAACTCAACTCTCCAAGTTTTTGTTCACCACTGCAGTAGCTAGGTATTGAACTCACAACTCTTTGGATCAAGTCACTGGATCCAACTAACTCTTTTTTCCACTGGCATGGCATGTGGAACGAGAACAATCTACCCCACTAAACGAAATAAATGGTTCAGTTCGAAATTCCAATCCCCTGGAGAAGGCCGGAGCGTATAACGTCGTGAATCTGGCAAAAAAAGATGAGGACAACAGTCCGAAGAATGTAAATAGTGTAAATTACAATACCTCATCTCAGAAATATAGACGGCCATTTAAGTAAAATAAGAACTAAAACGAATCTTATACTTACAATCAGAAAGAGACAGTTGGAATTTCTGAGGCACGTAATGACGAAAGAGGGCAAGGAGAATTTAACACTCACAGGACGTTCTAAAGGCAAGAGAAGCGAATAACCTACTTAACGAGATTGTGTAAATGGTTGGCAGAACAAAAACGAAAAGGGGCGATAAAAATAAAAAGTTAATTAGAGCAGCAAAAGACAGGAAATTGTGGAGAGCCATGACCGCCCACACCCTGAAAGAAGTACTACGTATATAGGCTTGTAAAATGTTTAAATACCAACAAAGAAGCAAAAAATATTTGTTACAAAATGAAGGAGGAAGAGAATAAGAAAAGCGGAAGAGGGTGGAAGCAGAGGAAGAGTGAAAACAAGACGAAAATTTAATGGAAGCCTATGAAAATAGAGGGTAACAGAGAAAGAGAGAAAGAATAAATCCTCGGTGACTAAAAATCATGTTACATTGGATTTCTGATTCATTTAAGGAAAATAAGAACTAAAAAGAAGCTTCTACTTACAATCGGAGGGACAGTTGAAATTTCTACTACAAGTATACTACAAGTTTCAGTTTGCTAATGACTTACCCGGCGTGGACTGAACTCATTACACAATATTAAAGACGTATCAAACCTATTTTCTAACCATTGATCTATAGTAAGACGCCAATTCTGTGTGTGGTATAAGAGATTGAATTTCAGATAAACTAATTTATTAATCTTCAGGAAATCTTACATTCCAGAAGGACGGACGTAGCTTGGCGTCCGCACTTACCTTGACTAATTCTTTTTATACCGAGAGCTTTTTTAATACTTGGTGCTTTACCGTCAATAACTGATCGGTAATAGTATTTTCTTACATATCTGGTTTCGAATCCCTGACGAAGTTGCAAAAGGTTGGGTGTGTCCCAGTCATGGAAAGGTTAAAAAGGAGTGAGTTCCTCTATAAAAGTGCATAGATGGCTTCCTGTCATGCCGGCCACATTGCTGTACAAAGAACAATCACGTGCTTTTATTTCCTTGTTCGGGTGATGATGATAAGGATATTCAGCATCTTCCATCAGCTGATATCTGGATGAGAAAGTGGACAATGGAAGAGAGAGAAGAGAATGATGATAGAAGAAAAAGAAGGAAAAAGAAAGGTGAGAGAGTGAAAAAAAAAGACGAAAAGGGTAAACGAAAAGAATATTGTGAAAGAGAGTGGAAAGAGTCAGGGAAAGAATGAGACAAAGATGAAATGAGAGAGAAAGAAAGGTGATGTAGGAAAGGAAATAAAGTGGAAGGAAAGGGGGAAAAAAGAAGAGAAAGTGAAAGATAAAAAGAAATATTTTTTAAATTTGGGAGATATTAAAAAGAAAATATGAGAGAATAAGTGGGAAATAACTGAAAGAAGAGAAAGAAAACTGAAGAGGAGAAGATGAGTGTGAAAATGAGAGGAACAAAATGAGAAAAAGGAAAGAAAAAATAAATGAATTGAAGAGGGAGGAGAATAAGAAAAGAGTAAGAGTGGAAGCACAGAAAGAGGGAAAAACAAGAAGAATTAATGGAAGACTAGAAACAAGTGTAATAGTTAAAGACAGAAAGCACCACACTTTATTATGTTACATTGGATTTATGATTCATTTAAGGAAAATAAGAACTAAAAGGGAGCTCATACTTACAATCAGATAGAGACAGTTGACATTTCTGGGGCACATAATCAGGAAAGAGGGCTTGGAAAATTTAACACTCACAGGACATTCTGAAGCAAGTAATCTACTTAACGAGTTTGTGTAAATAGATGGCAAAACAGAGACGAAAGGGGGCGATAAAGAATAAAATGTTAATCTGAACAAAAGACAAGAAGTTGTGGAGAGTCATGACCGCCGACATCCTGATGGAACACGGCACATAAAAGAAATAGTACGTATATAGGCATGTAAAATTTTTAAATACCAACAAAGAAGCCAAAATTTATTTGTTACAAAATGCAATCTTAAATAATTCCTGTAAAATGATTTACAATTCTAGAGAAAATATTAAAAGTACAGCGAAAAACAATCATTATTAGCTATAAATCTTTCTGTTTCAACGATTCGGATTTTAGAAGAGCTGGTTTCAGTTCTAATCATCTAGCAAGCTACACTACATTTGAAATATATTTCAGAACGATTCAAAGTTTTCTGTGATCAGTCAGTCAGTATACTTGTAAAATCTTCAATACTCCAAAGTTTAGGTTCTGTCTTAGAATTTCGATTGTTTTATCTCATCTACAGATACAAGTGTAAAATGCTGGGAAGGAGATGGTGATAAGCTATGAGATATGGAAAGAGCACACCCGAGTCGCCCACATTTGAGGGGGTCGCATAGGTCAACAAAACCAGAGAGAAAACAGCCTAGACGATCACCATTAACGCCTGTATCAGATAAGTATATGAGATATATGTGAACAGAATAGATAGATAGATAGATAGATAGATAGATATATAGATAGATAGATAGATAGATAGATAGATAGATAGATAGATAGATAGATAGATAGATAGATAGATAGAAACAGACTGAGGGAGGTAACTAGGTGAATGAAGTCTTTTCACGCCCGTAAAAATAATATGCACCCAGACACAAAGGTTACACATAACTGGAGACAGATTTGGTCCCATTTTACCTCCCACCTAGTTGATACCAACACCCACATGATAACTGCTGATTGAATCTATATAAATCTCTCTCTCTCTTTCTCTCTGTTTTATGCATTCATATATATATATATATATATATATATATATATATATATATATATATATATATATATATATATACTAGCAGTATAACCTGTCTTCAACCAGGTGTTTCGTTACTGGGAATTTTTGCCGTTCAATTGAAGCAGTTTAATTTAAAGCCAGCCCACTCGAAAACTGAAAATCAATATTAGTAACAACAATTGGGTGGGTAACAATTTTAAAGGGCCGTCTTGGCGTTCTCAATCTTACAAGCAAGGAACCTCTTCCATGGACCGTCATAATAATAATATACGATAATTTTTATTTATAATATATTTTTTTTTATAATTCTACTAATCCTTTGCGTTAGATTACAACTCTCTAAATTGATTGTACACTGTTTTTACAGACATTAAATTTTGCCTTTGATTCTTGTGCAAAAAATCAATTTTTTCGATTTTTCACCCTCAAGGTTGTAATTTTTTTCAGCCAATTTGGACTCAAAACCAGCAGTGAAGAATTATCTATCAAACAAAAACAATTTCATCAAAATCGGATGAAAATTGTGGAAACACATAATCAACATCCGATCAAACACACACATACACATACATACATACATACATACATACACACATATTGAGAATTATATATATATATATATATATATATATATATATATATATATATATATATATATATATATACAAACACTAAGCGTTTTCAGATCCCCTTCCTCCTTGAACACAACTTGCCAACCCCATGGTAAGCTGAGGTAAAATGGATTTGTGCTAGGAAGAGATGGTAAATATAAGTTTTCTTTTGCAAGTTGATGGATGACATCAACTGAACGTTGCAAACAAGAAAGAACATTTACAAGAGTCCTCCTAAAATTCCACACTCGCACAACCTTTTTGCACTCAGACGTACAGCGCAATCATACATAAGACAGGCAGACAGAGAAAAAGATATATGACTTCACACTCTTACAAACACTCGTAATGCGCAAACACGCAAACATACCCACCCACGCATACTTTCTATCTCCTCCGCCATGTTTCTTTTTCTTTGTTGATATTTTCAAGGCTTACGTTAGTCTGGCACAAGACCAACTGAGGAAGTAGAGTGAAATGATTTCCTGTGTCACTCTTTTAAGTGAAAAGATTATCATTACCATGAAACTCAGTATCCAAAATTATGATTTTTACCTGCGTTCGATCACTATCTAATAGCACCGAGGAAAAAGAAAATTCAACTATCTCACCCACCAAGCAGAAATGTTCTTTCTTTTCCTTTTTCTCTCTTTCATTTTCTGTTATATTTTGAGTTTTCGTTGTCACTGCCGACTACTACTGCCTCAAGATACTTTTTTATCGTACAATCGTTCATTATTTTACAAATGTACACAGAAAAAGGGGTGGGTGCTTATGTATTTACTGTTCTCAGAAAACTTTGACATAAGGGTGAATCTCTATGCTCATGTGTGAACAGACTAAATGACAATAGCTTCAAAGGCTGGAAGAAGGAGGACTGACAAAAAGAAAAAAAACACTAAAGGATAAACAGAGACAGACCTACAAAAGCAATACCCCCGTATATATATATATATATATATATATATATATATATATATATATATATATATATATATATATATATATATATATTATTTTATATGCGCCGTACTTAGTGGAAAGCACTCAATATCAGTGATAGGGCTAACATATTCAGTTGTATGGATATGAGTTTGTGCCCTGGGTTTCACGCTTTTGCGATCATCAGAGACAAACTGGTTTATTTTTTAAAATTGGATCTATTTATAATTCCTTGGCTATTTTTTTTGTGGTGGGAGGGGGATTTTACTTCTGTGTTTGTTTGGGGTGACACTCTCATACACATAGACACAGGTGTACGCATATTAGTTCACACAAACACATCCATATAAACACTCCGAGGCTAGGCGCAGATACACATCCATGCGTTCGGGCATACATACGCAGTTGTAATTCTATTTTGGTGTCGTGACAGTGGCTTTTATTATATGTAGCGATGTTCCTTTCAACAAGGAAAAGGTAGGGGTGTTCTTGACGCTCTTCAGATCTACCGCTTGCGCCGTCAGACAAACTTACACTTCCTCTCTCTCTCTCTCTCTTTCTCTCGCCCTCTCTCTCACACACACACACACATGTGGACATACATGCATACGCAGTTCTAATTATGATTATGTATAATCTGTCCGAAGTTCATGTTTGTGTTGTTGTTGGTTCAAGTACTTTCGACTGTCATTTTCAAAAACTAATGTAATGTCTGTGTAGTAAGCAGAATTCCTTTGTCTAAATCCTGCGATTTTTTTTTTGAAGTTGAAAGTTTGAAATAGTCTGCGGCGACGTCATGTGTAACGGTTATTGGGAGCGAAGCCGCACCAGACATTTTCGTATTATGCTATTCTTTGAGGACACCAGAGTATCCAGAAAATTTGTTCTAAACATGCCTGCTCTTTCAAAAATAAAGTTATCTGTTTCTCTACATCCATTACAGATATAGAATAAAGTTCTGTAATAAATGCAGACAAATAGAAAACTTTAATTTTGAAAAGGTACGTTTGCCATATTGAAGTCTGTATACAGATTTTGATACGACAAAAGTATTGTTATGAAATATATTTCCTCACAAAATTGTTATTAAGGGGAATCATAAATTATTTCCGTTTTGGTTTATTAATTATCCGTATTGTTCTTTTCGTTCAGAGCGTGTGGAACCAAAAAGCATAGCTCACTGACTTTCCCTATCTGTTCTAACTGTTGGTATAGGGTAGGCTGTACTGTGCTTGATATATTTGATAATATTGAGTACATTGCCTTGGATTGCTTTCCCCTAATAACTTTGGAGCATCATTATCTAAGTCCGGTGAACGCCTCGGCCTGATTTCTCAAAAAAAAAAATTAAAATTTTAAAACAAATTTCGTACACTTCAATTAATTATGACTCCTTAACCATAAACACTACATATTTTTCTAGATGTATCCATTGCCTCATTCCCTTCTTTGAACTCCCATAAGATTATGTGGTTTAAATGCGCTTTCAATGTTTCTATCTGTGGTGGGTTAAGAAATAGTGGGATTAATAAATTTAATTCTTAATCCACTGTGTATGCTGCTACTGTTGGCAAAACCTGAATTATTATTAGTATACTCCCTATTTATCCTTCACTAACTCGTATGATTAGTACATAGGATAATATATTACAGTCGGTTCTTAAAAGCCAAAATGACATGACTCAACCTAATAGAAGTTTACTATTTGAACAGACAGCACTTTAAAAGAAAAGTATCCACTTAAATAGCAGATTGTATAAATATTTTACTGAAAGACTCTTTGACTTTATTAATGCAACAGTATTAGGTTTGGATTAGTGTATATGACTTAAATGGGAAGAAAAATTAGTGTTCTCAGAAACTCTACTCCCCCCAAAACGGCTTGTATGTTTACCTGAGGTTAAAATTCATCAATATGAATATTAATAGGCTAAAAATATGACAATATACTGACCAGAGTAGTCCCATACATCTGTAGGCACTCAATGCATACTGCAAAAATGTTTTAAACCCTTTTTATCCCAGATCCCCCAAATAGCCTTCTGTATCTCTCTCTCTCTCTCTCTCTCTCTCTCTCTATATATATATATATATATATATATATATATATATATATATATATATATATATATATGTGTGTGTGTGTATGTGTGATGAAAAATATGCAAAAGACAAAACAAAATCCGAATATGCAAGTTTACTGTTTTAATGTTGTTTTACTGTCGACGTCAGACGTTTCGGTCTAGTAGACCATCTTCAGGACATGGTTATTAGAAACATACTTAGGATCAGACGATATTTAAGTCAACATGAAGAGACGATTAAAACAGTAAACTTGTATATTCAGATTTTGTTTTGTCTTTTCCATATTTTTCATCATACCGTCGGATCTACATCCACATATTTGCTTACATATATATATATATATACATATATATATATATATATATATATATATATATATATATATATATATATATATATATATATATAAGTATTACCAGTTCGTGACTGGAAGGGATAATTTCGAGGAGGATATAAATCCAGGGAGATCTCAATGTAGACTACAAAGCATTGTAATGATATTAATAAAGGACGTTATGACTGATGTGAAGGCTCAAAAGGACAATATACTGGTTAGCGTAGCCCAACACATTTTTAGGCACTCAATATATCCTTCAAATCTGTTCTAAACACTATTTGACCCAGAACACCGAAATAGCTTCCTATATTTGCCTGAGGTTAAGATTCATTATCTGTTATGGCTGATGTGAAGGCTCAAAATATGGCAGTATGCTGCTCAGCTTAGCCTCATATATTTGTAGGCACTCAAAACATCCTAAAATCTGTTCTAAACTCTTTTTGTTTTTCAAATAGAAAGTCATTTATTTTCTGTAATCCTTACATCACTGCCATCCATACCTGTTACGAGTATAGTGATTTTTTGCGTTAAAAATATTGACTATTACAACTCCAGTGTGTTCGATCCTCACCTGGTGTTCTATACTTGTGACCTTGTACCAATACTAAACAGCTTAGTGAACGGTAGATATTTTGGCGTTGGGCTAATTGTTATCGAGTCTAGTCTTTTTTACTATTACAAATATGTAATGAATTTGGTTCTCACTAAGTGTCCCATACTTGTGGCCTTGTAACAAAACTAAGCGAAGCTTAGTAAAAGACAACAGTAAGCAGGTCTTACTCATCAGTGTAGGGTAATAATTAACAAGCTAGTTTATACTGTAGTGATTTAGATTCTCACTGAGTGTTCCATACTTTAGCCTTGTACTAATCTAAGCTTAGCTTAATAAATAACAAATACCCTGGTCGAGTGCACAACATACCTATATTCAAATTTACTCCAGAGAAGCCATGGCTAACAAGTTCCAATAGAATTTGAAGGATTGAACAGTGGGCATTGGAAGCATTTGCACAATGATGTATACACTAAGCCATTTCCCGGATTAAATGTTAAAATTTAAAATCATTGCAAAAGTAATACAAAAAAAGGAAGCTTTCAATTAGTCTGATCCAAAATAAGGAACGGTTTCTACGGGAGAGCTTTAAAGCGACGACTTATTAAGGTTTGGCCATGGCAAAGTTCTGAAGGGTAATTAACGATAAAATGCCAGAAATACACAGATAAAAGCAAGAGACAAAAATAAATAAACAATGACAAAAGTTCTCTTAAAAGCAAATGAACGCTATATTTTATCACTGCAAGTTTTAACGTTTTGGCGTGGCCGAGTCAAAATAGCGCACCGCGGCATTAGCAATTTAATCAGCGACACTTTGAAAAGTGCAAACGAAGGTATTTTACTAATATATAAAGGTGTTGGATAAGAAATAAGACGGAGTTCACTATACTCCCCAATGTTTATGACATATGTTTATTTGAAATGATTATTTCTCTGTTTTTTTTTTTTTGTTTTTTTTAATGATTCCTACACTAAGTAAAGAAATAAAAAAATACATTTTGTTCTTCTTATCGCAAAAAGTGTTTCTTGTTCAGAGTCAATTACACTCCTAACTATAATGAATGGACTGATCAATTCATGATAAGTAATCCTGTGTAATTGTCAAAGGAAGAGAATACTAACTACTGCAGAGACTTGTCTGGCTGAGTATTGAACTCTACTATCACGACTGACTCTGTCGAGTTAAGTGTCGCGTCTTGCCAGATCTCACATCACAACAGAAAGCTATTAGGTTCAGGCAAAAATTCCCTGTATTTTGTTGATAAATTCTTTTATGCGTCCAAATTCATAACATCATTACTCAGTTGTCAAATCATTTTCCTTTGTTTTCTATGGTCTTACGTCATATTTCCGTTAAACAGTGTACTCCGTCATATAAGAACGACTCCAATTTTGGTTCGGTTAATTATTCGACGAATTTTTCGAAATATTGAAATTGTTCGAATAGCTGAGCACACGTGGAATTTTGCATGAAACAAAATGATAATCTGAAGTTCTCAGATCTGCAGAATGGGCTATTTGCGAAAGAAATTCCTATCCTGCTCTGTGATCTTATTCGACGTCGTATTTGCAACTTTGGGAAGAGCGTTGTCACGCAGCAAACTAGAACAATCAATTGAAGGAAGAGAAAAAGCCCAAAGTGCGAACTACAAACTGAAGATGACCATATCAAGCAAGTACAGAAGGTTAAAATATCTGGGAAGCGTTTTAACCTAGGGCAGAAAATGTGACACGAAATGCGAACTCGCGCTGGAATAACAAAAGATGCATTCGAAGAACTAAACAAAGTACTAAAACACAGAAAAATTGAGAAAACTTGAACCAAGGAAAATATGGTTCTATAGAAACGTCCTGAGAATACCATGGACAGAACATGTGAGCAATGAGGGAGGGACACTCTACCCTATTGGGCTAAATGGTTGTTGACCCTACAAAAAGGATCACCAGAAAAGCCTTGTGGGACAACTTGTTTACACGCCGATGACACAAACAAACGGCAGGTTGTTTGGCTTCGTTTGGTTTGTTTTGCGGCATATCAACCTCAATGGGTTATTTAATGCCGACAAGATTTTTATTACAGGGAATATTTTTTTCAAGAATGTATTGCTGGTAATATTTTTTCCAAAAAATGTATTGCTGGTAATAATCTTTCTTCCAAAATTCATTGCTAGTAATTATTTCACAAAAACGTATTGCTGGCATTAAAAACTATTATTACATTTTCATAGCGTTTAAACCCCCAGTTTGGGGTGGAGGACAACTATTTGCCCATAGCTGGGACCCTAGCATGAGCTACCACTCCGGGTCAGGGTGGGCCTGGGAACATCAGCAATTAAGAGGTGGTTTCCAAACCTCCTGATCAGAGGCCTTGCTGCTGGATATAGTTTATCGTCTTACCCAGGACGCACTTCAGGTTGTTGTCGGTTACATGGTGGCTATAGCATACGCCAGTTAAAGTTTTTCAAAATTTACTTTTTTTCTATCTTCAATAAGAAGAGAAAAATATTTAAATGTTGACCGATATTCTCGTTCCTAAATTCATGTGAAACTAATTTACCGAGTTTCTTAAACTGCAAACTGATTGCACAAGCAACTCGGAGATACGTCCAAAAATACTACTGAAAGTGTCTCTTCATGACGTAAGCGAGCATAGATCTCCACAATTTTCTTCTATTTAATATATATAAAAAAATGGATATTTGCGAAAGTTAATGGAACGGTTTAGCGTTGCCTTTTCCTAAGTTTTAAATTCAAAGTTGCCTTTCTTGATTGGCTTCTAAGCAAGACAAGAGAATTCAGTAAAATATTCTGATTTAAGAGGTTTATCGCTGTATTGCAAGAAGAAATTTGTAATGGATGTTGCGTCATAAATTAAACTATTTTATCCAACATGAAAACTAAAAATTGAAAACTGTCACTGTTTTAAACTTGGAAAGTATGGTAAGCATATTTCAATCTATCTATCTATCTATATATATATATATATATATATATATATATATATATATATATATATATGATAATGATATATACATTTTTATATAAATATTTATATATCAAGAACAGTTTTGAAAGAAAAGATGTATGACAAATTGTAAAACTTTTTTGTGATACGATGAAGTTCTAACGGATGAAACGAGTCACAAAACCTTTTTTCCAATTTGTCATATATATATATATATATATATATATATATATATATATATATATATATATATATATAGTGTATTAGGACATCAGATCATTATTTAAACATATATTATTAAATATAACAGACAATGAATACTTATTATATCTGATCGTGAGTTGTTCTAAACTTCGTATGTTTGCTTCAATTTCGGATGAAAATAAAGACAAAAATTGTCCCACATTAGGATATTTTTTATTAAATTGGTCCTAAGCCTTAGGCTCACATGAGCCATCTTCAAAGTGGTTATACGGACACTCAAACAAAAATATCCATCATCAAAGAAAATATTGGATTTATTATATAATACGACACAAAAGTAAAATGAATCCCATAAACAAGTCATCCAAAAAAAGCTAAAGAAATTATATAAAGAAAAAATACTTTTACCAAACATCAACGTCAATTTCATTAACATATCGGATTACCAACTCACTGCAAATGAAATGGAATTTCTTAATCTTGGACCAAACTTTCATATCACACAGAAACCTAATTTAATGTTTGAACAAATGCAAATTGAAGCTATACGCCAACAAATACTTCTATTGGAACAAGACAACCATATTACTACACAGGTAGGTTTAAAAGAATTACTTAAAGCCGAATCTATTAAAATCGATATCATAAAAATTCGAATGGAATTATAAACGCTCCTTTAATAAAAGCAGCCACACAACTAAAAATAACAACAGTATTGTTATCCGACGAGCTGATAAGACTGACACTTTCGTTATTTTAAAAAAACATGATCATAATAAATTTAAAAAGTTAACCAATAACACCACCTCCCAACATAAAAACCATATCAATAAACTTATTACTGCTAACAATGCTGACACAGGATCCTATAAACTTCAAAAGATTATAGATGGCTATCAATCTGGCTACCTTTATGGAAATGTAAAAATTCATTAAAAAGATCATCCCCTCCGTCCTATCATTTCGTAAATACCTACACCAGTATATTACCTTTCAAATACCCTTAACAAATTAATTACTCCCTATCTCCCAAGTAAATATTGTATTAATTACACAAATGAATGTATGAAAATTCTTCATATTGTAAACCAAATAATCGTATCTTTGCATGTACAAATTTTATTTACTAATGTCCGCGTCCATGAAACGATTGATATCATTATCCGTGATGTATACAATCTTACTTCTCTCCCACCTATCAATATTGAACCCACTATTTTTTTTAAATTACTATTAGCATGTACCACACAAGTACCTTTTCTTGGCCCCTAGGTAATATTTATACTCAAATAGACGGTATTGCAATGGGATATCCTTTTAGCCCCCTTTTTCTAACTATTATATGTTACATTTAGAAAATAAAATACTTAATGACACTAATAAACACCCTATAATTGTAAGATACATAGATAACATTTTCGTTTTAGCTAAAAAATATTGATAAATTACACAACTTTAGAACAAATTTGAAAGTCATTTTGTCTTCAAATTTACATTAGAAATTAATATTAATTATAAGATTCCATTCCTTTATGTATTTATTGATTCCAGCAGACATAAATTTATTACTCCTCTATATAGGAAACACACAAGCATTAACTCGTGTCTTCTTAATTATAACAGTCAATGCCTCCAACGATATAACTTAGATGTTATAAAAAACTTAATCCAATGCGCACAAATAATATCTTCTTCCAAAACCATATTCTATAAAGAATTGCATAATATTACACACACTTTGTTACACTATTTACATTATTCGGACTATTGTTCTCATCTTTGTTGCCATATTTATCACAACGTTTATTCACCTCTCCAAGTTCTCCACTGCCTTAACCAGGTATTGAGCTCATAACTGTGCCATGTGTCCTTAAGGACATATAGATAAAAGGCATTTGTTAAATCCAGTGACAGGACCCAAAGAGTTCAATACCTTGTTAAGACAGTGGAGAACTTGGAGAGGTGAATTAACAGGAGATAACTGATAACTGATATCCATTAGACATGGCACGTGGAACAAGAACAGTCTACCCCAGCGAGCGAAATAAAGGGTTCAGTTCGACATCCCAACCACCTGAAGAAGGCCGGAGCGTACAACGGACGAAACGTTGGGATGAATATGGCAACAAAGATGAGGACAATTGTTCGAATAATGTGAATAGTGTACATAATACCTCATCTCAGAAATATAGGCAGAAAGACTTGTAAATAATTTATTTCCTAATATCGTCATTGGTCAACAAATTAAAAGGTACCTCAATAAACTTAATAATACTACTAACAAAATTGATAATATTAATAATAGTGTACGTCCAAATAAACATAATACTATTAACTTATACTATTATAACCAAATGCGAAATAATTACAAACATGATAAAACAACACTCAAAAACAGAATAGGTAGAAATGTTAAACCCATTAATAATAATAAACAAGTTAAGCTGATCATGTACTATAAAAAAAATTAAAACAATTGACCTCATAATCTCTAATAACCCTACAATCACACAATTAAGTCCTCTAGTAGTGTATCAATTTACATGCCCGTTCAGAGATTGTATCTCTGATACTAATAATAAACCCACATATATTGGTTTTACTACAACCAGGCTCTCCTGTAGACTTGCCTGTCACCTTTCTGATCTTAGTTCTATTAAACAACATTTCTTAGAAAAACGTAGCCATGTACATAGTATTAGACAAATATTAGTTGATAACACAATAATACGCACACATACACACAGTAAAAAGAATTTCCAGCTATTGGAGGGCATCTACAAAACAACCCCACACTCAACAAAATTACATTTCAAACTAGACACAACACACTACATTGCATCTAGACATATGGTTCTGTTGTAATATTTCGGTCTCTCGCGTGATATGATGTCATAGAACCGCATCTTGAACTACAACTTGCGTCTACTATTCCGCGACCGTTATCGTCGCATAGCTGTTTTCTATGTCAACATAACAGAATATCACCTTTGATGGTGGATATCTTTGCTTAAGTGTCCATATAACCACTCTGAAGATGACCCATGAAATCTTAGAACCAACTTAATAAAAAAAATCATCCAAATGTTGGACAATTTTTGTCTTTATTTTCACCAGAAATTAAAGCGAACATACAAATTTTAGAACGGCTCATGAGCAGACATAATAGATATTCACTGTTTGTAATATTTAAGAAGAAAAAAAAATATATATATATATTACAAAAATGATGACAAAATGTTGTGGATGACAAATATATATATATATATATATATATATATATATATATATATATATATATTCCTTATATATATATAGATATATAGATATATATATTCCTTACATATGTATATATTCCTTATATATATATATATATATATATATATATATATATATATATATATATATATACTACTTATGTATATATTTATTGCTTATATATATATATATTCCTTATATATATATATTCCTTACATATATATATACATATATATATATATATTCCTTATATATATAAACCGTATATGTATTCGTTATATATGTATATTCCTAATATCCTTATATATATATAATATATATATAAGAATAAGGAATATATATATAAGAAATATATATATATATATTTCTTATATATATATTCCTTATATATAGAAATATATATATATATATATATATATATATATATATATATATATATATATATATATATATTCTCCTGAAGATAATACTATCAAATATTTTAATATTAAGGCGAAAGAATGTCCGTATGATCTGCTATTTAACCTTAGTTTGGGGACGGAAGGAATGAATTCAAGACCTTCCCAAAGGCATTGGTGTGAAGTGAGCGACACAGCCCGGGCTGGAATTTGAACCTTCCCTATCGATTTCCGTTACGCCACCCGTATTCTTCTATGCTAATTTACTAAAACGATTGACACTTTGCATCGAATTTCACACATACTAAGCTTTGCTTTGTCTAGCACAATGCCCTAAGTTGATATCAATACTTGACGCCACTAACTGGTGACCCACATTTTCTAATAATAAGTATGAAAATGTTATGTCGGATACTATGGGTGCTATTGGAACAGGAAGATTTCGCCTTATTACAAATCAGGTTACCCATCAAGATCAGACTTTTTAATAAGAGTACCTCCATAAAAGGTAACCTACAATCAATTATTTCAATGCTGTCCTTATGTATGATGAATCATTACTACAGGTCCTGCTTTATGAGACAGGTATTTAATTTGGGCCAATAAAAGTCTACTTCTTTTCAAAATATATAGCCTCTTCTTTCTTTTCTTTTCTCTTCATTAAGTCATTTAACTGTGAAGGAGTCCAGCTCCATTGATACTGAGGCGTGTCTATATTGAGACAATAAAGGTAACTGTTTCGTCATTTTGGCCGGGATTATAAATTTAACTGTCAAGCATGTCACTCTCCTCATAGATTAAGTCAGGTTATATTACGTAAGTCAGTGTTTTCACAATAAAATTGTTATTAACCAAGCAATATTGTAAATATTTACAATATCTATTTATACTTTATGACAAATAGATCTTGCGAATTGTAGATTATAATATCAGATTTTATTAGAAATATCTACAATAACTTATTTGATCGTGTGATATTTTATTATGCAAGCCGAGGGTTGTTCCTCATATTTTATATATATATATATATATATATATATATATATATATATATATATATATATATATATATATATATATATATATGTTTCTGTTGGATTTATATCTGAAAATACTGGTGAGGCATTCTATTACGCTTTATATATCTTTGAAACCCATTTTCATAAGATGAGCAATATTCACATTTTCAGAATGTGAAGAAGCATTTAATTGCATGAATATATTATGTACCTTAAATCTTCTTGGTTGTGAACTGTACAGCACAAAAAGGTCCTGTCCAAGAATTTAAATATTCGTATTTATCTTGACATCAATTTCGAAGCGATCAAATCCCAAACATTAATCGAACTAGCCACCACTTGTCGTCTAAGTTGTGTCGATTGACTATTTTCATTAAAAAAAAAACATTTAGCCCAGCCATCAAGTTCATATAATGTAGCTCTATACTCATCGCTAAGAATTATTTTTGAGAAATAAGTTTTCATGTATAACTTTACGTAACTAAGGATTTTTCTCTTTGTGATATTTACTTAAACTTTATGTTAATGACATAAAGTTTAAGTAAATATCACAAATTTAACAGTGTTCTTAATATTCTGCATCTTTTCCTTCTGTTTACATTTACAGCATCAACTTCTTCAAATATATTCTTGCTGGTAAATCCAGTTCTTTTGCTTATTACTATTCATTTTTATCTGACCTCTCCTATTGTACCATTCTTAAAGTCCATTCTTAAAGTCATCTGTCCTGGATATGACGATAAGCAACATCCGCGTCCCGAGTAAGACGATAAACTATATCCAGCAGGAAGGTCTCCTTTCAGGAGGTTTTGAGGAGCGTGGAACCACCTCTTAATTGCTGATGTTCCCAGGTCCACCCAAACCAGGGATGGTAGCACCTGTTAGGGCCCCAGCTATGGACAAATAGTTAACATCCAAACGTGAGTCAAATACTATGAAAGTATAAAAATAGGTTTTAATACCAGAAATACTTTGTAAAAATTTTTACCAGCAATAATTTTTTGAAGGAAAAAAATATTGCCAGCAATACTTTTTTGGAAAAATAAATATTACCAGCAATAAAAATCTTGTCGGCAATAAATAACCCATTGAGTCGGATCAAACCGTGGTTTCTTTTATAAAAGGGGACGCAGGTTCGATCCCTGCTGCAGAGCATATGTTATTTATTAAAATTCTTAAATTTTTTAATATTTTTTATTGTTCAAAACACACACGCACACAGAGATATAAATTCATATATATATATATATATATATATATATATATATTCAATAATTTGTACGATTTTATGTAAGAGTACTAAGAATCTGCAGCCCTGAATATTTATCTGAGGAATATATATATATATATATATATATATATATATATATATATATATATATATATATATATATATATATATATATATATATATATATATATATATTAAAGACATCTTATGTTTAACATTCTTTTTATAGATACAAGTATTTAAGTCAATGCTCTGTTTATAAACAGACCATTTACTTAAATACTTGTATCTATAAAAAGAATGTTAAACATAAAAATGTCTTTAAATAATTGTCGGACTTTGTCCATTTCATAATATATATATATATATATATATATATATATATATATATATATATGATATAATATAATATAAAAGGCTCAAACACTAATATTCCATGGTTATAATTTATTACATTGGAATCGTAATCACGATCCAATTCATCAGACCTACAAATTCAGCATATTTTCCGATTTCATTTTGAATTTGTAGGTCTGATGAATTGGATCGTGATTACGATTCCAATGTAATAAATTATAACCATGGAATATGAGTGTTTGAGCCTTTTACATTATATTCTGACTCTGTCCTGCACATTGAGTTCTACATGGATTCTATCCTCTTGGGAATTTATGTATATATATATATATATATATATATATATATATTGACCACTAATATTATATAGATATATATATATATATATATATATATATATATATATATATATATATATATATATATATATATGAATAAATATAGTTTTAAGGTGTGCTATATTTATGGGATAAAGTGCTCAATATCAGAGATGGACCGTATGTAAATATAAAAGTGAACATTGTAATCAACACTCTGAGGCGACAGACTGTTTCATGCTAGAGGCAATATTGCCTCTAGCATGAAACAGCCTGTCGCCTCTGAGTGTTGACTTCAATGTTCACTTTCATATATATATATATATATATATATATATATATATATACTAGCTTTAAAAACCTCCCTATCGGGCGGCATTTAAGCTAGCTCCTACTCTTGATTGTGCTTTCATCAAAATAGCTAGGGAGGAATAGATGCGACAGGCAACAATGAACTACAGAAAGGAGGCCTGCATTTGCTATTTGAGCTTACCTTTTAAAAGTTCAACGATAATTCTTCTAACACCGCTTAATTTAAAGAGAATTTGATGTACGTAGGTCCTTACTTTCCGTACAAACAATTATTTTTTATTTCATGGATGACTTTCGTTAGATTTCGCAATTAATTTCGATTAATCCCACTTTTATTTCCAAGTTATAAAATTGTTATCGTACACAAAAAAATTGTCGCAAAAAATCATGTAAACATATCGCCGAAAACTAATCGCAGTAAAACTTGGGAATCCGAAATTTCAGGATTATGGATCCGGATCCGGCAGAATTTTATTTAATTTACTCATGGAGTCGGCCTGATTCCAAAATGGTATGATATGTTGGGCTACGCCCTCTAGGAGTAAAGTTGAAAAAGTGTGACACAGTGACACACAAACATTCGCATTTATTATATAGATATATATTTAATGCCTCCAACACGGAAAGGATCATGACTTTCCACAAAATCCTTTTCTTTATTGCCTACGAATCGCCATACATTGCATAGGAAATATAATGGAATGGCTTCCCGTTGTCTTCTCTACAGTTATGGAATTCAGTGTTTTTCTTCTCACGCAATGCTAAAGAGCACAGTTTACACTGTTCTTTAACCTAAACTTATGGCATTGGAGGAGAGACGGGTTTATGCCTTTCCCAATTTCCGAGGGGTATTTATGTGAAAATGAATTTAACAGACTAGGCTGGAACTTGAACTCGGCTCGCCAATTCCACTTTTTGCCACATCCTTTACACTACCCGCACAACTATAACTCCATCTACTACTACCAAAAAGAAGAATTCGGTTGTTGTAGTGATTTCAGTAGCGCAGCAGTAAATCACCCCTCGTTCCCACCCTTTCGAGCTCAACCTTTTCTTCCCGGTCATGCTTCTCGTGATCTCGCAGCAATCAAAAGTGAAACGGTGTGAGAGTGCTGTTGCTGAGATTGGTTTTCTCCAACCAAGGTAACCATGTGATAGGCTCTTTTCGCCTTCATCTCTGCACCACCATCAGCCCTTCCACATACACACCGCCGCCCCGCTCCCTGAAGTGGCTGCACGTGATGTGTTCTCAGTAAGGTAACATAATACGTTACCGGATGTAAGGACAGACTCAAAGACAATATGGCGCACCCATGGAATCTGGTGGTTGATTTTCATAAGTACCAATTCTTTACCTGAATAGGATATCTTTATGGGATGAGAAAATGTCACCGTATTATGCACGCCTCCGTTCATATATATATATACATACATATATATATATATATATATATATATATGTATATATATATATATATATATATATATATATATATATAGAGAGAGAGAGAGAGAGAGAGAGAGATTTATATATAAAAGCTATTAGTGATTTGTTCCCACCCTTTTTATACATATGACCGATTCTATCAATAAAACCGTTGATAGTTTGAATAAGTCCCTTTTCGTGTGCGTTTGTATGTGTGGACAGCCTCGAACCGAGACAGCTTTCAGTTTTTCTTATTGTATAATAAAGTGTTTTCAGTCATGACTCGAAGATTCTAGTTTGATAGAATATATTTATGGGTTATATCAACAGGACGGACCCCACAAATAAGGATAGTTCCGATTAAATCTGGACGTATGGTAAGCCTAATACACACGTGTGTGAACGTTTCTTTTACCTCACCCGCTAATGCGGTTTTCATCTATCGGATCTTTAGATTGGTTTGGTTGTTATTACTTAATAAATATATTATATTTTTAAAAAACAAACAAACATTCTTCCAGTTCTCGGGCTTATGTATCGACCACTTTTTTAAATCGGCCAGAACTGGTCTGGTTAGGAATAGGTTTTGCCTCATATGTAAGTTAAGTGATGGAAACAATGGAGTTTTCCGAGGGGAGCATGACTTTAGATTGCTCCCATGAATTTCATTGCTTATTGTCCGTTTAGTGACACCGATTCCTGATGAAAGCAAATCATCTTGCAACTCTTGACGAGTAACCACTGGATTTTGTTTAATTTGACACATTAATTTCATCGAAGATCTTGCAGAAATCTTCCGTGGAGCACCGGTTCTTCTTTGTTTTCAACAATTTGTTTATTATCTTGCAATGAATAAAGTAATGGTAGTAAATGGAATATTCGTATTGTCGGAGATTTTCCTGAAATTTTTTCCTTCTTTCCAGAGCTTAGCAATCAGTTCTTTTTGCGAATTTGTCAATTCTTTTCCTCTTGCCATGATGAAAACCTTCTTGCACGAATATCAATTACAGAATGTTCTGTTTGTATATTTTAGGCTAAAAATAATTACTGATAACATTATTGAAACATTCTAGAATATTCCACTTGAATAATCTTGAGTATTAAAGCAATTTATAAGTTTTCAAATCTGAAATTTGCATTGTACTAATAATTTTTGCACACATCAAAATAGAAAAAATGGGATTTATTTCTACTAAATCATTTTTTCTGTTTTCTATGTATATTTAGTTATTATGCATCTGTGTACAATTAATTATATGAAACGTATGTTTATTCATTAGTTGGAAATACAATAAATTAAAAATTTGTATATGTACGAATATTTGTTTCCACCACTATATATATATATATATATATATATATATATATATATATATATATATATATATATATAGATATATAGATATATGTAGTCACAATTTACAACGAGAACTGGATCGAGGAAAGAAGAAACGAAGGTTTTCTCGACGGAAAGTAAGCAACAAGGGAAAATCGGAGGTGGGGGTTCTTCACATGTATTTATTGCAATCGTGACTGTAACTCCCGTGTGGGCCTGTACAGCTATAACAGATGGTGCACCGCCATTAGAAGCTAAGGCAAAAGTTTAGGAGGGTTTCTCGAGACTGACGCATACCAAACAAACAATATATATATATATATATATATATATATATATATATATATATATATATATATATATATATATATATATATATGTATGTATATATATGTGTGTGTGTGTAATGCTGGCCTCACGATCCTTGTTGTTTGTGGCTGAAGCTTGTTGCGTCGTTTTTAGTTTTTATTCTTCATTTATCTTGCGTTTTACAATCTTTATTTTATGTTAAACACTTTTGAGTGCCAATATCACAGTTGGAATATATCAACTACGACTGTCTTTCGTTATATATATATATATATATATATATATATATATATATATATATATATATATATATATATATATATATATAAGAAAGAACAGTAAGATATATAATCCGGTGTTCTTATATATATTTTTATTTTTGCACAATAGTGCTCAATGTAAAGTTACAGAGCATTAATATTATAAATTAACTGATTTAAAATATGTTTTTCGCTACACTGTAATAACCGAGTTTCAAAAATGGAAGCTAAAAGCTTCGAATTTAATTTTGTAATTAAATTAAAGACATTAGTTCCATTTCATCCTCAAGTAAATTTTCGAGTCTTTAATTTAATTACAAAATTAAATTCGAAGCTTTTAGCTTCCATTTTTGAAACATGGTTATTACTGTGTTGCGAAAAACATATTTTAAATCAGTTAATTTATAATATATATATATATATATATATATATATATATATATATATATATATATGCTCACTAAGATGCATCTATGTTGCGCTGATTATGTCTCCATGATGGGATGATGGAAGACCATCGTTTCTTTCTATCTTTGATGCACTGTTTACATTTCAGCGTCACACAGAACCGCGACAAAAAACTTACAAGAAGTCGTTCAATTAGACTTACCATATTTTGACATATTACCAAAAAAGAGAACATTCTCAACCTGCATCCCACCCGACAAAATTTAGTAATATGTAACCTTGAAACAGCGGTGATAATTAATTTTGCATGCTTTCAGAGAATTTAAGAAATTCCTTACGGATTAATTTTTGGAAACCTAAATAGGAAAATACGTCTAGCAATCCTAACTTCGGCTCTTTTGGCATTGATGCAACTCTCAAATTTCTGACAAAATAACAGGAAAGTCTCTTTCTCTTTCTCTTTCTCTCTCTCTCTCTCTCTCTCTTTCTCTAAACAACAGAAACAATGTAGAGAAGAGAAAGATCCATAAAACCTTATTTTGTATAAAATTCCATCCTCGTCAAATACTCAATTCTTCTACTGTAGTTGCTTTGCTGTGACAGAAGATGTCTCTTTCATGTTGGTTTCGTTAGCCATCAGCGGACATCTTTTAACTGTTTCGTACCACAGGAGGAAACGATACCATTCAAGATTGAGGACTAGCGAATAAAGTTGTTGCATGAACGTAAGAGCAGGAAATAAGAAGTGCTGAATATGAGGATATGTAGCATAGATAACGGTTGACCCAACACTTGAATAAGTTAAGATTATAGTGATCAGGGAAGCATCCTCTCAGGAGTCTGTTCCACAGAGTAGCGGTTCTTAGAAAGAAGGTCCCCGAAAGTAACTTCCTCCTTACTAATGGAATACAAAGTGAATGGTGATGATTCGGCTCTGCGTATGTGGCATTGGGGTTGTAGCATATCAGAACATTTACCATAAAAATTACAACACATTAGTGAGCGGCTTGCAAAGATTCGTCTGCGAGGGTGAAAAATATTTTATCAGCCACAAAGGCGCGTAGCCGCTTTTGAAATGAAGGCTGGAGAGTGGGGATAGGTTAGCCCAGAGATATAGCAGCAATACTCTATTTTACGCAGATGACACACTACTGATAGCAAACACAGAAAAGAAATTACAAAACCTCCTAGCGACGGAGAGCGAGACGAAGGGACTAAGTATAAACTGCGAGACAGAATGCATGGTCATCAGTAAAAGGATGAGCCCGAAATGCGATTTGCAGATCGTGGTCACTAATACCAAGCGGGTGCGGGAATTTAAATATCTAGAAAGTGTTCTGACAGAGGACGGTAAGTGCGACACTGAGATCCGTAGACGTAGTGGGATGGTCAAGGCCGCATTCCAAAAGCTGGGCAGAGTATTCGAGACAGGAGGATTTCTTTGGTAACAAAGAGTGCTGAACTGCTGCGTGACATCTGTCCTCCTTTACGGCAGTGCATGTTGGACGGTCTACTCAAAGATGAAGAAGAGACCCGAGGCGACGGAAATGTAGTTTTACAGAAGGACGCTGAGGATATCATGGACCGAGTGTATGAGCAACGATGAGGTCTTAGTGAGGATGCAAGCAAGGAGAAGGCTTATATTTAACATCAGGAAGAGGCAGCTGAAGTTTCTGGGACACGTAATGAGAAAAGAGGGTTCGGAGAATCTGATACTCACGGATAGAATAGAGGGAAAGAGAGACAAGGGAAAGAGAGACAAGGGAAAGCAACGCATGACATACATGGCGGGCTTAAGCAAGTGGATGACAGAACGTGGTCTGGAGGTGGCAGATGGGCGAAACTTATTGAGAGCTAGAAGAGATAGGGGGAAGTGGAGAGCCATGATCACCTACGTCCTGAAAGGACACGGCACATAAAAAAGAAAAGATTCTATTTTTGGGTCTGATCTGGTTCTTCTAACGATAGAACATAACAGAACAAAAAAGAGGGATATTTAACAAAATACTTGAGTTGAGATAGAAGCCAGGGTTACGAATGCTGATTTTCAAAGCTTTTATGAATGTTTCTCAACCTTTTTAAGCAAAGGCACACCTACGAGCAAATGAAAATATTACGACACACTTAGCAAAAATTTAAATGATATACATTTAAATGTTATGGAATAAAACAATAGTTTTTTTTTTTTAATAATACACACGCAAATATGGACTTACTTTGTTTCAATGTTTCTGTTCAACTATTTGTGCAGCTTATTTAGTGTGAAACCTGTGTCTGTTTTTCGCCTTTTCTTCAGTGTTTGGTCGAATGCGCGATAAGAAAGCTTTCATTTCTTCTTCAGTTGAGCATAGTCTTTCTCGCTTCTTATTTTTTATTATTTAAGTTTGAGAAGCCTAATTCACATGAATAAGAAGTATTAAATTGCAATAAAACTGATAAAGCCTTTTTAGCTAATGTGTGATGTTCATTTTGTATTAAAACCCAAAATATATCAATGGGTGGCAATATTTTGCGGTACACTTAAGAGGATCGCGCGGCACACTAGTGTGCAGCGGCACACTAGTGCGCAGCGGCACACGGCGGTTGAGAATCACTGCTCTAGAGGTTAACAATTATCATCCGAAACAGTAGATACTTAGTAAAATTAGTCAAACATTGTGCAGGCAATACTTGTATATACAGAGAGAGGATTGAACTTCTATTGCTGTACAGTAGACGCTTTTATTTACTAAACCAAGACTAATCTGGAATCATGTGACATATTACTTCCGGTACCTGATGCTTCTTTGGGGTTACTCAGCTAAGTGCTGATTAGTTTCTATACTGCTTAACGCTGGAGATCAAACAAATAACGATACATGCAATCTGGTTTGACCGTAAGCGCAAATACTGTTATTTATTAAGTTTAGCTTTCCTGGGAATATTATGGATGAAACATGTAAGCAACGAAGAAGCTTTTTAAAGAAAACGGAAGAAAAAAACACTTTTACTTGAAATCAGAAAAGGCTGAAATTTATGGGACACATAATGATGGAAGAATGCTTGGAGAATTTGACACTCACAGGACATATTGAAGAAGGACAATGAGTAAACTAGTTAACGAGATTATGGAAATGGATGGCAGAACAGAGAGTGAGAAAAGATAGTAAGAAAACAGCTACAAAGGAGAGGAAGTTGAGCATAGCCATGATCGCCAATAAAAATTGAAGAAGTTTTAAGGAAAATTGGGGGAAAAAGTCACTTAGAATTAGATCTAGTTGAAAAATCTCGGATGCACAATTTCAACTAGATCTAATTCTAAGTGACTTTTTCCCCCAATTTTCCTTAAAACTTCTTCAATTTTTATTGGCGATCATGGCTATGCTCAACTTCCTCTCCTTTGTAGCTGTTTTCTTACTATCTTTTCTCACTCTCTGTTCTGCCATCCATTTCCATAATCTCGTTAACTAGTTTACTCATTGTCCTTCTTCAATATGTCCTGTGAGTGTCAAATTCTCCAAGCATTCTTCCATCATTATGTGTCCCATAAATTTCAGCCTTTTCTGATTTCAAGTAAAAGTGTTTTTTTCTTCCGTTTTCTTTAAAAAGCTTCTTCGTTGCTTACATGTTTCATCCATAATATTCCCAGGAAAGCTAAACTTAATAAATAACAGTATTGAATGCTTGGACATATTGAAGAATGGAAACAATGAGTAGCCTACCCCAGGGGCATAGATAAATAAATCGCAGAAGAGGGACTGGGAAGGATGGTCAAAGGATAAAAATTACGAATGATAGGAAATTGTGAAGCGCCATGATCATCTACATCATGAAAAGAGATAGTACATAAAATAATAAGAAACCTAGTTTGAAACACTCGGTGAGTATCAAAATTACACGTAATGCTGTTCATAATTCTACAAAAGACATTGTCCAGGATTTGAAACTGAAAAGTCGACACTTTTTTTCATTATTTGATTTTTCATTAAATGAGAAATCGGGGATACGAGTTCGAGTCCCAGTCATGTTCGTTATATTCACTTACATTCAAATACCGTTGAGAAAGGTATGAAATCTATCTCTACTCAGCCCTCCCCCCCCACGCCATCCAGCGTAATAGGGTGAATATCAGGACAGACTGGTCCCTATAGCCTTGGTTGGCAACCATTCTACCGCAGAAACAAACTGCTCTCTCCTAAAATCCTCCCACTAGACAGTTATGAATCGAAAGAGACCTGACTTGACTATATAGTGTGACAATAAATAATACCAGAATTAACTGCGACTTCGTTACTATATAGTAATCGCAACGATTTTGGATGCAGAAGATAAAAGTAAGAGAGTAGTATTAGTTGAAATAGTTGCGATTAAAAGTAGTAGAAGCAGAGTTAAATGCTTCAAGCGTAAATATTCAGGATGTTTGGAGATTAATTGCTTTTTAATAATGGTGAGTGCTATTAGCAGTGACATTTATTCCATCTGTTCCGTTCTCGATTTCTCTCATACCTCGTGAGGCTAACACACAGAATATTTCCGCAGTTACGCTCTCGTTTATTGTTTTTATTTTTTTATAGATCATACAACCCGTGATATCATAGGCATATTGTTTTTTAAATTGTTAAAATGTATTAACCAAGGTGTTCAATAAGTTTTAAAATGGAATAATATTAATGTTTGAATTTCGGTGCCGACCAGGTTTGAAACCGTTTACATGGGCAAAGTTGTAATTTACTAACTTTACTTAGTTTTTGGCAAAAGGCCACAAGTATGTGGCAACCAGTGACTATCGAACTCACTATTCAGTATTAATGGTTAACCAGACCAATCAAGATAATCATTGCTCCACTTCGTGGGGTGATCCGATTGAAAGTTTTTGCTTAGCTTTGGCACAAGTATGGATCACCCAATGAGGATCGAACTCTTTACTCGGTCGTAAAGGTTAATCAGATTAGTCTAGCTAACCATTACTCCACGTCGGGTTGCCTATTCATTTAGCTTTGACAAGGTCACAAGTATGGGGCACTCAGTGGGGATCGAACTCATTACTCTGTAGTAAAGGTCAATCAGATTAGTCTTGTTAACTATTGCTCAGATGCCTATCCACTTGAAAGATTTTGTTTAGTATGTGACACCCGGTGAGGATCGAACAGTACTCATTAGTAATGGTCAACCAGACTAATTTCGCTGATCATTACCCAACGCTGAGACGCAAACTTGGGTATCGTTTCAGTTTTTCTCCCAGTGATCCTTCACTACCACACTCTTGCCGAACTTAATAATTTGGGTTATGAGTAAGTAAAATGATTTTTAACGCAAGGAAAAAGAATTATATGATTTAGGCAACGATTTTGAAAATAGTTTCAACTAAAATTTATTTTCGTAAACTTCGGCATTATGGAGATTATGTACTTTTTGTATTCTTTTTAACGGTATGTCACTTGGGCGATCACGATACTCCACAGAATTCTGGCAGTTATTGACCTGTACGATTGGCCTACAAAATACACTTATGAAAAGGCACGACTACATTTCTTCGCTCCTATATATGGGTTAAATAACAGGATAAACTGTGCTTTTTAGCTTTGGTTAGCAGCCAATCTAAGAGAACAACTCTGAATTCAAAACCGATTGGACGTGGGGCTATCAACTCCACCTCGTAAAACAAATTTGCTAAGAAAAAACATCTAGCGTAGGTGGGTGTGTCTCTCTAGTCCACTGGGAATTTACAGGGTTTACACAACATACATATCTTCTATTGCTTTAAAATGTTTTTTTATCCCTTTCTACACCAAAAGTCTACTTTGCCTATTAATACGCCAGATGACATCAGTTACATAACGTCCCCTTTGTTTAAAACGCGCCTTACCTTCATTTTATCCTCTGAACATCAGCGTGGCTATTTAGTTTTCTGGGACCCCCACCCCCTTACATTGTTCTATTCTTGGCCTACAAATGTCAGCGGAAATATGCTGGCAGTGAGGGTGTTAATGTCAAGGCTGTGTTTATGAATAAAGTCAAGTAAATAGATGCACTAAAGCTTAACCGAAAAATGAATTTGTTCTTCTTTCTGAATAGAATGTATTTCTTCCATCCGATTAGAATTTGTAATGAATCCACGGACAGTAAAGCAACTTTTTGCGGTAAGAGGAGCATTGGATATTCAGAGGAGAAGGTTTTATTCACACCGCAAATACGTAGTTAGATATTTGGTGAGATAATCTCTCTTTGGCATAAGTCTACATTTATAAAATCATCCAATGAAGAACGATCGCACGTGCCGAGACATGTAAGACTAGCTCGCTAACCAGTGTTGGGCGCGAAATGAGACACGTGTACTCTTGTACACCAAATACAAGAGCCGGCACGCAATAGGTATCTGGCAAGTAGGATACATATGAACACCGGCTGGTGGAGAGTGTCATGATGTTACTAAACGAATTTATAATATAATAGTTATCAATGTAATATAGAAACAACTTTATGTAGAAGCTTATAAAGCTTTATTCAGCTTTAGCGCTGAAAAACGTTTATTTTACTGTGATGGATGGTGACAAGCGGTAGGGGAGATGGGATGTGCTTATTTTATTGCCACAATCAATTAGGCATTATGATTGATTTGATTTGTTTAAAGGCATTAATTATTGGTTATTTAATGCAGAAATTAAATTCTTGGGAGCTTTGAAGTAATAAAATATGTTATTCTGTTTTCACAATTGCATAGATGGTAGATGATACTCAGCTTTTGAGTATATACATGTTTGTGTAAACGTAATTACTAGAGGTAGCGATATGTGTGTTTTATGTTGTAGTTTTGTTGAAGTTTTATTTTAGAATACAGTTTAATTTCTTTAAGAAATTGTAGGATATTATATGGATCAATGTCATGAAAGACTTCTTTCATGTTGATTAGATACTGTTGGTAATTTTACCATAAATATGCATTGTTGGTAATCTTTTTATATGAAAATACATTGCTGGTATTTTTACTACGAAAATATATTGTTATACTTTTATAGAGTTTTGTTTTTGTTTGGTGCTTCACTATTTTCTCATAGCCGGGACCCTAACAGGTGAAACCTGACCCCCTTGCTCAAGTTGGACTTGGGAACAACAGCAGTTAAAAGGGGTTTCCACGCTCCTCAATACCTCCAACCCCTGATCAGATACCTTGCTACTGGATTTGGTTTATCGTCATAACCAGGGTTCTAGGAATTAAGCACAAAATCATCTGAAAACATTCAAGACTTATATCTTGGAGGTACCGAATGTTGCCAGAGACAGCATTATTTTTTACTCACTTCATTGTTGAGTGGTTGTGACTGAAAATTTTGCATCAGCTAAAGAAAGAAAGATGCAAGTGTAGGCATAACTCGAACTCTCCCTAGTTCTTTGCTTCCTGTGGTCATCTCAGAGTATTCGTGCAATTTTTTTTAAAAAAATGGCCACTCATATCCGAGGGTGCCCGTCCACTAGCCAACCCCTGTTGCAGACGCCTGCTCAGGTACATTTATGTTTGTTCAACACACAAGATCCCGTCTGTGGTTTATACTGCAACTATGCTGACCGGAACTTAGTTACAGTTTCTGGGAGAGAGCACACTATCTGGCATGATCAGTAGTCTGAACAAGGCCAGCACGCTCAAACCCTCGGTCACGATGACTAGTGAATTCGTGCTATCACAACCATCGACGGCTGCCAATGAGTTCCGTCTACCGAATTTCACTCACAAGGCTTCGGGCAACCTGTGGTATGGTTTTCATGGACTTTCCAAATGTACAACACGCTTTGATCGTTTCTCCCAAATCGATAAAGATGTCATTTTCACCTTCATAGTGCAATTACATATTTAAATATATCTTCTTGTAGTACCATTATACTTTCAGAATTCATCAACAAATAGTTTAAAAGATTATTTAAAATATTCGACTTGTGTTAAAAGATTGTCTTCTTGTGATTCTCTATATTATCTTCTTATTCTTTTCATATTTAAATATTTAAAGATCAGTTAAAACATGTTTTCCTGCAATCCGAAGTTATTTCATTTGAAATACGTTATTTTCATTTGAATTGTTTTGTCAGAATTCTGTTAAAGAATGGGCTTATGCGTTACTATTACAATTTAAATTCCCTTCATATAAGTAGGCTTACGGCTACATCACTCTGAAGCACAGGTTCCGTATCGTCACTGAAGTTAAGCAACATTGAGCCTAGTCAGTACCTAGACGAGTGAACGCTTGGAAATAATAGATGATGTAAGCATGAATGCGTGGGTGATGTAATGGGTAATGGCTCGGAATTGTTAATCGGAGAGTCGAGTTCCAATTCCCGTTGTGTTCGTTATAGTTACTTACGCGCAAATGCCCTTAGGAAAGTTATGAATCCACCTCTTCTCCTCCAGTTATGGATTAAATTGTAAGACATGTATAGCTAAAGCTGTTATTATCTCCCCAAAAAATAAAATAAAATTGCATACAAAATATTAAGATTTCGGCATTAAAGAACCCATGAAGATTGATATGATTTGCGGTTCTCAAACATCTGAACTTTATTGAATGTGACTCTTACATTAAGCACGTTTGGCCACCCCTGTAACTATACAAGGTGATCCGAAAGTCTTGTCACCCGTGCATAATATAATTTGCTATTTCAGATGGCTGACACGAGTTACTACGATTTTGACACGAACTCTTACAGTGTCGTAGCGTCAAATGAAAGTGAATAAATTGAATCTAGTACATGTGCTTTGTATTACTGTATTACTTGTTCTTCTATTGTTCTCATTAATTTTTGGTAGGGGTGACAAGATTTTCGGACCACCCTGTATATTAACTACTTATGATCACGAATATTAAAAAGATATTAATCGATAAAAATATATGAAAAAAAGAACTTCAGATTAGGAATTTCATTTTTTTTTTTTTTTTTTTTTTTTTTTACATTTTAAGAAATCACGTGGTAAGAGCATATTTTGTTTTGGCTTTCGTAGGGGGATCAATTTATAATGAATGTGTATAACAAACTTCCTCCAACCCCATCAAATTTAAAAAATTTAGTAATTTTCAAAATTTAGTAATTTTCACAATTTAGTAATTTTCAAAATTTAGTAATTATTTTATATTTGTGATCCGAAGTTCTTAATCTATACTAATATGAAAAAGAAATAAACATTATGTCTATTTCTGTTCTCAGTACTTCTTGTATAAATCCACCAAATGTTCTTCTTTAAAATAATGCCGCTGCGTTTAAAACGGGTTTCTGCACGTTGTTGTTGTTGCTCTCGGATGCGTAATTCTTTGGTTTTACACTGAGTCCGTTTCCCCTTCCCATTCTTATTCAAAGATGTCGTTTATTTTGTTTGCGAAAATGTGTGTCGTCTTTCCCTTCCCCTTTACCCCAAACTCCATAAACACAAATACACAAACAGACATTCATCTATTTATCTACCTTACCTACATATGTAACCAGCTTTCTTCCCATTGCTTATGACAACTGCAGCGAAATGTAAGTTCCCACAGCGAGCAATCTCCGTCAGCCACATGACTGGAATTTCAGGCCGAAAGGCACGCAATGACCAAGGAAAAAAGAACATGTGTTCCCTCAGAAGACCGGCTTCCACTTACTTTATATGTATGTTTGTTTATTATATGCATATGTCGACTTTCTAAATGCATACATCTGTTAATTCTATTCCGACTTGAGATCCCAAGAAGTGAACATGTCACAACTTAAATGGTCAGTCGTTGCGGAGAAGAAAATGAATCATTTATAATTTTCTAAGCTCGATGTCAAGTCACTTTCTATTTATAAAATTTATATTATGACTAGTAGAGCCCGTGTAAATTTCGAGGTTTTCTAATTGAATTTTCTGATGAATCATAATTTTTAATTTAATGACTGAATAAGCTCCTTGCAAATTCCCCGGTGATAAAAACCCGGGGAAATTCACCTATTACACTGTTAAACATGTGAACTTAACAACTTTAGTAAAATATTGAAGTAACAATCAAGTATGAATACAGGACATTATTTAAAGGAGTGGGTACAAATTAAAATTCACAAAATTTTCCATTTCTTTGAAGCAGACGTTAAACGCATGAAACCTACTCTCTTTTTCTCACTGAAACCAAACAGCGTATCTATTTCTTCCTTATTTCCTCGCTATAAAAACGAAATATCCCATTATTTATCTGCGACAATGGCAAAGTCGTAATGTACGTGCTAAATAAGAAACAACGTAATTATAATATGATGTTTATTCACATATAAATAAAAAAGAGCGAGCTTATTCTATAATAAGTCAAACTCAAACTACATTTCTATTTAAAGTTAGTTTTACTACTACTTATCCCTCACCAGCATGAGTCTAATGTTAAAAGATTTTTTAACATTGCTTTTTTTAATAGAATGTGGAAATGTCCATGATGGAATAAGAAAATAAAAATAAATGAAAAGAATAAGTTTTTGCATAGACATCTGATGATTTCCAGGAAATGATAGACTTATTTTGTAAAAGAACATTTTATTTTTGTATGAAAATATGTAATAAAAATTTTTGTCTTTACAAAATAATGATATCGTATTATTATTATTATTGTTATTATTATTATTATTATTATTATTATTATTATTATTATTATTATTTCCGTTGATTTCTGTTGTATATACATTTCCTTCCGAGTCCCAACCAGAAACCTAAGTTCTGAAATGGCTTCACAACTGATCGTTTTTTTTTTAAAGTAAAAACCCTAAAATCACACACATTTTACATAGGTAAAGCTCTTCGTAATGTATGAACTGTACGAGTACATTTTTTCTTTAAAGCATTGGCTACCAGGAATCATTTCAATGAATCTATTGGAACCTTTTATAATCATCCCGAGGGCTCAAACTACAACTGAAATTATTAATTTCCTCATGTGCCACACTTTTAGCTTTCCACTTCAAGATCCTTTTATTTTAATAGTTTTTTGAAGATCTTGAGGGACTGCTATGTCAGTTAGAAAAGCACATTCTCTTTCTTCTTCTTCTTCTTCTTCTTCTTCTTCTTCTTCTTCTTCTTCTTCTTCTTCTTCTTCTTCTTCTTCTTCTCATTGTTGTTATTATTATTATTATTATTATTATTATTATTATTATTATTATTAATAATAATAATTTGCAAATTAGGGTAGAAATTGTATTATTATTCTTCAAGTTAAAGCCTTTTAGCGGTATTCCCCTAACAGAAATCTTGCTACAATGTTCCGAAGTTGCATTAACTTACTGTAACAAGCACACTCACAAACACATCTTATAATATGGATCTCTCACTTAATTTAAGCTTACAAGTTTCAGTTCTAATCAAATTGGCCCAATGGTTTATTTGACTATGTATTTTTGGAAATGATAATTTGCTTTACCAAGAAGATTGCGCATCCAACAAGGCTAATGAAAAACTTGATAGCTTAGACGTGCAGTAAAGCCTAGATAACGTACACCATATGATACAATGGGTTCCTACACGATTGGCTTGGCACACCCACAAAATCAAAGGCCTGAAGTATGTAGTGTTTTATGACTGTCAGTAAAGTCTAGATATGAGGATTTCAAAGCAACCGCCCGTTTTTTTATCCGACATTATTTCTTATTACAATAAACTTGGATAAACTTGTAGCGGCATGCTTTGGCTAAAAAAGTGAATATATGTGTATATATATATATGTGTATATATATATATATATATATATATATATATATATATATATATATATGTGTGTGTGTGTGTGTGTGTGTGTGTGTGTGTATATATATATATATATATATATATATATATATATATATATATATATATATATATATATACGGAAAATCGAGTCGCAACCATCATGCATGTGTGTATGTATGTAGCAATATTGTTGTGTGTCACTTATCATTTCACGGCGTCTGTGTGTGTAAGTTGAACACTTGAAATGTTAACATCATTTCAGCGTGTATTAAAATATGGGTAGTATATGTTAATTGCATGATAAATATGACAAATTTTAGAAGGGAATGAGTATACTAGGGTAAATCATATGAAAATGTTTGTATTTTACATTTTTTAAGTATAGTTTTATATATATATATATATATATATATATATATATATATATATATATATATATATATATATATATGTGAAGAAATATAGTCTTAAGGTGTAATGGGATAAAGTGCTCAATATCAGAGATAGAGCGCGTGTAAATATAAGTGAACATTGAAATCAACACTTAGAGGCGACAGTCTGTCTCATGCTAGATGCAATCGTCAGGACACGACGATTGCGTCTAGTATGAAACTTGTCTGACGATTGCATCTAGCATGAAACACACTGTCGAATCTAAGTGTTGACTTTTATATTCATATATATATATATATAATGAAGGCCGTTTTGAACGGGCTTGCTTATGACAAAGTGGAGATAGTTTTTTGTGAGGCGTTTCATCGGACTAGATGTGTTATGTTGGTGCAACTACGCATGTGCATGAACGAGGGATGCTGGGAGTATTTTTTTTAATATTACCGTTTTCATATACATTCTTTTTCTTTCCATTACTTTTGTTAGTAGATATCCCACACTGGGATAATAGAGGTTCTGCTAGGAATGGTAAAAAGTTAAAAGTGACCGAGCGCAAATTTACTGTGGATGACTTTGTAATCAAGGTACTCTTCCGAGATTTAAAATTTAAAATTCCCAACATCCCTCGTTCGTGCGCATGTGTAGACGCACCAACATAACAGGACGAAACGCGTCCCAGGAAAATCTTTTCTACTTTGGTATACATTTTTCTCCAATATTGTTCTTGATATATAAAAATATATATATACTGTTATCTCATATATATCATATATATATATTGTGTATTTAGGCAGCAATCCTCTTTCACGCACATTTCATTGAATACGACAGACAAGGTGCTTTGATTTATTTTTTTATACAATTTCTCATGCGATCTAATATTTTTTTCTTTTCAGATGATAAAAAAACTGTCCGAATGTTCTTTTAATTAATTAAGGAACTGTATTCCTGATCAATCAGAATTCATAAATAATTATATAGGCCACACTACAACAATTTTGACACGAAGACTCATTCTACACCTTTCTGATCATAGCTCAATTAGATCTCATTTAAATATTCATGGAGACCTACCGGGCCCTATTCGTAACATACTTGTTGACAACACAAATATAATAGCATCATCTACATGCAAAAAAGGCTAATAATAATGGAAGCCTTATTAATAAAAGAAAAAAAACAACACTTAATAATATCAACTATGAACATGGACACAATATCTTGACCGTATTTTGAAAAATGAAAACATTATATAAATACATACAGGCAACAAACTATTTCTTATTTAACAGTTAAAATATTTCATCTTTGAAAATGGATAAATGTATAGCCGAAAGCGCTCGGATTAAAAGAACATTCGGACAGTTTTTATATAATTTATCATCCGAAAAGAAAAAAATTATTAGATCGCATGAAAAATTGTATAAAAACTAAATCAAAGCACCTTGTCTGACATATTCAATGAAATGAGCATATATATATATATATATATATATATATATATATATATATATATATATATATATATATATATTCATGTATATTTCGGCAGCGACCATTTTGAAAATATCTTTCATTAAATATAGTAGACAAGGAAGATTTAATTAAATTTTTATGAAGTTTTTTCAGCCTCCTTACTTTTTTTTTCGCGTGTGTGTGTTTCTGTGTGTATAAAGAAAAAGAAAGAGATAACATATTCTGCCTCAACATGAAATGAAATTGCAATCTCCCACACGCTCGGGATCTTGACTTTGCCCTTGGCACGAACACGTTACAAAAATATTTAGAAAATAAGTCTGATGGCGATTCTTCGCGGATCCCTTTTACTATAAGCTGATTCACACGCAAATCGCAATTCCTCAAATATGCCAAATGAGTGACTATTCGCCTACAACATACCTTCGCCTCACGTTTGTATAAGAAAGCGGGATTGTGTATGAATTAGTGTATGATAGCGAGTGCCAGTTTCTGTGTGTGTATGTCTGTGTGCTTGTGAGAAAGAAGGGGAGAGATTAGACAAAAGTTAAGTGGGTGTTGGTTATGTTATAAAGTCTTATTTCGAATTCTTAACAGGCGCAGAATTGTGGGTGTAGATTTCCGTGTCAGTCTTTGCCATTCCATAATGGCAACACACGACACGTGCTTTGTAATTAGTGTGGGTGAAATCCGCTTTACTCATTCAATACGTTAAATGACTCAAGAGCGCATTTTATGGTGGACAATCCACAAATTGTCCAGTGTATCGGCCAAGATTAACCCCTACACAGAATATATCCGGATATAGTTTTATCTTACGGATGTGCCTTGTGGTGTATTGGAAATCGGCTCGGAATGAGAAATCAGAGAGGCGAGTTCGAATTCCAGACGAGTTCGTTACCGTCACTTGCGCGCAAATACCCTTGGGAAAAAGTATGAATGCAAATATCTCCTCAGCTATGGGTTGAATAGCAGTACAGACTAGGTCCTATGGCCTTGGTTGGCAACAAGTATACCACAGAAAGAAATGGCAACCTACTGCGGAAAAATATTCTGCCTAGTCAGTCAGGAATTAAAAAAAAATCTCCCCAGTGTGTATCACGCATGGCAACTAACTGACTGAAAATTTATCTTAGTTCTGAATAAACCCCGGGGTATTACTACTTCACACCACGTGGCATAAATTAACCTAGTCTAAACTATACCCATAGATCGGTTTATACTCGCGTTTATTATGATTATCAATAACTGCTTTTCTTAACTACAGATTGATGGAATGATTGATTTCTTTTTTACGTCTTATCAACACTTTGTGGGTTAAGGCCGAAACAATTTTGGGGATTGTAAAATTAATTCGTTTTTTTTTCGCGTATTAATATTGAATTAACAATTTCTAAAGATAGTAATTATTTTTCCAGATAAAATCTTAATATTTAATCCATAGCTGGGATTAAAGAAACAAATTCATACGTTTTCCAAGGCAAATTTCGCGTAAGTAACGAACTCGACCGGAATTCGAACGCTGCTCTCCGATTTCTCATTCTGAGCCGATATGCATTACACTACCCAAACATCCTTCTTAACTTGAATGATATGCGATGATTCCAGTCCACAAATATTTAACAGTAATCAAGAAACTATGTTTCTAAAAAGGAACCAATGTGAACAACAGATTTTGAGAGAATCAATATTGTATCGTGGCCTTTGAACTACACACGAAAAGCAACTGTGGGTAGCCACAAAAATTATTTTTCTTCAATCATTTTGACCAAAATCAGTCAACATCCATAAGTTAGGTCTACTAATGTGCAAAACAAAGGCTCAAAACAAAATTGAAGGCTGTAGAATAGACACGCATAATCTCAGCAGACATTACGACACAACATGATCCATAGTATTATCGACTATCATCTGTAGACACAATAATATTTATCTTATTGCATGGGAAAAGGAGAGGATATATTCTGGCCTTGGTTAGTATATTCTAGTCTAGATCAGTTTCATACCCGAGGACATAAAATGCGCTTCCGTAACTTATACCAAGGATATAAAACAGAAGAACCCCGGGTAAAATGTGTGGGCGATTATATTCTAGGCTGTTAAACCAATTTTCCACAGATATTGTAGCTGATATCAAGATAGACTCCTAATCCTATCCTACATCAAATTTAATCGAGAGATGCTATCTGAGGTATGGATTTACGGACACTGGAAATCAAATATATTTTTAGCCTACTTCCTCCAAAGTGGTAACCCCCAAATTCAGGCAATGACCACCAGTATGCCAAGACAAAAAACAAAATCTTAATTAACGATCAAATTCTTTCTAGTTATGGTTTGAAACCAGTCTAGGAGAAAGGAAATTTTAAATTTAAAGCCTCTCTTTGGTCTATATTCATTCATAAAAGAAAGGTTCATGAATAACTGCGAGGAGAAATCCAAAGCTCGATTCCTTAAGGCGGGCTGACGCCGCCTACGGTCTTGTTTTGGCAACCCTTGTGACATTACTGGCACCAAGACTTCATATCAGACCACGCCTTTCTCTTTGACAACATCGGTGACATCGAGAAGGGAGTTTTACTGCCTGGGCCTGGACAGCTGCGTGCCTGTAATACAACTTTGCCCGGTCCTGTTCCCTGGAGAACCAAACTTTCAAGTCCCGCCAAATTGATATATGTGTTAAATTATAAATGTATATATGCACACACACACACACACACACATATATATATATATATATATATATATATATATATATATATATATATATATATATATATATATATATATATATATATATATATATATATGGTTAGAGGTTAGTTTATAAATAAGCAGAAAGAAGAAACGTATTAATATTTTGAGGTATAATTACATTTTTCTAGCAAATCAGATGGAAGGGGAGGAAAATTGTGTTGTACCTTAAGTCGAGCATAGAGCTTTGGGCATGGGAACAAAATTTGTGTTCGTTGCCCCTAGTAAAAGTATGATTTGTGTCTCGATGTGTTAAAAAATTTATGGTGTGAATATCAAAGTATGAGTCGAGGGAAGGACAGGGTCGTGGGATAAATTAAGTGCTTCTGTGTGTTCTAGTGCAACAAGCATGTAAATCGTTTGATAACTTTTAAGAGTGGATTTATGACCGACTAAGGTTCATATCGGTGCGCCGTGCGCCCTAAGAATGACTGTCCATGCGTGATTATCTCCAGCTTAGAGGACATTTTCTTCTATTCTACATAGAAAATATTGAACAGTACAAGGATGACTGACCACTGATTAGGCATGACTTTAACAACGTATTTGCGAAATAGATTTATGAATAATGTATAGGCGCCTTTTGATAGGGCTGGTATTTAAATATTGTCCTTAGACATTCTTAAACCTCTTTATTTTATTTTATCATTGAACGACAAAATATAGCACGAGTCAAAAGTCAGTTTCAGGAAGTGAGTGTTAGAAGTAAATATTCTTAAAACTAAAAAAAATAAAAACAGCTATCTTCCCTTATTTCCCCATATTACCGCTTTGAGAAAAATAAGCCTGCTCTGAAGCTTACACTCATACAAACACAAACAAAACTTTGCAGTTTTATCCGGAAGTTATTTAATCATAAGAAATATTAGCACTTGTTAATTTGAAAAGGAAAAAAAAGGAAAAATTCTCTTACTGTGATAAGTGCTCAATATCAAGAATAGAGAGTATGTAAATATCAGAAGTGGGCACTGAGGTCAACCGAGCGGCGACAGTCAGTTTCATGCCTGAACGCAATTTTCAGCTTCGAAAATTGCGTTCAAGCATGAAACAGTCTGTCGCCACTCGATATTGATTTCAGTTTCATATATATATATATGTATATATATATATATATATATATATATATATATATATATATATATATATATATATATATATATATATCATACAATCGGAATTAAGATATCATTATGTAAATGATCATTTTCACATTGTAAAATTAAATTTACAGGATTTTGCAAACAATCAATGGATGATAAATCTTTTATGTGTGAATCAGTTTAAATATTTAATATTTTATATTGTGTTAATAGGATTCACTTGGATTATATACCAACGGATTACTACCTATATATATATATATATATATATATATATATATATATATGATGGAGCATGATCTCTAATATTGCGTTAAAATGCCACTCCATATTAAATTAATACTAAATTTTAAGTAATAGAATTTACCAATGTAAAAATAGTCACTAATCAATCTCATAAATAAAATTCAAACTGATAAAGATATCACCTTAATAATCAATTACTACTAGATGTAAACTTATATTTGAGAAAAAGTTTCTAGTGTTTTAATGTAAACTCTATATTTTTTAATCGACTATTTCACATTAAATCCCCAAAATGTCCGTAATAAGGTTTTTTAAAAACCTGTAACATATAATTAAATGGCTTAGACTGTTTAAACTGAAAAATTTACGAAATCTCAAAGTAAAGAAAAAAACAACGCCTATTCCAATAAAAGTTAATGACACTTGTTTACAACTTCTTTCTCTTTTTTCTCTCTTTTTTTTTCTCTCTTTTTCCTTTTTTTCTTTTTTCTTTATATACTTCTTTGTCCATCCCACTTCCTAATCAAGATATAACTTCCGTTAACAGATTTAAAGTGTCAATGTCTAGATTTCAGCGAAAATTTAAATTTGAAATAGAAATGTTACATCTAACTCAATGCTGTCTCTCTACCCCCTACACTGCCCCCACTTCGTGAGTTTCCTTATTATTGCCCGTCATAAATGTGTAAATTTATTTTCATTTTTTCATTTCAACATTTGGAAATAAATCTGATGATCCACTGTCCTTTAAAAGGGCTGTGGTGAAATAATTTATTATATGGAACCTTAAAGCAATCTGTTTTTATTTAATATATATATATATATATATATATATATATATATATATATATATATATATATATATATATATATATATATATATATTTCACGATTTGAACAGTTTTGCAGTTACACCCGATATATATATATATATATATATATATATATATATATATAGCGGGTGTAACTGCAAAACTGTTCAAATCGCGTGACAGCAAAATTATCCAATTGTTAGATTAAGCTTTGAAACGTTGTATCTTAGACATGATTAAAGATATCTTACTGAAATTTTCCGAGGTTTTTGTAACACTATTGTAATCTACTTTGAACAATAAAAATGTATAATTACTCTCCAAGCTTAACAGGAAAGATTGTGATGAAATCGATCCTAAAGTAAAATGATACGTTCATCATTAATTAAAACATAACTAAGGATGGGAAGCTCATGTAGGATTGAAATGAAGTTCAATTATAGATATATATATATTATTCCAGGATCATTTTCCAACTTATTCACGATGATCTTCACCCTCTCTAACATTCTGTCCTGAAATAACAACTTGCCTCCCATGTTTCACGTACGATTTCATTTTTAAATCTTTTTTTTTTCACTGCTCTTTCGACTGTCAAAGCTGAAACTCCTCTCTCACGCGCCGAACGTCTTATGGATTGAGCTGGATCTTTCCTAATTGATCTTAAATGATGACCTCTTTTGCTCTTGTGACCTCCTGATCCAATTTTCCTCTCTAATGTTACCTTCTTTTTAAACGTATTCACCGTTTTCTTGTTGGTTCTTTAATGAAGTTTGAAGAGGGAAGCCAGAGTATGAATGTTGATACCATTACTTAAGGACTGAATGATTTTTCCCTCTCTCTATTGCTTAGTTGGGAAGATAAAGTGGCACTGACACATAACGATTTTAACCTGGCAGAGTAACTCAAACGGTTTTTCAGTGATTCTTACGACAAAAAGTTACGAGATGGCTTAACCTGGGAAAAAGAAACCCAATTAGTTCAGTGTTTTTTAGATATTAAACATTTTGTAGGATGGACAATTATGCTGTAACACGATTTGGCCAAATTAACTACCGGCATATATATATATATATATATATATATATATATATATATATATATATATATGGCATATAATTTCTTCTTTTACATATATCCGATAGCAAGTCCTCTAATGGGGAGATTGGAGGTTTTAATAACAATTGTTCCCAGGTCAACTCTGACACGGGGTGATAAAGCACCTGTTAGGGATCCCATCTATGAGAAAATAAAAACAAAACAATATAGATGTATAAAAATATATTTTGTAGTAAAATATCAACAATACATTTTTATATTAAAATAAACTACCAAAGATACATATTTATAGAATTACCAACAATACATTTTATACCAAAATGACCAACAATACATTTTATCTGTAATTGAAGGCATACAATTGCGTTCAAAATATATTTAGTTGAAACCATAAAATTGTGTTCAAATTATTTAGATTTCGGCATTAAATAACCCATAAAGGTTGATATGCCGCTAAAAATCATGCAAACAACCCATTTGAAAGAACAATTTCATGACATTAATCCATATAATATACTACAATTTCTTAAGAATTCAAACTGCACCCCAAAATTTCAACAAAACATAAAACATACATATCACCGGCTGTAGTAATTATGTCCACACAAATATGTGTCTACACACAAGCGGAGTATCATCTACCATGTATTCAGTTGTGAAAGTAGAATAACATATTTTTATTACTTCAAAGCTCCAAAGAAATTTAAATTTAGGCATTAAATGAGCCATAAGGAGTTGATGTGCCACTAAACAAATCAATCTTCTTTTATATATCATGTTCCTTTTGAACGTTGGCTGGCATGGCTCTCCTCAGCTTCCTATACCCAAGATTATAGTAACCGTTTTTAACACACAACCGCAGAGTTTAAAACTTTAATACGACGACGAATTCGGTTTAGCCTCAACCGTATGCGCGGATAGCTTAACGGGTATCGGCGTGGAAAGTGGTCAATTGGCAAGTCAAGATCAAATACCGGCCAGGTTTGTTGCTTTCACACTTAGGAAATGCCTGAAACTATTTCTTCTTTTCTGTAAGGTAAATTATCCTCTCTAAACTTGGATAGTAGCCTGTCTAGGAGAAAGATAACTCTGAATCTAAAACCGTGGAAAAGGCATTGGGAAACCTTTCGACTACTTCCGCTAAGAGGATATTCCAATTCACAAGAAAACGAAGCCGTACAGGACCATGATTGCCTACATTTTGAAGGTACGTAGATTTTTTAAATCATTGCTCAATTACATACCTTCTCTAATCTTTTTTGGATTAGACTTTGTTGTATCTTAGGGAAGCTTACTAAATAGGATAATCAAGGTTTGATAATGAACGATAACACTTAGGACAAAAAAAAACGCATATAAGATTCGCCAGCGGCGCATAGAGGAAGTAGTCAACTACTGGAAGTGAGTAAAGTGAATTCCACAATGAATCTCCAACTACAGGATATCTACCAACCGCCCCACGTGCTCAGATGTGGCACAAGGCTGAATTTAATGTGGAGTATCCGAGCCCGTAAACTCGGCTAAAAATTCCCCGTAGACCCCGTATAAAACAGGGTCGGGTAGCTGTTTCCCAAGACGAGACTCTGCCCTTCGACATAGTCTCGATCCTGGCCGGAGGCAGAGAGTTTGACCAGCACTGCTGGAGGCGAATCTCCAACTGCAGACCAACATACAGTATTTACTACTGTATTTATGTGAATGGAGGCATACCCATTATCGTCTATAGTTATGCTACAACAGATTTTCAATGTAAGAAGGCTTAGGATATTGGTGCAATACAGTCTTCCATAATATTTCGGTTTTACTGAACTACTTTTTGCAATAAACGTTCCAGACGCTTAATTGGTTTATTTTGGTGCAGGACTTACTGTAAAGCGATGATTAATCAGTAAATCTGTGGCTACTTTAGAGATATAGGTCTTCACTAGGCGTTTCACACTTGTGACTAAATAAAGTCATGAGATTTGTCGGGGAGTGCTAGGGTCTATCAATAAGTCCAGGCTTGACACTGTTTTTAGCTGAATTTTTACCTGAAATTTTCACTGTATAATGTTTAATATATGGAGAAGCGTTTCGTTAAGTACATTGAAAAAAAAGGAAATTATGTTGAAAAGTTAATACCTTAAATAATTTTTTCATCATTAGGCCATGTAATTATTGACATACCTGCGCATATAGTTTTATAGTCATAACCTCTTCAAATCAAAGTTTAATCTTTACCTATCCTCCTTATCATCATGGACCTCACTTCCTATCACCTTCTCTTACATGCATATCACACATCTTGTTCAGTAATCCTCTATCTTAAATTGCTCTTGTGCCTTGTATTGGGTGAGTTACTTGTGCCTTGTATTGGGTGAGTTACTTGTGCCTTGTATTGGGTGAGTTACTTGTGCTTACCTTGCACAGTTGGGTTCTTCTGGTCATTCGTAGCCGGAAAGCAGCACAAGTCTATTTTCGTGAAGATCTTTCTCCAAAGCAATACGTCATCGCTGCATTAAAGATGTCTGTAAGCACGCCCTGATGCCTGTGGCAATGGTGAAAGAACGAAGTAATTTTTGAACAAGTGTGCATGGGTTCGAACGTTAACAAAATGGCTTATAACGCGCGTTCAGTTCTTGAGAACATAAATAAACCAAAGTTGCACATATAATTTCTGATTTGGAATGAGTCCATGCTTATTTTTAGTAAAAGAACAGAGAGGCGACATAAGGACAATTGTGCATTCGCTAAACAGTTTTAGATATATATTATTATCGTTTCTCGTAACAATATGTTTCCATATTTACTAAAACCCAGATACGGTATGAAACCAGAGAAATTTGGAAGATATTGCAACCCAGAAATCAGCATGCGAAAGTCCGGCTCTTACCCGGGCTTGAACATCGTACTCTTGCACTGGTACGAAATTAATAACTCTATCAACTGCAAAGCAAACCGTACTGACTAATGCATTTTCTTTTTAATAAACAATAGCAATTTTATTTTATATTTATTTTTTGTAGTTTAACTCTCGGGGGTTGAATGTTGGATTGTTTATCCACCCAACGTCTTGAGTAGTTGACGCTTGGAAAAGAAAGAAAAAAACGCGTCATTGCATATTTATAGACAAAAGGCGATGGCGTCGCTAGAATAACTGCGTCCTCTTAAATAAAAGCGAAAAAGAATAATGGATAATAATTATACGAAAGAAATTTTGAATGTAAACAAGAAATCTGCAAATGAATGAAAAATATGGTCGCCACAAAGTACGCCTTTTATAACAACATATATGCAAACCTTTCTCGTGTCAACTCGCCATAATGACTTAAAGAAAATGAACCACAGAACTTATCTTGGAGTGATGGCTGCTGGACTATTGAGTGAGTCATAAACAATTTCCGTCTTTGTTTATCAAATTTAATGTTCACAAAAATAAAGCACAATTATATTTTATTCAGTTATGATTGATTGATTCGCTTTATCAACTCTTTGCGGGTTATTTAAAGAACATGTTTTTAGTCTGTAAGAATGTTTTTTTTGTGGGGGGGAGATAATAATAGTTTAGTAATACAAGTCTTACTAATTAACCCATATCTGGGGAGAGAAGAGTTAGATTCATAACTTTCCCAAGAGTATTTGCACTTAAGTGAATATAACGAACCAACGAGACCTGGAACTCGGCTCTCCAATTATCTATTACATCACCCGCACGTCCAAGCCGGTATTCTCAAGTGGTCACCCATCTAGGTACTGACCAGGTTCGATAATGCTTAACTTCGGTATTCGTACGGGAACCGGTGTTTAAACCTGATGCGACCGTAATCCTTGATTCAATTATATATACACCCTTATTTACAATGACTTTTTACCACTTATCAGGCTACTTTTCGATATCTTTTGAGTAAAATTCTTCAGGTTTTAATGTGAAAAAAATGTCAGTGAACTCTTGAATCTGGTTATCATGAGAGAAAGTTTCATTTTCCATCAAAACGCTGTACAGTGATCGCAAAAGGTAATAATCGGTTGGCACAAGGTCAGGTGAATAAAGCGGGTTTGGTAGAACAGACCAACCTAGTTCCTAAATATTTCCAGTGTCATTCTTGTTGTATACAGCCTTACGCTTTCATGGAGGAGAACAATATTTTTCCTATTGACGATCGTAAGGCGCCTTTCGATCTAACCTTTAGGGACATGTTGCAGATGCTGGAAATATAAATGTGCATTTAGTGTTTCATTGCGCTTTAAGAACTCTAAATGAAGCTTTTGAGTTCGTTTGTGGAGATTTATCCTTGTTAATTCAATGCTATTTGCGTTGAACACAGTCATATGTAACCCATAATGTATCACCTGTTGTGATATATTTAAGGAACGGATTTTCTCTCTGTTGCTTAAGGAGACTTGTCTCTTTGTATAAAACGATCCATTTTGTTCTTTTCGCTAAGAGTTTATGGAGCACAAACACCGAGCTTGTGCACTTTCTTTGTCTTCTCTAAGTTTCGGCATATCGTAGATTGTGATGTGTTTAATATCTTTGCTAATTCCAGAGTACATTTCTGTGGACTGCTTTCCAGTAATTAATTTGAAGCTTCTATAAAAAATTTTTAAAAAGTCCAATGTATGCCCCGGTTTAGGTTTATCTTCCAACGACATTTCTCCAGAACGAAACTTTGCAAAACAATCTCATGCATGCCCGTCAATTATGACTCTTTCTCTATAAAAAAAAACTACTAGTACACATTTTCAACATGTCTCTATAGTGTTATGCGTAACAATACAATTTCTCACACATAATTAAGAGATAAGTAGATAGATTTCTTTTCCTGTGAGTCCAGTTAAGTACCCAAAACTTTCAGGAAATTAATCTCCAGTCTATCTTTGAGTCAACTTCGGTATCAGTGTTCTGGGGATTTTTGTCTCCAGTTGCCTTTTATTGGCAAACATAAAATGTTGTTAATAATTTTAGATAATCATAAGAATGAAGAGACGGATAAGGGTGTTGGAACCCCAGTCATTATCCATATAAGCAGAGAGAGGCAGGAAGTCAAGGAGAAAGCAGTTGAGCAGTCAGCGAGAAAGTTGTGAGTAGATGCTCCGCGGCCAGGGAGGTAAGGACCAGTGGCAGTTAGAGAGATAGCAGTTCAGCCAAAGGAAAATATAGACGGATGAGAATTCGTATTGTTGCTATTTCCCAACCAGAGAGTCTTGAAAAGCATTTGTCGTTATTCTTTGGAAATTTGATTACGGCCAAATGGACAAACCTGTGCACATAGCGAGTGAAGTGTATACGCAGACACAGCCGACCTTAGATGTCCTCACATATGCCTTTGCTTGAACTCCCATAACATTATATGACGAAAATGCACATTCAATCCCTCCATTTGAGGGGTTAAGATTTATTCTTTAATCCATTGTGCACGCTGACACTGATATGCTAGCGTATTTCAGATTAACTTTTAACTGCCTTGCATGGTTAGTAGTTAGTGTGATACGTTCGTCATTAAAATTTGTTCCCCAAAACGATAATTACTTATGACACAACCTAATAGCTCGCATATAATTTGCTATCTTCATATGATGCACTATACTAGAAGCTTTCGGCCAGATTTAGCTAAGACTAATCTTTACCTATATATTGGTGTCTGGCGTCACGCGATGACTAACAAGATATTTCTGCTTGTCCATGTAATGATGGCATTCTTCCCTACATAGAGCGCGCCACATTCAAATGAGCTGGATAAATTCGGGCGCCAACCATGCCATGATGGTCAGCTAGTTTGTATTTTCCCTATCTCCTTTTATGTACCGTGTCCCTTCAGGACGTGGACAATTACGGCTCTCTTGAAATTATATTCATTTAAGCCCAATGCAGGGTTTGTCGCGTAGCGTAGCGGCTATCGATACAGAAACTGTAATCGGCGTACCGAGTTCAAATTCTGTTCATTTTTCAAGGAAAACCCTGAATTCCAAATCATGGATAAAGCAATGGGAATCCACTCTAATATCTTTTATAGGAAGTATAGATAATAAAGAAATCTATGGGTATAATTGATTGCTTACTTTCGGAAGGGACATGATATTAAAAACATCTTTTTAAGTTTTATGATCTTATTATCTCTCCCAGTGTCTGTTCAACCATCGATTTACACAAGCTCGTTATGTAGGTTACTCGATATTGCCCTCTGACTTTCTTGCCTTCTATACATCCTGGGAGTGTCATTTTTTCCAGGCCCTCTTTCTTCATTATGTGCCACTGAATTTCTGCTTCGTTCCTCACATGTCAGTCTATAATATTCTCAGTATCCTTGTTTAGAACCATATTTCCGTCGCCTCAAGTCTCCTCTTTATCTGTGAGGAAATTGTCCAGAATTCACTGTCATATAGGAGGACTGATATTACATTACAGCTCAGCACTTTTATATGTTTATATATATATATATATATATATATATATATATATATATATATATATATATATATGTGTGTGTGTGTGTGTGTGTGGTGTGTGTGTGTGTGTGTGTGTGTGTGTGTGTGTGTGTGTGTGTGTGTCATGGGGTTAATAATCGGGATTAATTTTATAAAACTTCTTCCCTTTTAGAAAAATACCTTCCACCCACCTGACTTGTGCCTTTCGCCTGACTGAAACATTGAAATGGATAAATTGTGTATTAGTTTATCGACTTCTTTTTTTTTTTTTTAGCTTTCACAGTTAAATTTCTATTTCTGACATGAACTCAGTCCACACCGGGGTTGATAAGACAGACAAATGATAACTTCGTATCTTCGAAATAATCTATTCCCCATATGAGGTGATTTGGGATTTTACTGTTTGTTAATTATTTGCTCTGTAATAATAAATAGATTGAGCTCTTTTTGTGGATCAGTTTTAATATTTTATATTACTAGGAAACACTTGGATTATATACAAACGAATTTGTTACCTTTACTGTATATACATATGTGTGTGTGTGTGTGTGTGTGTGTGTGTGTGCGTGTGTGTGAGTTCATATCTATTTATCAACATGGTATGTTTCTACATATAGTACAGTAATATATTCCAATCCCTCTTTCTTCAGTATGTGTCGCTGAATTTCTTCTCCGTTCCTCACGTGTCAGTGCATGGTATTCTCAGTATCCTTCTGTAGAACCACATTTCTGTTTCCTCAAGTCTCCTCTTCATCTGTGAGGAAATTATCCAGCATTCACTGCTATATATGAAGATTAATATTAAATAGAATTTCAAAACAAATTTTTCTAATGTAACTGTTACTTAAAATATGTTTAACTTTTAGAAGGCACCTTTCACTATTCTAATGCAAATTAATTATTACTTAATATATTATTACTTCAGACATTATTTTTCGCAAATATCAGTATTTGAGTAGACGCCATATTTATTTTGTCTACCGGCCTTCCTACCCGAGGAAATGTAATAAAGAAAATTCGTGTTCCCACTTTGCACGATGAACCACCGTCTAAACCGGCGTGCTTTTACCGCTCATCTACAAAGAGCTTTACAATAACGCATGGTTCGGCTTTGCCCTTAAAGCACACTCACTCGTTCAGATTTTTCTCGAAACATTTGCTTAGTTTCGTATCCGAAACATAAACAAAGCAATTTCTAAAAAAGTAATCGATTTTATTTTTTAATCCGGCGATGTTATTTTTTTATTTTTTTATTCCTGCGATGTTATTTTTTTGTTGATATTCGTATTTGACTCAAATACGGTTATCCACTAAAAATAACATTTAAAGTAATAAAAAATATAGCGAATTAAAAAATAAAATTCATTAATTTCAGATAGATATGACCAGACTGAGATAGATAGATAGATAGATAGATAGATAGATAGATAGATAGATAGATAGATAGATAGATAGATAGATAGATAGATTTGTTTACTTTTGCATTTCTTTTCATCTTCTTTTCCTATCTCAAATCTTCTCCCATCTCATGTCCTACCATTCCTAGATTTAGTATCCCGTAATACAGCTGTATTTTATGCTATATAAAGCGATTTTTATATAATGGTATATAACACGCACTTCCATTTATCTTCATAGATATTAGCTTACTGAAACTTTTAACCTGTCCTAAAACATGTGAAGATTCCTTTCCATCTGTTTTTATTGCGTACTACGTAATATCAATATCGGAATTTGATATGGTTGTGAGATAGTGAAACTGAAATAAAGTTTGCGCTTGCGAGAGAAAAAACTGTTATCAATCATCCACGGGTGGAATTTAACTCCATGCCTCTATAACCGGTTCGTCTAATTACGACATAAAATAAATTGTTATTTTTTATGAACATGAAAGGAATATTTGCTAGTTGCGATTTTTAAAAATGGTACTGATGTGAATGCTATTAGTCGAAAGAGAAAACTATGGGATTTGATGTATTTTCACGCGAGATAGATAGATAGATAGATAGATAGATAGATAGATAGATAGATAGATAGATAGATAGATATTAAATGACCTTAAATTTGTAGAACAGTAGAACAGACACTCGATGGGAATCTCCCCGATAAGTACAATCTTAAACTTTTCAAGTTTACAGTCAACCGTTATCTATCCTACATATCCCCATAACGTGCTTACTTTTTCTTCTTACGTTCATACAACATCATCATTCAGTTATTCATTCAGGTTCTTAGGCCTTGTATTAGTTGAACATCTTAGCAAAAATAAAACATTGGAATGAAGCTCAATTGAGAAACGAGAGATTTCCAGAAAATAAGATGTATGCCCGGAACGGGTCCTGTCAATTAATATCAAAGAAAAAAGGATGCTGTCAGTCAATAGCGCTTTAGTGCACTTTAAAGTACTCACTTTGGAAACTCACACACATATACTAGTGTCCCTTCCACTTTTCAAAACTGTTAACAAAGTCTTCTTTCGGAATTACAGCATTATCACCTTTGCCTTAATCTCGTCCACAGCATTTCAACGTTTATTTTAGCTTTGGAAAACTATCTGCGCATTATTTTCTCCATTAGTTTTATTGAGCAACGTATTTGCAGCTATGTTTCTACACTCAGGATTGTCCCAGAGCCTAGTGAATAAAGCGTTGGTTTGTGAATTTAGTAACATAGTATTTGTGAGTTCAGTCCCTGGGCCGGACATCGCTGACTTAGATTCAGTGCAAACGCAGCAAACAATAACCTAACATTACTAATATTAGAACGAGACGAGATATCTCTAGACATGGTCAATGGGACGAGAACAATCTACCAGCTTAGATCAAATAAAGGAAGGGTTAAGTTAAAAAAAACTACCTGGATGTTACCAGGATAGACAAGTACATTATGAAGGCCTATGGACACAATGGTAGAAGCAAAAATTAATACAATAGTCCGCTTGATTTTTTGTTTTTTTTTAGTTTTTTTTTTGTTTTGTTTTGTTTTGTTTTTTTTGTTTTGTTTTGTTTTTTTGCTATTTTTCAGGTAACCCTATAAATCAATTCTCCCACAACTGTTCATCTTTTTAAATATATTTTGCAATCTTTCAGGGAAGTCTTTCATCTAGATAATTCTGCAAAGACTGGAATAACCGGGAATTAGAAGGTGCAATATCCGGTGTATTGGATAGACGTGGGAAAACTGTCCCGTCAAACGGTAACAATTTTGTTGCTGATCAACAAAATAACCATTTGGTCTAGCATTAGCTTCTTGGAAAATCAGCGTCTTGCTCTTTGATTAGTTTTGGATACTTTTCATCGATTACTCTCTCCAGGTGGTCTAACTGGGAGTAGTACATTTTCGAGTTAATCGTTTGCTTCTCTGGAAGAAACAGATAGCAGAGGACCCGTTTGTATTCCTACCCTATACACAGAATCAACTTCTTTGGATGAAGCGCGATTATTGGTATGGTTAGTGACGGTTCCTTTCTTTTTCCCCTTGTTATTTGGCCTTCATGTTCTGGTAAATATCCACTTTTCATCGCACATCAAAAATTATTTTAAAACAATTTAAATATACGAAGTTTAATTCATGTGGAAGTTAGACATCAAAATGACTAGTCAGTTATATGCCATACGTGATACACGCTTAGGCAATCATGTATCTTCGCTACATGACTGACGAAGCAGATTTTTTCCCCCGCAGTAGGTTGCCATTTCTTTCTGCGATAGACCAGTTGCCATCCAAGGCTATAGAACCCGGTCTCTCCTCTTATTTACCCATAGCTGGAGGTGGGAAAGAGGATTCATACCTTTCCCAAGGGTATTAGCACGTAAGTGAATGTAATGTATTCGACTGGAATTCGAACTCAGCTCTCCGATTCCCCAATCCGAGCCGCTATCCATTACTCCACTGTGTCTCCAGACTGACTAACATAACCTAATTTATGCATCGCTTCATTTTGATATTTGAATACGTTGCATATCTCCTTCGTCGTATAACATTCATTATTCTAAAGTGACTTAACTGCTATTAATTTTAATCGTTCAACCTGTCTGTAGACCATTGTTACTTAAGAAATCTTCAGCACAGATCTTCCACTTTTGAGACCTTCGATTATTCACAGCCACTTGTCAATAAACTTCACAAATTGTTTTTAGTGTGCTTGAGTCGAATCTTGATTTTTTTTAAATAAAAATTACAATATTCCATAAATATTGCTTATTTACTTTCATGTTTAATGCTAGAATCCATTAACTAAAATACGACAATTTTGACATTTTTTTTAATGCACAGATATTGTCTTTTCTATACTGCGTCCATTCAGGGCGTGACGAGCAAGATCTCCTTGTAATTATACCAACGTTTGTCTCTTTACCATCCTTCTTTGTCCATGCTCTGCCATCCATTCACACAAACACATTAGGTAGTTTACTCACTGCTTTCACTATGCCCTGTTAGTTTTAAATTCTCCAAGCCTTCTTTGCTCAATATGTGTGCCTTAAATTTCAACTGTTTCTTTTTTATTATAAGTGTAAATGTGCTTTGAGTTCTCATTTTCTTTAAAACGTCATCGTTACTCACATGTTCAGTCCATCATATTCTCAGTATCCTTCTGTAGAACCACAGCTTACGTCCATATCACTTTGAAGCACCTGTTCTCGTATGAATGTAAGCAACATCGAACCTGGTCAGTTCCTAGATGGGCAACCGCTTGGGAGTATCAGGCGTTGTGAGCTCAGATATGCGGGTAGTGTAATGGATAACGGCTCTGAATTGGAAATCGGAGAGCTGAGTTCCAATTCCAGTTGGGTTCGTTATATTTATTTCTATGCAAATACCCTTGGGTAAGGTATGAATCTACGAGTTCTCCCCCAGCTACAGGTTAATTAGTAGGACTTGTATCGGTTATTTATTTATTATCTCGAAAAAAACTCTTACAATGTGAAAATATTTTCTAAGTTTAAATAAGGTTTCTGCAAAACATTGATAAGCTATGAATAACATATCAATCAATCAATTTGTAGGACTACATTTCTATTACCTCAAATTTCTTCTTCATTGGTGACGAGACTGTCCAGTATTCACTGCTATATTGTATGATTGATATTACATAGCATTTCAACATTCTTTTCTTTATTTCTAACATAATTTTCCTATTTTTAATACATTGCTTAGTTTACTGTAGGCATATTTATTACAAAAAGAAAAGTAATGTTTTTCACTTAATTTTAAAACTAAACAATCCACATGCCATCTAATAAAAAAGCTAAATGAGCATTATAAGCAATACAATGTTGGATGTAAGAAAACTGAGCTAATAATTCAAGACATTGCAAGATTTTTCAGGGTTATTTGACTTTAAATCCAGAAAAAATATAATTTATTAATCCATTGTTTCAACCAGTGAGTGAATTAATTTTTATTTTTTCTTAGCATTTTTGTTCAGTCATGTGCGTGAATATGCATCGCTCTTAAAGACGAAGAAAACAAAATAAATTTTTGAAATATAGTTTATCTCTGAATAGACAAATAAACTGCGTATATTGAAATAATAGTTTCAAAGGTACCAGACCATTTTATGGTTTATTTTTTCAGTTAATGTTTTCCTCATTTTGTTTTTTGACTTACGGGTTGTAGATTTAACAGATTCTACAGGGAATTAGCACTGAAAAAAAAATGCCTTCACATCAATTAATGAAAAGTATGTTCTCTCTTTATTGTGTTGTTCTTCAGAAATTTAGGGCACAAGAAACAATTTCACTAAAATTCAAAGCATTTTGCTTTTAATCTTATAAACAGAAATCTATATAAAATATCGTGCTTATCCCAATATAGAGGTTAGCATGCTAGTCTCGCGAACTAATTCACAAAAGGAGTACGTTCGATCCCCACTGAATCAGGTCAGTAAAGCTCGCCCATTGATGATTGCCAATTCTTGAAATGGAAAGAGATACATTTAAAACTATTGTGAGTCTACATTGTGGCTAAAAAAAAGTTTACTTAGCTTAAAAAAGGTAAGGAAGAAAGGAATCGTGCACTTAAAAACTCCTCGCAAAATACTTCCCTTTTATGGAATACTTACTTGCAGCTTTATTGTTATATAGGAATAAAGTGTCGCTGCCGACACTTGAGTTTGAACATAGATCGCCAGTGAGCAAACTCAGGCGATCGCATTATTGAATTAAGTAGACCACGTGACCATGGAAGAAACGCATATATGTAGGAAAAGGCGTGATGTCCAATTGATCGTTTTTCTACTCTATTACTATATGGACCGCTATTCTCTACTCTATTTACTATACTATTCCTCTATACGGATCACTACATTACTATTCGCTGGTTACTTTTCGAGCGAGTATTATCGAGCAAGTACTATTAGTGCGAGTGTTACTCGAAGGCGTCTGACACTAGTATTGTTCAACGGTGTTACTATAGTTTTATCTGCGAATACAAAGTTTCTACTACAACGAGCATTACAAAAGTGACAACGAATATTTGTTGACATCACAAAAGTGGCAACAAGTGTTTGTTGGCATCACAAGATTTATATATACCTTCTCTAGACATATTCACATCAGCTTCTGATGACGTATTTCGTGATTTGCTCGCACCATTTTATTTAATATGAGACACGCGTTCTTTGATCACGTCATCCATCCTCCTTCTGAACAAGCCTATATTGCACGGTCCATTTAGCATAACAGATATTTATTATTTATTTATATTAAATTTGCATCCAATTTCATACGAAATTTTACCTTTCTTAACAAATCTACTGCTATCACAATAGGATATTTAAAACTAACAGAGATAAAAATCAAAATACAATCGTTGGGAAGTTGAATAAAGTTGTTTAAGCTGTACGTCTAAACACCGCTAATTCAAAAATTAAATCGTGCGCCGGGAATTTAAAATTCAAATTTAATTTAGTGTCTCTACATCTTCAGCTCTTCCTCTCGATGTATAATTATAAAATTGATTTATTTATTTTAAATTTCCACCCACTTTCCTTACATTTATATAATTCTATTAATAAGAATATTATTTTAATCTGACAAAGTCCTTTTGAAGGATGAAACGCGTTACACAGAGTTTTTTTTTCCATTTTATCATCTACTTATATACCATTAATCTGATATATAGAGTTTATATGTCATTTTTCTACCAGCTATCTATTTCAAACTCCGCAAATTCTAAATGTGAATAAAAATTCCACGCCACCAAATAAGTTATTGTAAATATTTATTTTAATAACAGTAGATATCATAAGCCGAAACTGGTATATTTATTATATATATCCTGTGTAACAAATAGTGCTACGGTTTCTAATGGACGATGTTGCTGTTGTTCACCATTTTGTAGCGGGAGGAATTACGATTTCTTACCGCTCAAGTAGAACACTTCAAAGTCAATGAATTCAACACGTGGATGAATTTTACATATATATTTTTATGTAAAGAATAAAATAATCCAGCTATCTTGTGAAAATCAAGAGAATTATTATAAGCTTTACTGTTAGAAAATATGTGTGTGTGTGTGTGTGTGTGTGTGTGTGTGTGTGTGTGTGTGTGATGTGCCACGTGTCTGAGTTTAGTTTAGTAGTCGGCAGCCTGGTCTCTGTGGTGAGTAATAGAGAGCAGTTTTGTTTTTGAGGCATTAAAGTTAACCAGGCAATTCCTGCTCCATTCCACAACTGATTGAAGGTCTTTTTCTAGACAAACGGCCAGGTTAGTTTTGTCAGCGAAACTAGATTTGTTTTTGAGGCAGGAGTAAATAGTAGTGTCGTCCGCATAGATGCCTACTTGGGAATCTATGATATATATATATATATATATATATATATATATATATATATATATATATATATATATATATATATATATGATTGTACAGTGAATATTTCAGATCAAAATTCAACTAATAACTTCGTGCCATTCTAAGAAATTATTGATCCACTCACGTATAGAGCAATAAGTTGTTTTGATGTTTCTAACGAGGATTCATTTAAAAGTATTTTGGTAATTGAAGGAACCGCCTTATACGATTCTGGCAAAAAAAAGTGATTTATGTACTTTTCGCTTTTTAATATAATTATATGACTAAATCAATATTTTGAAGTTAAAAGCTCAGGAAATTTATCGATATTGTCAACAATGACTGCAGACGAAACTGTTGTTGTCGCTTTCAATGTTACACTTCTCATTCAGAAATCAAATTTTATTCCTTTTTCCCCTCCTTGCGCAGTGCAATTACGCCGAGAAGGAAACGAATTTTTTGGTGCATATGTTTAGTTTCATTTCTTTTTCTTGCTTCGCCCAACTTGTTTCATTCTTTATCATATATATATATATATATATATATATATATATATATATATATATATGAGTGTGTGTGCGTGTGTGTGCTACACTGTTTTTCTTCCATTTATTACTTGTTTCTTTTTTCTTTTCCTTCTTTCTCATTCCTTCTTTGCTTTCTCAATTCATGCCAATTTCTCTTTCTTTTATTTCTTTTTTATTTCTTTTTTAATCTATCTTTCTTTATCCGTTAATTCATTATCCATAGATTTGTTTTTCACCCAGTTCTATTTTTTAACTCTTTCTTAGGTACCTTGAAAACCAAAAAAAAACAGAAATTCTCATAAACGTATAATCAAAGAAACTCGAAAAATTTTTTATCGAGATTGGACGGATTTGGGTAATTTACCACATGTTTCGATAGTATCTTAGAATACCAAAAAGCCGACATGAATACCAACGTAGTGTCGTCCTGGGGATGACGATAAACTGCAAGGCCTCTGAACGGGAGGTTTTGAGGAGCGTGGAACCACCTCTTAATTGGCGTTGTTCCCAAGTCTACACTGATCCGGAGTGATAGAACCTGTTAGGATCTCAGCTGTGGACAAATAGTTAACCCCTAAACTAGAGTCAAAACACTATGAAAGTTTTTTTAAAATTTAGAGTAAAATTACCAGCAATAAATTTTCGTAATAAAATAATTACAAGCTATACATATTGCAAAAAAAATAAATAAATATTACCAGCAATACATTTCTGTAAGGAAAAGAAATATTACCAGCAATACATTTCTGTAAAATAAAAATAATAACTACTGCTTCTAAGAAATTTAAATTTTGGCTTTTAATGACCCGTAAGGGGTTGATATGCCGCTAATGAAACAAATAAATATACCAACACAGCTGATTATTGAGAACCACTGTCACTTGTTCTCGACCAAATACGAGAAGGTCTAAAAGCCCAATTAATAATAATAATGGCTTATGATCTTAATTGATTCGAGGTGTTAGCATGTATATGTTTCATCTTGGTAAATTAAGATAGGTTACAGTAAACATCCCGTACATTATCAGTACAATAGATATCCTTGTCAGTTGCCTGATCTGAACCATGTAGATAATGTTCCCTTGAGGCTCACGCACCGTGCATCTTTGTTCATGAGTGGGAAACGGCGCATCATGGCTCGGTGTCGAGTGGATTGTATTTATAAGTTTAAAGGATGAGACAACCAAAGTTACTTAGAGGTCATATCTTGGAAACATCCTCAATCGGAGAGCGTCTGAGCTGACTGGGTTACCTGGCCTGAAGGTATTTCTAACTGAATCCCACTTGCAAGGCTACTATTATCAAAACCTATCACCATATCACGCTCATTTGGCTGTGATGTATGTACCGCGTATACAATTATCAGACTGGGGGTCATGATTGATATATTGGCTTCGTATATTTGTACCTCAACGTCATCTTGTTGGGAGCGTCTCTCTTAATAATAATAATAATAATAATAATAATAATAATAATACACATATATAATGCGCAATTGTTGTAAAATGGACCAAGGAATTCTTATCTGTGTGTCGCCTGTCCGGTCGAAGCTGCCATTTGCAATTTAGGTAAAGCGCATGCGTGGTTACAGTGCTTTTAAAACTATTGCTAACTTGCATGCGTCGTCAAAAAACTGAATAAAAGTGAGTCGCACAGAGGAGCCGGGGAAGGGATCGACACAGCTTGACGTGTACTGAACCGAGTTCGTTGCAACTATCAACTAGAGCAATATGTATCCATATATATTTAATATGCTTAGCATTTTTCACTGAGTGCACAGATACAACACTGATTCTGTATTTATTTACCCCACCCAACTACACCATGGTGATAGGATGTGCAACATAGTCAGTCTCACGTCGGATACCCATACGTGAATATTTAGACCATGTCATGCAGGCGTCAGACTATTCTGATCTCTGCGCAATGTGGAGGTACTGTCGCGTGGTAGTAATCTCTGCTACCAGGTTCACATCATTGCTTAAGGGCACTGTTCGAAAGCAAAATAACATCACCATGCCCCACATCGTAGTACGGGAATATGGCAGAGAAAAGAACACACTACATTCTGTTAACCAACCATAAAGCTGGGAAGTGACACTTTGACGCGAGACAAGGCGCACAGATACTTTGAATCGAGTCTGAAATTTCGAGTCATACAAAAATGAAATCGTCATTTTTAATGTTTTAACACCCTGCCTCCACAGATATAGATCCCCACTGAGGATCGAAGTCACTATTAATAATTTTCGGAAGTGACTCGCTAATCATTACTCCATATTAACACATCTGCTAATGCTGTTGTTAGTAGTAGTAACAGTAGCAGTATCAGCAGTAGAACTTTCGTTGACACAGAAACAAAGGACTGATAATGAGTGTTCAGTTAGTGCAACTGCTATCAGCACAAGCCGCTTTCTGATCCAGCCTAGTCTTTGGCGCTCACTTTCGCACAAATTTCTTTGGCAAAGGCTTAAATTCATCTCTTCTTCGTCCAGTTCTAAAACAGCAAGAGAGGCTGAAAATTTTAGCCTTGCATGGCAGCCAGTCTAAAAGAAGGAAAACTCTAAATTCCATACCGTAGAGAAGGCAACGGGAAACCACCTCACTCACTTTCACAGGAAGCCGTTGTTATTCGTAGATAATAAAGAAAAAACTCCGTGAAGAACCCTGATCGCCTACGTCCTGAAAGATTACTAATACGGTAAGGAAGACTAACCCTAACCCTAACCTCTGCCGATGATAGTGATGATGATAGTGATGATTGTAAACCGTCAAACATTTCCCTTCTTTTTACTTTCTTTTTTCTTTTCGTTTTTTTTTTTTCTACATTTCTTTTTAAAGATTATTGATATTAATATAAATATGCCATTCTTAAACTAAAGTTAGTCACAACTTCAAAAGAAAGAAACCGGTGGATTTCGTGGAGTTTATTTTACTATACTCTTGAGTCGCTTTATTATATCAGAAATTCCCCATGAGTACAATTATTCTCATTTCCTTCGTGTTCAGCAAAAGTAATTTTATTATTATTATTTTTTATCTTAGTAATTACGAGTTTGGTCTGTGTAGCAGACACTTGCTTTTTTAATATCAGTTTTTAGCAATAATTTTTAATTCTGTTTTATTGATCAACAGAGATAATTTTCCGCTACAAAGTACAGCAGATCTTTCATTTAACATTTATTTTTTACAGTTTTCTGATGTATGAAGTCTAAGTTACCAGAAGTATTTTTCAAACATCATAAAAATAAGAGAAAATGCGTTGTCTCGTATCTTGGGGGATACGAATATCCCAGGTGAAATAATTGAACTTGTGCCACATTTTGTTTTTGAATAAACTTCCTAGATGATTTCTCTGGACGGCATTATTAGAGCACATGTAACACCAACTCTTTGAATGGTACTGGTAATATTAATTGTTTCCCTATAAGAAAACATTTGACATTCATTTACCGAACAACCAGTACTGCTTTTGGTTGAAACTTCTAAAAAAAACTTTCTCTTAAAACAATTTTTCAGGAAAATATATTTCTCAAGACTATTATTATTTTTCTTTCTAGTATTGATGAGGGATTCTTTCCTAACATTTTGTCTGTAGTAATGTGGAATGTCATCATCTTGATTATGTTCTTATTTTCTCTTCGTGTTACACGTGTTATCCATTTTAGTTGTTCCTGTTGTTGGAAGTCATCAAGTGATGCGGGTACTCTTATTCGGTACATATCCTTGTTACTGATTCAGTAGCTCCAATTCACAAGGTTCGAAGAAGAATGGTCATCACTATGCGACATTCTTCAATCGCTTGAAGCCATTTAAAACTATTTATCTCATAAGGCGGTTGTATATAGCTGACAGTTTCGATATTTCTGAACAAGTTTGGCGCAAAAGGATGTCATATTTAACAATGATGTTGCGTGTACTGACTTTGTATTGGTCTAATTTTGTTCGTTTAAATCTTTGCTCAAAGAACCTCTTCATATGTAGATAAAAATGTCGTTTTCTCAAGCTATTTCCTTTTACAGTTTTTGAACTTGATATTTGTATTATTCTGTTTTATATTATATACTTGTTTGTCTATACAGTAAAATTATGGCAACAACATTTAAGTAATTTTTCAAACAGATTCGTTATATTTCCTGCATAAGTAATCTAGTATTGTTAACTCTACACTTTTATAAATCTTTAGTCTTAAAAGTATTAAAAGCAAAAATATCCAAAGAAAACTAACACAAGTAATAACTAATACAAAACTTCAAAAGCAATATATTAACCGTATGATATTCAGTCTTACTAATATGATATTTCATGTTATATACTCGGTTATTCGAGTCGAGTTACTATAACAGAAGAGGGGGATCAGGCTGCGTAACCAATAAGTATTCAACGTTACATTGTGTTTCATATTACATAATAGATAGATTTTCATTATAGCTTAAAGTGGTATGATGTTGTCGTGGTTGGGTATCGAGAAACAAAGTCTCTAACCTTGGGCATTTTCTTCTGCATTTTCACGTTTGTAGTGTTATTAATATTCTTATCCACTTAACGAAAATATATTATTTTTTCAACTACTCGACGAAGAGATTAAATTTATGATCGGTAGGTAATTTGAACAGCTTAGTCAACGTTATTAGCCACTTGTTAATTGTTCCTTTGGAAGGGTGGGCATGCGATAATAGGTTTAAGTCTCAAAATGTTCACAACTAAACTATTCTGCGAGAATATTATGGAAGTGCCTAAAGTAGTGCATACAAAGTTTGTCGTTTCCAATGGTCCTGGGGGGGGGCAACGAGATGTATGTCATGCCTCACCAGTTCTTCGGAACTCGGAATCAATGCCACTTTCTTCACCGATGTGCTGAATACAGTGATCAGGCGCTGAATTGTGAGGATGGCTGAAGGAGGCCGTACGTCATTCAGCAGCTCACGTAGTCAATGTGACCCAGAAGTGGTTGGCCGATATTTTCACGATTAGTAATCCAAACATGTTCTCACGGCTTTCTTGATTTGAATCTCCATGTAAACTAGGTCAGTGGCATCGTTGAGTCCCACAACAACAAATTCGCCTTCTTGGATATGATATCCAACATGGACGAAAACCAAATAATCAGAGCTAGCAGTCACTTCAGAAACCGTAAGTCAAGATTAAAATATTCATAGAAGCACATACGTGGGGCCTTGTTTCCCAAAATGAAAGTTCTTGCGGGAAAAATCTGCCAGAACTCCTTTCTTATATTTGAAACACAGGAAAAATAACGGTGATTCAACTCTGTGGAAGTAACATGGCGCATCCTAACTGTAAAGGTCTGAACTGGTGTAACTAAAACTCTTCTGAACATTTTTTTAATGATTTCATCCCAAGCAAGGCAACAAAAACCACTAACACGAAGAGAATTACTGAGTGTAAAGAATATAAGAAAACACTATTAAGGGGCGAGAACAATATAAGAACAGAAATTAAGTAGATAACGGTTAACGATTAATATTGCATTTTAATTTTGAAAATCAAACTTGACTGTAAAGCAAAAGACCGAAAGAGAGTTCCACAAACGTGAAGTGCGAGAGAAGAAACTGTTTGCAATGAAAATAGCGATAGAATAGCAACAGGTTTGCGATGTTTTGTTTGTGAGGAAAGAGGTTGTAAAGTGGAAAATAAGTCATCCTTCACAAGATATCTTAAACAATTTTGAGTTCTATCAAGACTGTAAAGTGAGGATTTAGCAATTCCAGTCAAATATAGCAACAATCCTAATTTTTTCTAGAGAATTATCTGATTTAAACCATAGATAGATAGATAGATAGATAGATAGATAGATAGATAGATAGATATCAAGCGGTGCTGAAATGTTTTCGGACATTTTTCCATAATCTGACCATCTTAGCAAACTTCAATATTTTTAGAAGGGCTTCATGGTCGTACCGGGAAGTTTTCTGGTCCCTCAGAAAAATACTGACAAACAAGATTCTATTACCTATCAAATAATTATGATGTTTAATTTATCAACATGAACGTAACATAAAATTCTATCTCTACTACGTCATCAATATAGAGTCATACATCGCTATTACACACAAAGGAAAATAACAGGATATCATTGTGTTTTTATAAATGAGGATAGGTCATAATATTAGTAAGTATGTTATTCGTGGTAGTAGTAAATGGTTTAGATTGGAGGTTTCTCATTACATTTCTCCTGAGGTTGTCTATATTACAGAAAAAATAAAACAGATCACCCAGGGACCTTGAAAAACTTAACTAAAATATTTAAATTTCATAAATATTTAGTCGACTATGTGCACTTAAAATAGTCGTACAGATTTCAGAAGATCGTAGAAAGAACGAAAGAAAGAAAAAGGTAGAAAAGAAAGAATGAAAGACAAAAATAAAAGAAAATACAGAATAGAAAATAAAGAATAGAAATAAAAAAAAATAATAAAGGAAAAAAGAAGAGAAATATAACATAGTTATTTACGAAGCGAAATTTATTTTTGTCACAAGGCTGGAGTACTCACTGAGAATCGATGGTTTGTAAGAAAAATATAACATACAGAAAAAAAATGATGTACAGAGTTCGAAGAACCTGTCATGAGATCTGACATGCTTTGATATCTCAGCTACAGAGTGCATCGATGGCCAAACAAAGCTGAATAGTGCCTTTAAATTTTTCTCTGTCTTCAAATATTTTTATCTAAGATTTCCCGAATATTCAGGCCGATAGACGAAAATATATACGGTTTCATAAATAAATAGAGCGTTTACTCAAATATGAGTATCCACTGGAAATACAGTATAAGTAACAACAATATACATATATAAATATGTCTGTGTGATCAGTCTGGTATTTTAACGTTAGTTAAAAGGACGATAGACCCCCGAAGCAATTTTAGCTGAGAGAAAAAGGTCAGCACAATATCCGAAATTGAGATATAATGATTGAATATCGGAAAAAGGCCAAACATCATGCAAAATGACTGTGAATACCTAGCTCTACATCAGTCATCCTGGAAGAAAGAGATGCCGAATGGTAAGAGAGACGTTTAACAGAATCGTGTTGCGCATGGAAAACTCAAGTTGAATATTCGAAGATGACTTGACACTAGTTTCCCTAAAAATATCCAGTAACCATCATGGTGTCTGGAGTGATCACTAGTGATGGCAACGTTATGCCTTCATTCATCTTCTCAAAGGACCTCAGTCTCAACACGGAGGCCTACATCAAGTGCCTTGAGGAGGCAGTGTTGCCCTGAGTCAAGAGGTTAGCTACTGCAAGACACAATATATAGGTCTCTGCACCATGCCACACAAGCAGGAGACCCCAGTCATGGCTGTCAGACAATTTCCGCGACCACATCACACCTTACATCTGGCCACATAATTCTCCAGACTATAAATCCCTTGATTATTATATGTGGGGTGCAATTGAACAAGAGATCAACAAAACTCCTTGTAACACGAAAGATGAACTGAAGGCAAGGATTATGGTAGCATTTACCAACTTCAACAAGGAGAACGTCCAGAAGAGTTGCAGAAGATTCTGAAGTTGTCTAGAGGCCGTGGCTGAAACCAATGGCGATTTTATTGAATAAATTTATTCTCTTTAGTATTTCAAGATATTTTGGTTTAATTTCGGTAAATATATCTGTTAAAATGCGATGTCAGTATTATTTTCATTTTTGCATAATTTAGACAACAATTCATCCATCGCGCCCTATATATATATATATATATATATATATATATATATATATATATATATATATATATATATATATATATATAAAGACTCAACTAATCAGAAGACAATGGAGTCAACGAAAGATTTTAGTTAATCCTTGTTGCAGAAGCCTGCTTAGGCATCTACGTGTTTCTTCAACACCCGCTGAATCCAACCGCTGTTTATACTAAAAGGCTTCTGGGAAAAAAAATGTAAGTTGAACAAGACCTGTGCGCCCGAACTCTTGTGCCCACAATCCTCGACGTCTTCCGAATAGTTTGAAGCCTTGTGTAAATGCTTGCCTGGAATGATGCTGTATGCTGGGATCGTTTCTCCAAGTCGATAATGCCCAGAAGTCACCTCCTTGACAGATTTGAATACGGATGTCTTTGACGTAGCAACCCACCCTGTCTAATGATGAAAAGGCAGTTATTTTACATAAAAAATATATTTAACTCAACTCTTAAACATTAATCATAATAAAAATTCCATTCCACGCCAAAATTCATTGACTTACTAATCCATCCACGCTTATATATATATATATATATATATATATATATATATATATATATATATATATATATATATATATATATATATATATGAGAAACTCCAAAGAGCTGTTCGTAAGGTTTTTGATGTTACTTTCCATGTCAATGTTTTGGCCCAGATTTTGATACATTTAAAAAATGTCGACGCGTCTGATTAATTAGAGTGGGCCTCAAAAGCATCAAAGATGCCACACGTTTAAAGTTTACCAAAATATGAATGTAACAACTTCGGCAAGACCTGCCTAACGTTGCCACATTTGTGCGAAAGAATATAAGGCTCTAGCAGGACAAAAATACACACCTGCGCTCTCCATATTTTAAAATAGATTAAGCAATGAAATTACACGAAAGTCAATCGATGCCATCAAGTGTAGTGTGAACACTGCATGGTAACTTTTATTTTAATTCCTTAAGCGATCTTCATAGCAAGATATTAATCCCGGTGTGAATATATTTTGAGGCCTGAAACTGACAGTCATTATTAAGTGTTGATTCCTATGTCCACACTATTATAGCTAAAAACGTTCTATTTCCAATACTGTGCGTTCTCCTCCTTTCCAAACTTTGACCAATGGATCAATCAGCATTTATTTTTTAGAATCTATTTTTATTCTGTCTGATAAATTTTCAACATTCAACCCGACAATTGTTTACCTAGAGATTCAAGTATAAAGCCAACCACTATTTACCTACAGACTGAAATCATACTTGACTATAGCATTTAAGTTTTTGAATCTCATCTTATTTAGGCTGATAGATTTTCAGCGTTCAACCTAAACATTGTTTACCTATAGACTCAAATATAAACCCGATCATACTTGACTATAGGATTTATTTTTTTAAATCTCTTCTTTTTTAGGCTGATAGATTTTCAGCGTTCAACCCAACTATTGTTTACCTACAGACTAAATTATAAATCTGGGGATTGTTTTCCTATAGGCGCAATTATAAAACCGATCATTCTTTACTATAGACTCAAGTATAAACTTGATTCCCTCTATGAATTCGTCCCTATAAATTAAGTATATATAGAAGGCGTTTCATTAAGACGGTTGAAAGTCAGCAATAAATAAATCAGTGTTATTGGAGAAAATTGATTTATTTCTCTATTGGATCATGTTATCTAAGTCATGGCAATTATGTGTGAAAAATAATATCGCCCAAATGTCCGCCAAATCTGAAAGAAAAAAAATCATTATACTTAAACTTGATTCACATTTAAAATCGGTCCAAGTTATTGGAACACTCTTTATATATATATATATATATATATATATATATATATATATATATATATATATATATATATATATATATATATATATATATATATATATAAGCAGAATTTGACATTAAATAACATAACGACTGCTAAAATGTCGCAAAATCCACCACCCCAGCCCAGCGAAGATCTCGCTTACTACAGTATTAACAAGACTGGCTCGCTAACCATTCCTCAACTGTGAGCGGATTGTACATGTGTGTCTGTGTGTATGTGTACGGCGATGATTAGCATACTTTTTCTTTTCTTTTTTTTTTTTTTTTTTTGTAGACAATAGAACATCTGTATTTAAAAGTATTGTGTATAGTACAGCGATACTGGAGCGCACTTTGTATTGGTAGGCAATACACCATGAAAGAGGTTTTGCACCAAAGTTGGCTTGTAATTTTAATCTAATGCATCTAAGTTAATAATCTGGAACGATTTTGCTTTGATGCCAAACCAGTAATTCGACGCTCTCTGAAATAAAAATTTGTATCAAAATTGATATCGGATGAAATGAATACATTTGTGGGCATGAGTGTGTATGTGTGTGTGTGTGTGCGCGCACGCGACCGTGCGTGGGTGTGTTTGAAATATAATCACATCACAAAGGGAAAATCAAAGGAAGCAGAGTTTCTCTAAAAATACAAATGTAAATTTAAGAGATTGAAAGGTAAAATATTCTTTATTCGGTGCGTGTTTCAATAAAACAATATACTTTCTAATGCTAAGAAATATCATTTAAATAATGCTAAGAAATATTAGGTAAAAAACGTGTATATATTTCTAATGGTAAGATGAATCGTTTAAAGAATGCAAATGTATTTCTAATGCTGAGAAATATCGCTTAAATAAAGCAAATATACCGTATTTTCCGGCCCAGAAGACGCTTCGGCTTGGAAGACGCACCCTAATATTGAAATGAAATTTCAAAGAAAATAAGTTATTCTCATTCATCCTGCGTCCCTCACATGCATGATGTAATGATTACATTAATCACTCGTCCGATTTTGTTTGTATGGCAATGATATACTAGTCAAGAGTAGAAAGGCTACCACCGCTGCTAGTAAAGAGAGCATGTTTAAGCTTGTGGCTCGGTTCCAGGAAGGTTTATAGTCTTGGAAATAATTATAACAGCTAAGTACTGAGGTTACATCATATAAAAGGATGAATTAGATAGCTAACACTATAGTGTAATAACTCAACATACACATCCACGTCCCTATCAGTCAATCCAATTAAGTGACCGTCCAAGCTTACTTGAGCCTGGGCGTTGCCTTACATTCGTCTTAATAGACGCACACGTATTTTTCAGGGTATTTTTTAGGAAAAAAAGTGCGTCTTGTAAGCCGGAAAATACGGTATATTAATGGCTAGAAATATCGTTTAAATAAAGCAAACCTATTTTAATGATTAGAAATATCGTTTAAATAAAACGAATATATTTTAATGGTTAGAAATATCGTCTAAATAGAGCTAATATATTTTAATAGTTAAAAAATCGTTTAAATAAAGCAAATATATTTTAATGTTTATAAATATTGTTTTAAAAAAGCAAATATATTTTAATGGTTAGAAATATCGTTTAAATAAAGGCAAATATATTTTAATGGTGAGAAATATCGTTTAAATAGAGTTAACAATGTTGTATTAATAAAGCTAATATATTTTAATAGTTAAAAATCGCAAATATATTTTAATGTTTAGAAATATCGTTCAATTAAAGCGAATGTATTTTAATGGTTAGAAATATCGTTTTAAAAAAGCAAGTATATTTTAATGGCTAGAAATATCGCTTAAATAAAACAAATATATTTTAATGGTGAGAAATATCGTTTAAATAAAGCAATTATATTTTAATTGTTAAAAATATCGTTCAAACGAATAAAATAAAAACTCCAAATTAGATATCTGGTTAATGTTTCAACACATTACAGAAAATGTGACACCGAAATCCGAAGTTGCACTGAAATATCAAACGTTTCCTTCCGAAAGGTATACAAAGTATTAAGAAACAAGAAAATTTCGTTAGAAACAAATAAAAGAGTGCTGAACTGCTATGTAGTATCAGTCCTCCTGTATGACAGTGAATACTGAACAATTTCATTACAGATGAATAGAAGACTTGATGCAGCAGAAATGTGATTCTGCAGAGCGTGCTGAGAATATCATGGACCAAACATGTGAGCAAGGAGAATGTTTTAAAGAAAATGGAAATGAAAAGAACACTTATACATAAAATCTGAAAGATGCAGTTAAAATTTCTGGGTCACGTGATGAAGAAAGGATGCTCCGAGAATTTGACACTCACAGGATATGCTGAAAGCAAGAAGGGCACAGCAAAACAGCAAGTAACTCACCAGACAAGCTTATGTAAATTGGTGTCAGAACAGTGTATGGGAGGCATAATAAAAAGATAAACATTGGTAACAACTTCAATGGATAGAAAGTTGTGGAGAGCCATGATCGCCCATGTTCTGAAGGAACACGGTAAATAAAAGAAGAAAAACACAATTTTCTCTGCCACAGTGTTCTTTCGTCAGTCGGGGCAAAGATTAGTAAATAACTACTACAGTTTGCTTAGCCACAGCATCTTCAAATAAGTTTGATTATTGGAATTCGTTCCACCACCGTGGCCTTGTGCCAGGCTTGATTACGGTTAGTAAATATCTACGGACATATGATTAAACTTATAAATGGTAATGGTAAAATTAGCCGTTTCCTTATAAGGAAACATTCAGCATTTCATTGACCGAGCATCCAGTACTGCTGTCGGTTGAAATTTATTAAAACTTTTTCTTAATTTTTCATGAAAATAGGTTGCTCAAGTCCAGTAGCTGTTATCGTTCTTTCCATTATTGATGGCGGTTGCCTTTCAAATCTTTTGTTTGAAATGGCGTGGATTGCCATCTTGATTATGGTATTATTTTTTCTTCGATTTATGTATGCTATCCATTTTAGCTGTTGACTGCTGCTGAAAGTCTCGATCTGACGGAGCTATTTAAGAACATGTTTCCTAAACTGATAAAATCCTAAAGGACGAATCGTGTCGCACGAAAACTTTTTTCCGTTTTGCCATACACCTTTACTCCAAAACTGATCTTGATATATAAAAATTTATATATCGTTATCCCATATACAGCGTTGTGCAAAAGTAAGTGATCCCCCAAGATAATATTTTTAAAAATGTCTCTTTTTTCCACATAATCAACAAGTTTTATTTAAACTTCATTAAGAAAAACCTTTGTTAAACGAATTGCAACCACTTACAATCTTTTATCAAACTGGAATAAAAATATTAATTAAAAATTAAGACGTGCAAAAGCGAACCCTTACACTTAATATTTGGTGACTCCTCCTTTTAGGTCACGTCGTCGACCAGAATTTTTTCTATAATTTTCAGAAGATTCTGGCAATAATGAATGTCAATTTTTGACCATTCTTCTTGGAAAAACTCCAACAATTGCTCGATATTACCTGGGCTTCTTGCATATACTTCCCTATTTAACTTGAATCACAGATTTTCAATTGGGTTTAGATCAGGACTTTGACTAGAGCATTCCAAGACTTGAAATTTCTTTTTTCGAACCCATTCTTTTGTGGACTTGTTTTGATGCTTTGTATCATTGTCTTGTTGGAAGAGCTAGCCTCGACCTAAACGCAACTTTCGAACCGAGGGTAAGACACTTTCGTTCAAAATTGCTTGGTATCTTTTAGGGTCCATTGTGCCGTCAATGCGTATTATTTTGCTTGCTCCAGCTGCAGCAAAGCACCTCTAAATCATAATGCTGCCGTCGCCATGTTTCACTATTGGCACCAAATCCTTCTCTTCAAAAGCCGTATTAGAAACTCGCCAGACATACCGCCTAAGGTTCCTCCCCAAAAGCTCTAGCTTGGTCTAATCCGACCATAAAATACTTTGCCAAAACGTTTCTAGCTTATTACTTTGAACTTTGGCATAGTCGAGTCGAGCTTGATTTTGATTTGTTGCAAGCAGTGGCTTTTTTCTAGGCGTTGTGTCAGGAAGACCGGCATCGTTGAGATTCCGTCGCACGGGAGATGTATGCACATTGATTCTGACATTGGCTAGGACGCCTTAGAGAAATGCAGAGGTCACAGCAGGATTCGCTTGGGCTTGCAGAACTAGACGTCCACTGGCTCTTGAAGTTATTTTTCACGGACGGACACTTCTTGATTGCGAAGCCGTCATACAAATGTCTTCCATTTATAAATTATTTGTCGCAAGGTTGCGACATGCATTCCAAATAGTTTTGATAGCTTTTTATAGCCTTCTCCATCATTATAGGCTTCAAATATGCAAATTTTTAAAGCGTCAGGTAGTTCTTTTAATGTTTGTATGTTTTTCTTAAATTTACTCTCTAATTGTACCATATTGCATACACAATGAGTTATATTGTTTGACCGCAGTATACACAGCTTACTAAAAAATGAACACGTGTCAATTTGATTTTTACATGTGCACAAAAATTATTTGCACTGGCAACCATGTAAAACAAATATATAGAGTGTAAATGTAAGGGTTTACTTACTTTTGCACCATCTTAATTTTTAATTAATATTTTTTCAGCTTGATATAAATTTTTGAAATTAGCTGTAATTCGTTTAAGGATTTCTTAATGAATATATAGTTTAATTAAAATTTGTTGATTATCCTGAAAAAGAGACATTTTTTATATTATCTTCGGGGTTCACTTACTTTTGCGCAGCACTATATATATATATATATATATATATATATACAAGGTAACCAAAAAAGTTCTGTCCGTTTTTAAAGGAAAAAAAGAAAACGCTTCACAGTATGTGTAACTTATATTTAGTCTTCGAAGTAATCGCCATCGGCATCCAGCACCTTCTGCCAACGTGTCTCCAGCTGTTCAATGCCCTTGCGGTAGAACTCGGGGTGGGAGTTGACGCAAAGAAGTCCGTTAGGGCTTTGCGCAAGTCTGCTTCATTGGTGAAGGATTTCCCACGAAGATGATTATCCAGGGAGTGGACGAGGTGGTAATCGAGGAAAAGCAGACCTTTGCGATTCACTAGTGCTGGTTCCTTCTGGCGCAATGTCTGTTGCACACGTTTCAATTGCTGCGAGTATAGGTCTCCAGTGACCGTTTGGCCCGTTGGTAGCAGTTCATAATGAACCACTTGACGACCTGTCCACCAGACACAAAGCATAATCTTGCGTGGGTGCATAGACCGTCTTGCGGTGTGAGGGACAGAATCCTGAGAGGACAACCAATGTCTGGAACACTTGGGAGTTTCGTACAGAACCCACTTTTCATCACTGGTAAGCACTCGATTGAATAAGGATGCGGTATGGTGACGAGAATGCAGCGATACGCAGGCTGCCACTCGTTGTCCCTTGTGGACCTCCAACAGCGTTTGCTGAACCCACTTGCTCAGTTTGTACGTCTTACCTAGGCGGTGCAGGTGAAGTCTAACTGTTTCGTCGAAAACGTTGAACTGTCTTGCAAGTTCACCACACGTTAGACTACTGTCCTCTTCAATGGCCGCCTTCAGGACTCCGTCATTCAAGACCTGTGGTCGTCCACTGCGAGGCTCATCATGGAGAGACAAATCTCCTGACTTGAATTTTTGAAACCAACGCCTTGCAGTACGTTCATCCATAGCACTATCCCCAAACGCTTGACATATGCGGCGACTTTATGCAGCTGCTGATAAGCCCACTTTGAAGTCGTAAAACAAACAGCCCTGAACGAGATCTCTAGACACTTCCATCCTTCTCACAGCTGTCCGGCTTATAACTGATGGCCGGGCACGGTACGCGTGTTTTTTATAACATCTGATGTTCCTACTTCCGGCTGTCCGAATTTGAAAACAATTGCGACACGCATTTCGTATATATTTCAACTTCATTCAATGACTAATCAAAAAACGGACAGAACTTTTTTGGTTACTTTGTATATATATTGGGCGTTTGGCTAAGACAATAACATCCGTATTCGAATCGGTCAAGGAGGTGACTTCTGGGTAATATCGGCTTGGAGAAACGATCCCAGCATGCAACATCATTCCATGCAAGCGTTGATCCAAGACTTTAAACTATTCGGAAGCCGCCAAGGATTGCGTAAGCATAAAGAAAGAATTCATTGTCACCTAGGGTTCGGCCGCACTGGTCTTATTCAACCTACATTTTCCATTTTCTCTCCCAGAAACCTTTCAGTATAAACTGCAGTTAGATTGGGTGGGTGTTGAAGAAACACATACATGCCTGAGCAGGCTTCTGCAACAAAGATTAATTAGCAACCTTAGTCGTCGCCATGGTCTCCTGATTAGTTTAGTCTTCATATTTCATATATATATATATATATATATATATATATATATATATATATATATATATATATATATATATATAAAAGTGAACATAGAAGTCAACGTTCACTTTTATATTTACACACGCTCTATCTTTGATATTGAGTACTTTATCCCATAAATATAGCACACTTTAAGACTATATTTCTTCATATATATATATATATATATATATATATATATATATATATATATATGCGTCGATGGATCAGTGTCAATTAATTTTTACCTGGAATTTTCATTGTACAGTGTTCGATCTTCTATGATTAATGTTTAAGCGTTGAGCTGAATGTATTGAGTTGGGAAGAGATTATTTTTAAGTAAATATTTTTCTGTAAAATATATGCTTTTTCACTACTAGACTATGGACTTAATGAGCTTCCTACGTATTCATGCATTTTAGCTACGATTCGATTTCGAGAAATTCCATCACATGATCCATCCCCAGATAAGGGCAGCAAGGATGTAGCCTTTTTAGTCTTGCTAGGGTCTTACATTATCTTGTGCGTCTTCTTCAGTAGTGGTTACATAAATGCCGCATAACTTGTTATGGATTACTTTTTCTCTCCCTGCGGTTTCTTCGGTGCCTTTTGAGGCATGCACTACGCAACCACATACATTGCACGCGCGTGCGTGTGTTTCGTGGAGTCATTCAGTGGAGTGCTTTGGAATAAAGATCTGTAAAAAAATGAAAATAGATATGAGTTAATTACACTATTTACTGTTGTCCTCGTCTTTGGTGTCATATTCACGACGTTTCGGTCGTTGTACGCAGCGGCCTTCTTCAGATGATATACTTTGGAATTTCGGACCGAATCCTTTATTTAGTCCACGGGAGCAGATTGGTTTAGTTCCACGTGTCATGCCTATTTTGGATGCCTCAGTTTCAGTTAATGCCCTTTAGTAAGTCAAATCTCCAAGTTTTTTGTTCACTTCCGTTGTGGCCAGGTATTGAACTCACAACTCTTTAGGTCAAGTCAAAGAATTACTTGGATTGCTTCATTCAACGCTTTTATCCACTGGGCCATGAACCCTTACTTCAAAATATTACACTACGCTTTTTTCTACGTTTTGAAAAATCTCAGCCATAATTTTTTGTAAATTCTTTTTTATTGACATTTTATTTGTAATTTCATTAATCGGTTATACGGTTTTGGGCCATAGTTTCATAAAAGATGAGACTGATATATATATATATATATATATATATATATATATATATATATATATATATATATATATATATATATATGCGACATTGCGTTAATGCTGATGGTTGCTGATTTGATCATGACGATGTGAATACTAATTGCTGTAATGCAGATGCATAAAAAATGGGAAGAGGAGAAGATTGCTGGAGGGATAGCAATATTAACAATAAAAGCGACTATGCTGCTATACTGTGGATGGCGAAGACAGATGTTATAAATAACACACTGAGATCGATACTCAGAGCCGACACAATTGTTGTCCGTGTCTGAAGAATTACACGTTGACGGTGAAGATTTTCTCGCTGTGCGAAACAATTAGTGAATCATCGGCCATGTTTACGAGCGACGAAGGAATTGTGGGTAAAAATATAACGCCATCGAAGTGAGTGGGCGATGCTCTAGTGCCGGACACTGTTGAATAAAAGGCAGGTGTTAAAGAGAGGAAACAATCAAACGAGGTGAATAAAAAGAAATCATTGAAGATGGGAGAAAATCATGCCACAGTGTCCATCTTTCAACTTTCTGATGCATTTTGTATTTTTTTTCAATGTCAAAGTCGTATGACGAAGAAAAATAAGTACCGTATATTTCCGTGTATAAAACGACCGTTAAATCCCCAAAATCACCCTTAAAAATTGGTGTCGTCTTATACTATAATTCTAAAAAAGAAACCTTAAATTCTGAGTGATGTTTGTCGATAGTCTAAACTCGACCTCGGTGCGATAACCAATAATGAACATGAAAAGATTCACATTATCAAATAAACTGATGATAAAAGATATAAAAATATTTCTACCTTATATTTTACTGTCATAATTTTCTAGCAGCAGCAAAGTTGTTCGATTCTTTGGCTACTTCATTAGCTTTCAAATTAAACCTCGCTTCATGCTTTAATAAGAAATTTTATCCGGCTTACAAAGAGGTTAGAAACAGACTGAATAAAAAAAAGGTGAAAGTGGAATGTACTATTATCGTACTATTATTAGCAGTATTTTGTGATTGTCCATGAAGAATAAGTAAATGGTCATTAGTATACCAGGTTGTTTGTAACTGTTTAGATATAGGAAAAGAAGAAGAAAAAGAAGACTCAGTATTCCCAAGAGATCACGTGATGAAACGATGAAACGTAAACAAAACAATGGTTTCTCTTTTAGGGGACATACGTAGGAACGATATAGAATCGGTTTTGTTATTTCGTTTATTTTGAATTTCTAAGGATATAGTAAGTAACAACATTTCCAATAACATCATATTTATATAATCAATAAGCAGATACAGGATAAATTCATACACATTTGCTATATTTTTTTATCTCGCCTTATCTAAAGGTCGCCTTATACCCGGAAATATAAGGTAATCCAATACAATGCTTACATACACTACAGTTCAAAAGTTTGAAGCGACCTCTAAAATTAGCATGGGATGAACTCATGACAGAAGAGTGAAAAAAATAAAGAGCTCTTAGAATTATTGAATAAAGAATGGGATCAATTATCAAAGTTATACTTTGATAAACTTTTACAACGAATGCCAAAAATGCGCGCAAGGTTAAAGGAAGATATTTTGATGAGAAAAAAATTTAATCATAAATGCTTTTGTTTCTTTTACTCATAATAAAATATCATGTGACACTTTTTTTTAACAATGTATAATAATTTTCTCTTATTTAAAGTACAAAAAATACTTTTGATGTCAATTTAAAAAATTACCAGGAGTTGACTCAAACTATTGAACTGTAGTGTATATATTAATAGCAGGTTCTAGCGATGAGCGGAGATGAAAATATAGTCATGGTTTTTAACTCTGAGTTAATTTTTTATGTTAACTTTGTATTTGTCCTTGATACCAAACTTAGTCAATGACTGAGGATTTTTTATCGTTTTACACCAACGTCATCATTACTCTCTAATTTTGCTTTTGTTATTTCTTACACTAACCAACATAATAATTCTAGAGGCCAGGAAACAAAGGTAAATTAAGTGTATATTAACCATCTTGTAAAAATATCTGAAACTTTTAAAACAGCTACAAGTAGATATTTGAATTAAGACGTGGGATCAAGTTTTGTAACTTAGTTACTATTCTTCTCCTTCTTCCTTTCTATGTGCCGTGTCTTTTCATGACATTGGCGGCCATGGCTTCCCACAAGTTCCTGTCCTTTCCAACTCTTAATAATTAGTTTTCTTTTTATCTCTCTGTTGTTCCGCAATCCATTTACTTAAGCTAAAAAGATAGGTTACGCGTTGTTTTCCTCTGTCCCTCGTTTAATCAGTCCTGCGACTATTAAATTTTCCAAACCCATTTTCGTCGTTATGTGCCCTACAATGTTTTTAAAATCAGAAAAAATTACTACTCAGGACTCAAGGATTAACGTAAGCCTTAATGATGCAATCGGGCTATTATATGTCGAATTTAGTTTCTTCATCCCACGGTTTTGATACTGGTTGAGATATGGACAGTACGCACACACACACACACACACACACACACACAGATACATATATATATATACATATATATATATACATATATATATATATATATATATATATATATATATATATATATATATATATATATATATATATACATACCCAAGTGTGGGATTGGTATATACGGAATAAATTCCAATAACCAACAATTATTATTCTTTAAAGAGTGCTCAATACAGAGTAGAGCAGATATAATCATTTATTTAAATATTATAACATAAATATGTTATAAAATCACTACACAAAAAACAAAATGGCTATTTTTGTAGTGATTTTATAACATATTTATGTTATAATATTTAAATAAATGAGTATATATATATATATATATATATATATATATATATATATATATTTATATACGTAAATATTTCGACATTAAATGACCCATAAAGAGTTGATATGCCACTAAACAATCAAACAAACAGGAAAACAAATCTTTGCTTTGTTCCTAGTAACGATAATGTCTGATAGCTACGCTGTTAAAGTCACGTTTCGATAATCATGCTCCACGGCAGTCTGCCTTAGAAATGGGGGAAACGCTCATTTTTTTCTGGAGAAAATGATTTTTTCTATAATTAACCATTGAAGTATTAGTATAATGTTATTACTACTGCTTTTAATTTGTTTCTAATTCTAATTATTACTAATTCATCTATACAAAAATACGTTTTTAAAAGAAAAAATATATTTCTTCTCTAATAAAAAAAAATGAAGTTATTATGCCCGTTTCCTGTTTCTAGAGCAAAAGACGTTTACACATATGATCTTCCTTAGTGAAATTCGTCACTGAATAAAAATTCTGAAAACGCTACCTTCAAGTAAAGGTTAAACAATTCAAGAAGCATCGTACTTAGTCATAGTTGTGCATGTGGCTTAGTCGAACTGTACCCACAATTCATCAGGCATTAATAAGAAAGCAGGTGTTCGTCAAGCATTTATTCCCCTTTGATACCAGTTTCGGGTGAGAGAATGTAAGTAAACATGTGAGAAGGAAACGACACGAGCAAAATCAAACGAACCGCGCGCGGCCCGCGAGTCATAGTTTAACTATAAGTGGTTTCGGACATGCTGAAACCAGAACTCACTAATTTCATCCACTGTTGCATTATTATAAGTACCGCCATGAAACGCTAAAAAAATCGGCATACCGTGATGAAAACATGCTTTTAAACTTAATGAAATCATAGTTTTATCGTCAAAATTGTTATGTTATTATTAAGAAGGATCAAAGTATGTTTTGATTATTTAATTAATTTTTTTACTCCTTTTTCGAACATTCGAAATTTTTATTAAATAATGTTTTTCTTGGGTCAGCGATTGTACTAAATCTTAACATAGCAAATTCTAGACTCTTTAATTTGGAAATAATTGCAAAACTCAAATAATTGTTAGATTTTAATGAAATTATTCAAATGAATGAAATTATTTTTGAATTTTTTTTTAGAAAATCATGGTAAAAATATTATTTTTTTTCCATGTGTAGTCCCTTACTTAATTTTAGGAAAACTTGAGAAATTTATCGAGATAATTTTTAGTGACTATATGAGTTAAAACCAGAATTTTTTTTGTTTTTTTTTTTTGCAAAATAGCACCCGGTTTACCGAAAATCTGTTCTGAATCGAAAAATAAAAAACGCAATAAAACTAAGACATTATTTAATTACATAAGCTTTTAATCGTTTTTATGAATAATATATATTAAAGACAATATTGTCTGAAGACAAAAAATTTTTCAACGAAAAATGAATTTTTACAGGTTTTGTCTTTATTTGTTTACAATTTTAAATTGAATAATTTATAAAGTTTTAAAACTTTTAAAATTCTACAAATCATATATTGTAAAGCGTATTACAATCTGCCAACCGAATATTTTTAAAAGAATTTAGATTTGTTTTTGTATGTGTGATTATGTGCAGAATTTCTATGGACAGTACGATGTATAAACCAATAGATCTAGCATTTAAAGGTCATGTGTTTTAAGGGTTGTCCCCTTTACAGCGAAAAAAAACTTTACCGTCTACTTAACTATGTACACGTTTGGATGTCAATCAAATGTAAATAAATGGATTAACACGTCAGAAAAACAAGATTCCGTAATAAAGAAATGCTTGTATACAATATTTTATGCTATAAGTAATATTTGTTTCAAATCAGATTAATTTAACTTTAAATTTATTAATTTTCATCAAATAAAGTTTCAAATATATATTTTTTATTTTTGCAAGATTTTTAAAATCGAGAATTAACTTTTGTTTACAAAGGTGTCAAAAATAGCCGTTTTGATCGATTTTTTTGAAAAAAAATCGATTCCGATCAATATAATTTCTGTTTGAAATACACCGCAGAGTATTTTGCTGACTGGAAATAGGAAATTTTAAATATCAAAATAAACAAAAAGTAAAATAAAATGCATATTGATTCTTTGTCCTGCTCCCATTCTATAAATGAAATTAATTATGATTTTTCTTTTTATACTAAAGTTCATCCAGTGTAAGAATCGAGAGACCCTCAAGGTAGAGAGTTATTGTTAAAATCGTTATGATGGATAAGGTGTATGAATTGATATGAATAGAAAAGATAATAGGAAGTGAAGATTATGAGAATAAGGAGGACAGATAATGATTAACCCTTTACTTGAAAAAGTAAAGATTGTAGCGTTTAGGGGAAGTTTCCATGCGAGATAATTTTTTCCTTCTCTCGTTATCTTTAACCTTTATTCTGTTGACACAGCCATGTCTACGGTGTCACGGACATTTTATTCTCATTCACAATCATCTGACCTGGTCTTAAATAGCCGGTCTTTTTTTTTTCTGGTACAGACTCTAGTTTCTGCTTCGATTATTTTTTACGGGATAGAACCCCATTTGTTTGAACAGCACCCAGTGTATGACGGTTCCTACGATGTTGGGTCTACATTTCCTTTGAACTAGTTTATTGCATATGCTTGTAGTTTAGAGTTTCGCATTTTTCTCTACGAAGACAATCTTGTCTACTTGTTGTTTTGACGGGCAATAGTCTGAATCACCTTTTATCATTTTAAATGTCCTCTGTGTATACATATTCGAATTTTTTGTCTGTAACTTTTGTTTTTTTTTCTTGCGTCTCTCAATGTCTTCCGGTTCGTTATCATTTTACCAGTTACTTTGCTAGTTTCGAATTTTTGCCATGTTTCTATTTCGGATCACTTAATCGTATTTTGAAAGTCTAATTAAAATATCCAGTATTCATGAACGGCTTTCTTTTTGTATTCTATTTACAGAGTGACTGTCAGCACCAATATTAATCTGCAGGCCAAGTAGTATCAAGTTTTTCCTCTGTACCCCCATCTCTTTGTTAGCCTAACAGTTTTCAACTGGATTGTGGTTTATGTAATTTTTATTGTATTTAGAATTTTCATTTGTTTTCATCTTTCGAAACAAAGTTAGAGACATTTCTCTCGTCACTAATGCTTGCAAATTTAATCGTTACTTCCATATACTACCACCTTGTTGACCTCTCGTGCAGAATCTTTCTTTTTTATTTATTTATTTATCTTTCTTTCATTCTTTACAGATTTTCGACTTCGTATAGATATTCACATTAAATTAAAGATAATATATATGTCATGTCCGTTCATGACGTGGAGAGTCACGGCTCTCCACAAATCCGAGTACAGTGTAAGCCAGATATAAGAGAGTTGTCGGGACCGGAGAAGAAGTCTCTTATATCCGAGTTTCTCTTATATCCGGGTTTGGTCTATTATATATACATTAACACAGGCTCTAATTTGGGACCAGAGACGATCTATCTTATATCCGGGTTTCTCTTATATCCGGGTCTCTTATATCCGGGTTACACTGTATATACATTAACACAGGATCTAATTTGGGACCAGAGACGATCTCTCTTATATCCGGGTTTCTCTTATATCCTGGTCTCTTATATGCGGGTTACACTGTATATACATTAACACAGGATCTAATTTGGGACCAGAGACAGTCTCTCTTATATCCGGGTTTATCTTATATCCGGGTCTCTTATATCCGGGTTACACTGTATATACATTAACACAGGATCTAATTTGGGACCAGAGACGATCTCTCTTATATCCGGGTTTCTCTTATATCCTGGTCTCTTATATCCGGGTTACACTGTATATACATTAACACAGGATCTAATTTGGGACCAGAGACAGTCTCTCTTATATCCGGGTTTATCTTATATCCGGGTCTCTTATATCCGGGTTACACTGTATATACATTAACACATGATCTAATTTGGGACCAGAGACAATCTCTCTTATATCCGGGTTTACCTTATATCCGGGTCTCTTATATCCGGGTTACACTGTATTTTGTTGTTTTAAGTAACTTTTTACGATGCCTCCTAATCCCTGTGCTGCAAACCCTTCGCAAAAACATGTTAAATACGTTAGTTGTTGTTTTTCACTTCTTCTGAGTGTTAACATCTCCAAGCCAACTTTCTCGGAGTTCTAAACTCTTTCTGATTTCAAGCATGAGTTTTCTTGTAGTTTCTTTTTTCATTAAAGCTTTCTTATTGATCATATCTTCTGTCTATGGCATTCTTAGTATTCGTCTGTAGAACCACATCATTATCACTTAAAGCCTCTTATTCATCTTTGGGGAAATGGTGAAGCATTCGCTGCCATATTGGAGAATCAGCATTCATCGCAAATCATCATTCTTTTCTTTGTTCCTAACGACATTTTCCTATCACTTAATACTTTAATAGTATAAAGAGAGATTAATTCATGTTTATTATTCGCGACATTTTGATTTTTTGAAAATAAAGAAAACTTACAGGTCAGCCGCTATAGATATAACTGCTGAGACATATTTTAGACCAACTAGAGGATGGAAAGTGTGACACTGAAATCCGTATTGGAATAGCGAAAGATACCTTCCAAAAACTAAGCAAAGTATTAAGAAACAGAAAAAATTCGTTGGAAACAAAAAAGTACTGAACTGTTAAGTAATATCAGTCCTCCAATATGGCAGTGAATGCTGGATAATCATTTCACAGATGATGAAGGGAAATGAAGTAACAGAAATGTGGTTCTTCAGAAGGATGCTGAGAATACTATGGACTGAACATGTGAGCAACGACAAAGTTTTAGAAATGGAAACAAAAAGGATAGTTTTATTTAACATCAGAAGAGATCGTTAAAATATCTAAAACACATAATGAGGATTTGATTTGTTTTTTAACCGCATATCAACTAATTTTCTTGTGAGCTTTGAAGTAATAAAATGTGAAATGTTATTCTGCTTTCGGAAATGAAAACATGGTAGCTGATACTCTGCCTTTATGCAAATACATGTTTGTGTGAACGTAACTACTAGAAGGGTGATATATGTGTTTATGTTGTAGTTTTGTTGAAGTTATATTTTTGGAACATAGTTTGATTTCTTAAGAAATTGTAGGATATTATATGGTTTAATGTCATGAAAGGTTTCTTTCGTGTTGGTTGTTTAACGGCATATCAACCTGTATTGGTTATTTGATGCTAGAATCTAAATATTTTAAACGCTGCTGTATGCCTTCAGCTACAGATAAAATGTATTGATGGTCATTTTGCTTTAAAATATATTGTTGGCAATTTTATTATAAATATGTATTGTTGGTAATTTTTATATAAAAATGTATTGCTAGTATTTTTGCTATAAAAATGTATTTTTATACTTTCATAGTGCTTTGTTTTTGTTGCGGGGAGTTCACTATCTGCCCATAGCTCTGGACCCTAATGGGTGCTACCACTCAAAGACAGGGTGGACCTGGGGACAACAGCAATTAAGAGATTATTCCACGCTCCTCAAAACTTCCAATCACCCGATCGAATGCCTTACTGACGGAAGTAGTTTATCGTCATGCCCAGAAGTATACATAATGAGGAAATAAGGCTTGGAAA
>OZ038477.1:118624267-118651767 GCA_964036315.1 Acanthosepion esculentum | reverse complement strand
GTAAAGAGACCGTAACTCCGCTCCTAATACCTTGGCTGTGGTAGCGAGACCATGAACTAGCTGGCAACATTACAAGGCAACTTATCCTGAATGTTCAGAATATAAAAAAAGAAATAAAAATGGAACACCCTGTATACAGTGGCTGATCAACAATATTCACAACGCCGATATTTTAAAATATATATATATATATATATATATATATATATATATATATATATATATATATATATATATATATATATATATTATCATTTGAATTTTATAAGTTATCGATACGATGACGCTATATATGACTTCATGTTGTTTTTTATTTTGATTTATTTGTTTAGTGTTGTAATGTTACGCCCTCAGGAAAATTTTGTTAAAATCAAAAAGTGCGCTCAACTGCTATTTGATATCCTGTATGGCAGTGAATGCTGAACAATTTCTTAACGGACGAAGATAAGACTTGAAGCGACATAAATGTTTCTACAGAAGGATACTGAGAATAGCATGGATGGAATATGTGCGCTACGAAGAAAGTTTCAGGAAAATGGAAACAAAATGGATAATCAGAAGAGACAGTTGAAAATTCTGGAACAAATAATGAGAAAAGGGGGCTTGGACACTCGCTGGACATATTGAAGGCAAGACGGTGAGAGAAATATCGAATTACCGGCCTTACGAACTTGTGTACATGGATGACCGCGCAGGGACTGGGTGAGATAATAAAAAAAATAAACATCGCAAAGAGCCTTATGATAAAAGCCTTATAGCAGATAAAAGGGAAATGTGATAGCAAAAACCGAAAAAGGCATTGCAATAGAGAAAGGGGCCTTCCAAAAGCTAAGCAAAGTATTTTAAATTTAATTTTAAGAAAAATGGAAACAAAACGTATTGAAACACAGAAAAATTCGTAAGAAACAAAGACCAAAATGCAGAACTACCATGTAATATCAATCTTCCTATATCGCCGCGAATGCTGGACGATTTCTTCACACATGAAGAGACGAGGCAAAAGAGTTATGTTTCTATAGAATTATTCTAATACAATGGAAAGAACATGCGGGCAAAGAAGAAAATTTAAGAAAAAAAGGAAACAAAAAGGACAATTGTAGTTAGAATAAAAAAAGACAGTTAAATTTTCTGTGACACATAATGAGGAAAGAAGGCTTGGAGAATTCGATACTTACAGGATATTCTAAAGGCAAGCGGAGCAGAGAGAAACATCGAGTAATTTACCTAACGAGCTTGTGTTAATAAATGTCAGGACTGGGAGGGATAACAAGGAAACAATGTTTTTCATTTAATATGGGTGCCAAAGCAGATGCTAATAATTTGTATCCACTAAAGAGCAGTAAAGTTCTTTCTTTAGGTGAAAAAGTTGAACATGCTCGATTTAAAAAAAAGAAAATCATATGCCGAGACCTACTTACGTTGTTAACATTTTTCTGATTTGTTACGAGTTATTATTTCAAAGGTATGTTTAGGACAAATACTGCGCGTATAAAAAATGGGACCATTTTTTAAATACCACGGATCGTCATGACATAGTCGATCGTGGCTCTCCACGTCACCCTTTTTGTTTAATATATGTAGACTCTACATTGCTATGGTTGAACAGAGGAATGACAGTGGAAACGTTTTCCGTTGTCTTCTCGTGGCTTTTCAACGCAAGAGTTCTCCTACTTTTTGACTGGTTACCAATCAAGCCTAGAGAGCACCGTCTACTGTGTTATGTTAAAAAAATAAATGGACGGATTGATGCTCTTCCAAATTATGAAGCGAACACAACAGCCTCCGTATGAATTGCAAGCCGACTTACATAATGCATTTTCTACCTTATAACCGTTAAATCACCAGCACCTCTGAGGGTGGACGACTATACGCTATTTTTTAGTTTATCATTTTATTAAACGTCGTAGTGTTCCTTGTTTATTGTATTATTTACATGTATACTGTATGATTATACCATATATTTTATGTTATCATTTATTGTTATTTCATATTATTAAACGGATATTTATTCTTATTATATATATGTATGATTTTCACTGTGTGTTTATCTAAAAATAAATACGCTAAAATTCACCTTCATCCCTGCCGTGCGCCGACGGCTTAGTGATAAAATTTCCGACTGACACCAATTCAGTTGTGTTTCGATCCTAGTTAAAGGCAACCGGACGTCTAGCCACACTGAAGAACTGTGATACAGCGAAACAGTCTGTGTCTGTGGATGATAATAATAATAATAATATATATATATATATATATATATATATATATATATATATATATATATATATATATATGTAATCAAACTGTAGACGAATGAACAGTAAACAATAACCGCGCTCAAAACATTAATTTAAAAACAGTGCTCAATACAAAATGTAGAGCCGTAAATATTTATTTATTTGTTATGCAGTGTTACCTTAGAACATGCACATATCCACTACAAAATAAAGTTCGAATCAAGTGGCAATAAATAATGAGGATAAAAGTCAAAATGAAAACAAAGGCGATAAAAAACCTGAATAGGATGAGTTAAATTAAACGTCGGCATACATCGGACGTCAAAGTTTCAATTTAAAGGCGAGGTGTCTATTTCTCTTTAACGCTTAAAAGTTACCAGCGTTTGTTACATTTGCTTCACTCCTTCTCTTTTATTATATATAAACTGATTCAATCAAGAAAACCGTTATTTAACTGAAGGAGTTCCGTCTCAGAAGAAAAAGAGTTACGAAAAATGTTTTGCTTTCTATTTTGATATTTACTTTTCAAATATTAGTTTTTCTGTAATTTTATTTTACCATATAAATTACTATGCGGGAATTACTATGCGAAAAGAAATTAAAAATAAATTTTGGTGTTAGGTTATTTGATCAAATTTGGCAGAGTGGAACTTTTCAGCCTTCCATTGTATATACTATTATATAATATTATTTACATGAATTATTCATATTATATGGAATATATATATTTTATGTAATATATATATATATATATATATATATATATATATATATATATATATATATATATATATATATATATCATGTAATTTATATATATATACAGGGTGACCCCAAAAAACGGGAACTTTTTAACAATCCAATAAAACCAAGAGTGATGGAAGAAAAATATTTAATTCATAGTAATTGAAACCTTAAAACATGCCATTTAAGAAACAATGATGGAATTTTCATTTTTTTTTAATTACGCCCTGTAGATGGCGTCCTCCTGTACGAATGCATTCTTGAAATCTGCTGTTGAGATTCCTCATTGACTGCTGCAACATCTCAGATGGGATACTGTGAATTTCATTCTCGTTACTAAAATGGCGAAATGTTTACTTGCTCAAGGTCACTGTCTTGCAGTGTTGCCCCTTGCTCAGAAAAGTGTCAGAAAAGTGTATACTTAGTCTGCGCTCAATTAGATCTCATTTAAATATTCATGGAGACCTACCAGACACTATTCGGAACATACTTGTCGACAACACTAATATAATAGCATCATCCACATGCAAAAAAAAAGGCTAAAAGTAATGGAAGCCATATTAATAAAAACAAACAAACCAACACTTAATAATATTAACTTTGAACATGGACATAATATCTTGACCGTGTTTTGAAACAAAAAAATGAAACATTTTATAAAACATACATATAACAAACTATTTCTAATTCTAACAGTTAAAATATAATACTTGAAAATGGCTAAATGTATAGCCGAAAGCGCTCGGATAAAAAGAACATTCGGACAGTTTTTATATAATTTATCATCTGAAAAGAAAAACATTATTAGATCGCACGAGAAATGATATGAAAAAATAAATAAAAGCACCTTGTCAGTCGTTTTTAATGAAATGTGCATATATATATATATATATATATATATAGTATTTAATATCATATATCTGTATATAAAAGGAATTACCGGATTTTATTTATAATTCGTCAGTATTTAAAGTATTTAATATTACTGTTTTACAGAGCAAATTTACGTCTACCGACCTGTCCTTTCGAACGTCTTAATAAAAAATTATACCCGCCGACAGGTTTCGAAACTGCATCTTCCTAATACAGCAAATAAGCTTTTTTAAGTAATAAGAAATAATGTCTGATTACAAATAAAATCCTTTACTTTCATAGAAATTGCTTAGGGTACTAAAATAAAGTTAGCGGTTATGGGCTTCGAGTGATTTGAAAGACATGTGAATTTCTTGTTAAATAATGGTGGGGAGTAATTGAACCTTCCTGGGTTGTGAAAGTGGTTCGTACCTAAACGGTCTAAAGTACGGCGAGCCAGACGGTAGTTTACCCTATAACGGAGAAGCTGGCTTAAACCCCGCCAGAAATCACATTTGCTTTATTAAAACTGTCGAATGGGCAGGCCGGGAGACATCAATTTACACTGTCTAAAAATTAAAAACCAAAAAAAAAAGTAGCAGATATAAAATGCTCAAACTTTTTGACACCTTATGGCGTAGTAACACCCATACGAGTGGCTCTTCTGTGTCTGAGGTTTAGATGGTGACATGCTGCTACGAACTTCAATGTTGCGTGAATGGGTCCAGTGTATACTGGTGTTATGCCACAGAGGTCTACACGTACTCATATTGGTCGATTAAAAAAAAATAAGATGAGTCTAAATATAGGCTTTCGAGTTTTTGGATGCCCATTTCGGAGAACGGCTGTGCGCATTTCAACTAACGCGAGGGTGCAGATTCTTAATATTAGAAACAATGATCAAATTAACATTTCTACACCTGTAGACCAGGTTCGCCAAGATCGAAGCATTGTAAGAGCAACTGGTGTTCAAAGTACAGAATAGAGTAAATGTAACCCCTGTAACTGACCGCTGGTCTCAGTGGAAAAGGTATACGCTTCATGCTGATGTCACCATTTTATTTTTTGAAAGACACCGTGAAAACTAGAAACAAATAAGAAATACATCTCTCAAAAGGGAAAATGGATAAAACAAAATACATTTCAAAGAAATACGCAAGCAAAAACAAACACTTTTCAAATTGAAACAATGATAATCTCAAAATGATAAACGAGGCACATAATGTCTGAGAGGAGAATTTACCGTATTACCTCTTCGACCGCGGCAGTAGCTAAAGAACATGTGGTAGTTTTCTTGCACCTAAGTGATCACATAATAGCAGACTCGCAGAAATTACAGCTAAGCACAAGTATGTATATATGTGATAATGTCTATTTTTATATTTTTTACGGAACATTAAGAATAATTCTCATAATTTTAACCCTGTTACTACTGCTACCATACTACTACTCTAAGCCTGGGAACGCGTATACCGGTCCCTTCAGTGACCGTTACAACCTCCAAGAATGTCAATGTGTACTATTAGGATCATTAGCGTGCCTCTAGACAGATTTCTACGTTTCCAATGATGTCGTGAGTTCATTTTAGAGGATTGAATGACACTCAAGGATAGAAGCAGATTCTGTCTTCACGCAAGTTACTTTGTGTAACAGACTCCCAAGATGATGCTTCCCTGACCACTACAATCTTCAAGTCTAGAGTTAACCGTTATCTATACGACATATCCTCATAATATGCACCTCTTTATCCTCATTTTACGTCTTTACAACAATTCTGATTCAGTAACCCTCTACCTTGAGTGGCTCTTAGGTCTTGTTTTGGGTTAACAGTAGTATAAAAGCACAATGGTCGTTTTGTGTATACGATGTAGATTTGAGGCGTGACCTCTTCCAAAGTTTATGCACTAATAAAACACAAAAGCTCAACTTCTGGAAACATGTTATGATGTGTTATAATTTACAACTCTCACTCAACTTTGGCGTTTTTAGAATATCGTGGAATAGCACAATGTATGTTTTTTAACCTGTTCTGTTGACATTCCTGCCACAAAAATGCGATGTGCTCTTCCAACAAGATAATCCCCGTCCACCTAATCTCCGTGATACTCAACATGCGCTGAAGATATTCGCCAACTTCCCTGGCTGACAAGATCGATTGATCTGTCTCCCAAGGAAAACATGAAGGGATGGCACCTGCCGAATTCACTTAGTCTACTTACAACTTTTGTTGTATCACGTCAGCAGGTGCAAGAAGTATGAAAAATGTATCGCAGAATGATCTGCATGATTATATGCATACCATATTACAGACCCGTGTTAATGCTCAAGGAATATGTATTGTAAAGTTTATTAATACGGAGTCAGAATATTGTTGATACACCCCATCATGCGACATTCAATAATTGAAAAGAAAAACTGATTTCTTTTTGTAAACAAAAAAGTTATCTCCCTTGGATTTTTTAAAACTAAATTATTAATTTTTTTATAAATTATTTAATTTTTTTACAAATTATTTAATTTTTTTACAAATTTTAATTTTAAAAAATAAAAATTGACAGAAATTCATTAAATTGATTTATTTTAACTTATTTTAAAAAAATACAAAGAATAATGTGCCCTGATTGGTTGATTTAAAAAAAAACATTACAATAGGAGATTCGGGAGAAGCAGACGATAAATAATAAGTCAGTCGGAGAAGATTACAACCACAACTAGCCGCTCTTGGGAGATTTAAAGAAAAGAAAAAGAAAAAAAAAAGGATAAAAATTGTTTTTGACACGTAAGAGTTTAAAAAAAAAAGAAGTGAGTATTGAATTTTCATTTTTTTGTTTAGTTGGGTAGTGTTTCTTCTCGGAATTTTTCAGGCTTCTTGTTATTTGAGTAAAGAAATTCCAAAGAGAATAGAAAAACTTTGTGCTTAAATGTTGTTGTTGTTTATATTTTCTGGGAAACCAATTTAAAGAAAAAATATATAGGAAGAAGTTTACCTTTTTTTAAAAAGAAAAACATTTTGCCAACGAAAGACTGAAGGAATATCCGTCGGGGTATATTTTTTTATTTTTTATTTTGTAACTTATGCACGTATCATTTACTTTAATCAAGCTACATTACCAGAAGGTTTAATATGAGTGAATTTAGATTGTTGCTATTTTGCTTTCCGTCAGTCAATAGTACTTGAAATTATCATCTATATTATTTATTTTATCTATATATATATATATATATATATATATATATATATAACCTATAATAATATGGGTACGTGGCCGAGTGGTTAGGGTAAAAGACAAAATATCAGAATTTTTGGAAAGGCTTCTTAGTCGAGCCAAATATTTTTCCTCGTAAAGCTTATTTTTTTTTCTTTTTTTTTCTTTTTTTTTTTTAATTTCCCCATAGTAAAGATTTTATAAACCCCTACATCAAATCTTTCATTACTCTAAAAAATGATAATAGATATAATGATTATGGTTTGTTAAACGAATGCAAGGCGCCTAGACATGGGGCTGGTGAGAATAGTCCGGTTGACCATTACTAATAAGTAGTGTTTTTTCGATACTCAATGGGTGCTCCATAAAAAAATCAAGATTAAATAACCCAGCAATGGTTGACGTGTTAAATGAATAAACAAATACGTTAAGACCGTCAATAATTAATAATTATCTATATATGTAAAAAAGACAACAAATTCTGAAAGTTACTTTTTCGGCCTTTTTGTCTCAGTTCATTAGCAGGAATAGATAATTTTACCTATCGTCCGGTTCGCACTCCCCCTCGGTCTTTTGAACTGGAGTAGAGGTTTATCCCTTGTTTCCTGTTTAGGATTGGGTTTCCGGTTCCTTCTAAAGTAGTTTCTTTCTCCCAGTAACCCCTTGCGTAGTAGTGGCGTTATCGCCTTGCTTGGGGGTGAATTGATTTTAAAAAATGCGGTTATCGACATCTGGCACTGATCAGAAATATATAACTATCTAAACCATTAAGCAGACCAACTATGCAAGCGTTATTAGTTTTTTTTACACTAGTAAATACTTGGTGAACACTTCCAATTTTCACAAAGATTTTATTTATGAAGTATACAGTCGTTGATACTAATTCTTTCAACATTGGTAGACGACTGGTGCCTCTTGTTGGTTACTTATATTATTAAAATTATCACCAGCTATCACGCCAGCTGGCGTATGTGCAAGAGTGGTAAATTGGCATTTCGTTATGGCTGGATTGACTCTGATTAAATTTGTATTAACTGAGAGATTTGATGAATGGGGTCTGAAGTTCTGAGACAAAGCCTTGTCATTATTTCCTGATTTAAGCGTCTCGGCGTGTCGAGTAATGGTAAGCGAGGGTAGTCTGCTTGACCATTACTAGTGATTTCGATCTTCACTGGGGGTGCAAAACAAAAATTCAACATTAAATAATTCAACAAGGGTTACCGTCGTAAAATCCATGAGCTTAACCATGGTTCAGTAGTATTTTAGTATTCATTAGTGAATTACGCTTTTCGGCCGATGTTTGTTCAGTTGTATACGTTAAATTTTGGATGCCATTGTTTCTCTCTTATTCACTCTATTCCTTTCTCGCACACTCTCATTTTTTCTCTATCATTCTTTCTCTCCCTAATTTTCTTAAAACTCATTTTGAATGTTAATGCTCGATCCAGATAAGGATTTAGCAAAATAGCAGGCATTGTCATACTTTTAGTTTTTACTAGGATTTAAATTCATTTTTTTTTTTTTTTTTTTTTTTTTACCTGCTTTTTAACGCAAATTTTAATTAAGTCGTTGACCTACATCAGTGAGTCTATTAAATGAAACATTATCAATCATTTTAATAAATATTTACTTTCGCCTTCATTTTTTAGGGTTTTTTTTTTATCGTAACTTTACGCAGGCTCTCAATCCTAAACGCACAAGCTGTGCCGACGGACTGAGCTACAAGAATTCAGCGGCTTAAAAGAAATTTAAAAGGAATGTGAGTTAATTGTTCTGAACTTTCCAGGTATGATACCTAGATTTTATGAATTTAAGCGCAGTACTAGATTGGCGGAGTGGTCCCATCAATGTGCAGTTGAATTGAGTTTTATTTCAACAGTTTCTTTTCTCACACTTTTCGCTTGTGTAACTCTTCTGGCTTCTTGCTTTCCAGCCAGCTTTGATCTTTTAAAAAATTAATGCAATGTCAATTGTTATCTTCTGTCTTTTATTTCCTGTTCGCTTATTGTTATCTCTCCTTAATGTTTTTTGTTCTTTTTCTTATTCTTTTGTACTCAGTACTTGTGTCTTAGTGGCTTTATTGCCTTGCTTGGGGTGAAATGATTAAAATAAAAAAGAATATTTTTTTATAAGCATTTCACCCAAAGCAAGGTAGGAGTGCCACTGGTACGCAATGGGCTACAGAGAGTGAAAGTAAGGGAAAAGACCGGGTACAGGGGGAATTGAGAAAATGATAAAATGAAGAACGGAGAAGAATAAAAATAAGAACGCGGATCAAGTCATCAGATGTCGATTGACATTACATTTAAGTGTTTGAAGATTATAGTTATCGGGGAAGCAAGTAAGAGAAAGGGAGTTCGATTGTCGGGAAGTTCGAGAGAAGAAGCTTTTGTATAGTTTTGAGAGAACCGGAACCAGCTTAGGGGCAAATTTCCCCAAGACTACGACTGGTATCCCGTCACCACCACTTGCTTTATGCGAGTCTAATTTAGAGATGATGTCTAATACCATCGACGGGGTTATGCACATCTCACTCAGTATGTCCTCAGTTTTAGGAGGAAAATCAGATGTGGGTACCCCGGATGAGTCGAGTGTTGAGTTGGATGAGAATTTCCGAGCAAAGCATTCAGCCATATCGGCTGAGGTTGTTAGGACTTCGAACTGATTGAATAGAGGGGGCATTGTGGATTTGGTGTTCATCACACTCTTGCAGAGCCGCCAATAATCCTTAGAATCAAACTTGCGAGATGCAATACATTGTTTCATTCTATTCATTATTTCTAGTCCACGGTGTCTACTCAACTGCCGTAGACCGACGGTTCGAATAGTTTCGATAAAAAGAAATTAAAAATTTAAGATATAGATAAATACTATACACAGTTAATAATAATTATGGTTAGCAATCCGTAATCTAATAAAAAATAAAGTAGTCAGGCTACTCGTTCGAATAAACTGAGGAATAATGATTGATTAAATTTATCGTAATTGGTACAGTAAGATGTGGTGGATCAAATCGTGTCGGTGATATATCAATTTTTTTTTTTCAAAATTTAATTTATATGAAATGTTCATATTCAATTATGAAATTAGGACTTAATTAATGTGATGTTGGGATCAATGTATAATAATATCATTCTAGGTCGTTCTCTGAATGTGCCTGGTACCATGTAATACAATATTAACTGCTGCATGGTCGGCTCATCGGCTACAAAACCGGATCCCCTACCATGTTTTCTGATGAAGAGGGTGTCTAGAAACCCAATAGGATTAAAAACAAAATCTGTCAAATGGCGGATTAATCTTCTTGTAGAGGACAACTTCATCTAGCAGAATGGGGTGGACTTGGCTCTATAGTTATGTATGCAGCCAGTGCAGGGATGGTATGGCATCACCGGACAGAGGGCTTCCGAGACTGATGTCAACGTGAGTAAAGCAATCCTTCAAGTTGGAGGACATCGGCTGTGGCTTGACCTGGAGAGGGATGGACTCCTGCAGAACTACTTGCTCAAGACGAGTTATGCATGAATGATACATCTCCGGTTTTCGACCCATATATGCGTAGGTAACTGGTCCGGTGCACAGCTGCGCAGTGACCCTACGACCACACCCAGTCACGGGACTGATGATAATGATGATGTATAATAGGCATATTACAGAGTATATTTGTATATAAATATCTGTAATTTTTAGGTATGCCAGTTTTTATGAGTACAGATATTTTCATACTAATATTCAACCAAGACCCAAGAGTCACTCAAGGTAGAGCGTTACTGTGTGCTGTTGTGTGAGCGTAAGAAAAGGGAAGAAGTGAAGTTCATGACTATATATAGGAAAGATAATTGTTAAGAGGTCAAGATTGTAGTGATTGGGGAAAACATCCTCCTAGAAGTTCGTTCTATAAAGCAGCAGTTCTTGGGAAGAAGTTGTCCAAGTGGAACTTTACTTCTTACTAAAGGAATACGAATGGAATAGGGATGATTCACTCTAGTGTACGTGGCATGACAGGTCCCAATTGTAAAAGCCAGGGGTGGTGGGACCAAGGAATATACCTTGGCAGAACACATGCCATGGAAATAGCGACAGAGAAAGGAAAGGTTCGCAGTGTTTCATCTGTGGGAAAGCAGTTGTAGGGTTGAAAATAATTCATCACCTACAAGGCCGCGTAGACGCTTTGCAAGACAGGCAAATGAGGATTGGGCAGCTCCAGAACAGATATTTCGGCAATAATCCATTTTTGTCTGCTCTGATATATTGAATCTTTGGAAACAGGTAGGGTACTTGGAGAATTTATATCATGATGAAGAATTGGGTGCCTTCCTTTGTTTGTAATAAGCATAGGTAGAGATGTTCCCCACAGTATGGATATTTTGTTAATCTATCAGCCTCTATGCATATTATTAGAAAAGGACATCTGTTCATCTTATTGATAGAAATGCTTTTTTTTATTGTTTTTGATATTTAATTTTAATTATTTCTTCCGGAAAATCTATTCTTTCTTTCATATGATATTTTTTCTTTTTTTTTTACATTCGCTCTTTTTTCTTTTCTATTTCTCCTTCTTTTCTCTCGTTGTCTTCATTCTTTCTATAACCCTCTCTCTTTCTTTCTATATCTTTTTATGTTTCGTTTTTCTATTTACTTTTTCTCCTATTTTATTCTCTCTCTCTCTCTCTCTCTCTCTCTCTCTCTCTGTTTTTCTTTTCGCTGTTCTTTTCATTCAAACTTCCTCCTTTTCTCTTTTCTATTTATCTTTGTTTCTCTCTTTCTCTTCATCTGTTTATTCATTCCTTTCTCACTATTTCTTTATCTGTCTTTGGCTTAAGCCATTAAATAAACATTAATATCTTCTCGCGCATCTATCACTGTCTTTATGTTTTTATCCCGAACAGGAGCGCTAAATATCCACTGTCTGTCATACGGTCTGTCTGTAACACAATGCATTAAATCAACGACAAAATCTATCCTACTGCCCATCTGTCCGTGAATTTCGTCCCAACTTTCAGTTATCCAGCTATTAAATAAATGGTGTAATCTGTCCGTAATGGGTGCCTGCCGTGGAGCACTTGTTTATCACTGTTTTGGTCGCGTGCCAGACAAAACTAAGCTTTTAGAAGGAGGTGCTAAAAAGTTGTCAGCCCAACCATGAACGGACTTTTTTTGTTTTAAATTTTTATCATTTGGTCAAATTTGGGACAATGCCTCGAGTCGAATACGATTCAGAAACCCCTTGTAAATATTTGCTAAAGGCTCTTGCTGTAGACCAATGGTTAGCAAGTTAATTTCGGACTACTGTAGTGAATTGGATCCTGGGTGCATCACTGTGTCACGCTATGCAACTATGCTATTATGGAAATACCCCTGAGAAAGGTATGAATCTCCCCTAGCTATGGGTTAATTATTAAGACTTGTATTACAAAACAATTATTTCCCCACCTTTTTAAAAGAATTCTTACAATCTAAAAATATATTCTGGCTTTAAATTAAATAAATCATTAAAAACCACCGATTTTCCGGCACACGGGTCCAAAGCCATCCTTTTCTTTGCAAAACCAATCTAATTAGAATAATCAGTCAATCAGTAAAGTGCCATTGGTGATACACGCTTGGCCGATCATGTCTCTTTCGATTCATGGTGGTGAGTGAGAAGAGACGTATTCATACTTTTTCCAAGTGTATTTGCGCGTAAGTGAATGTAACGAATTCGAGTGGAACTTGAACTCGGCTCTCCGATTTCTCATTACCGAACCAATATCCATTACACCACAACACATATCATAATTTAGCAATACACCTCTGCCTAATTATGCATGATGATTTTTCTAAGAGTAGCTTAGATGTGGCACAAGGCCGAAATTATTGGGCACCCAGTGATGATTGAACTAGCTATTCGGTCGTATTTGATCTAGTGAGACAAGCATCCTAACCAAAGTGGGTAATATGGCAACAAGTTCTGGTATATGCGACAAATAACCTCGCAGGTTGGACCTTGTTAGAAAAAATAACAAATCAGGTAACCCAGACTCCGGTTGAGAATGTTCTCATATAACTAAATGTGACTCCCAAGTCGCCTTAGTTTCTCTCTTTAAAATTAACAACCAATAAACAACACCTGGCTATGATGTTTATATAATATTACCACTCATGAACAGAGATGCACAGTGTATCATTTCTTAGGGGAATTATTCAAAATTGTTATTATTATTATTATTTATGCATTTGCATGTTCGCATCAAATATCTGGTGATTACCACTGGAGGTTGAGTGACAGCAAATCTCTTCAAATCTCCGTGCTGGAGATACTTTCTTAGTATTTTCGTAGATTCCAGCAACATCGTGGTCTGTAGACACAACCCTTCTTAGTCTGGCAACCGTGTGAGATTCAAAATAATAGCTAGTATTTTCTGGATTAAAAAATGAAATAAGATGTTGACATTCCACACTACTACAAGCAAAGTCTCGATCGGGCATAACTCGATTTTTTAAGTTATTGCTTTGGTTTTGTAGCAATTTACGGTGTTGGGTAAGAGTACCTCCAGCTCAGCTTATTCTATGTTCAATTTTCTTATTTCCTTAGAAAAGTGACAATTTGAGCTGCTGCTTCGTATATTTTTTTCTAATTTTCCTTGCCAGGCATTGGTACTTCTGGATTTTCACCTGCTCCGCCATCAGTGTGTTCTTATCCCAAAGTACTGCTGCGTCTATCAGGATTCATTCATGGCTGCTCTAGCTCAAGTGTAATATCAGGCCGATTGCTTTCCAAGAGCTTGTCAGTCAAGATGGTTGTATCCGACATGAGCTTTACTTAATCATTCAATTAACATTATTATTATTATTATTATTTAATCATTGAATTGTCGCATCATTACTAATTGGTCATTTATACTGGAGATGGGATTATGGCAAGTCTCCAGCAAAAATCTTATTCAGTTTTGCTGCCGTTTTTCATGGTTTTGACTCGTCCTCGATTTCCAGTTCCTTCAGTCTTTTCTTGAATTCTTCGAGATTATTCCCTGTGCTTCAATAACGACCGTTACTACTGGCGTCGTAATATCCCCAAATATTCTGAACTCCCTGACAAGGTCTAGATACTGATCCATCCCTTCACTTTCCTTCCACTTTTATTCTGTGATTTGATGGAACAGAAACATCTACTGTCTGGCACATTTTTCTTGTTTTAGGCCTATCAATCTTTTGGTTTGCATTGAATGATCCATTTTTCATCTCAAAGTCGCACAGGATTTTATATCTAACTTTATAGAACAGATTAGAGTCTGTGCATTTACCATTCATATGTATGGTCAAAACAGCAGTCACTTGAACAGTTCCCAAGGGATCACCTTCCCCACTCATGTCTATTCTTTTATTCTTTCAGGGCTAATTTGCTACATTCACTTATGTGCTAGAGTGTCTTATTTCCACAGTCAATATTTACTCTTTCCCTGTGTTTATTTATCTTGGTAATTCTAGAGTTGGTTCTTATGGAAAAGTAAAGAACAAGCCTGACAAGAAAAAACAATAACGATTATGAAGACAAGAAAAAAAAGCCATATAACCGATAGAAAAATGAATTAGAGAAAAAGCAAGGACATCAACAAGAAAATAGATAGAAAAAATATTTGAAAAAGAAAGAAGTATGAAATGAATAGAGAAGTAGAAAAAAGGCGAGAGAAGACGAACGGGCGCGGCTTCTGAAGAACAAAGGAGCGTTCAGTGAGAAAGAAAACACAAGAAGGGAAATAAGCAAAAGCAAATAAGAGGGGATTTCAATGAAGACAGGAACAAACAATGGCGCTCATATTTGCTGGATGGAGAGATATCCTCTTATAAAAATTGATTGTTTACAATGGATTCCTTTACCGAAATGACTGACTGTTTGTAGTTGGATAAAATAATCCAGAACTTGTTTATTTTCTGATATTCACTTTGCTTAACAAAGACAAACAGATAGATAGATAGAACGTCTATTGGACCTCAAGCTCCCCCAGATCTCAAGTGGAACTCGTATATGCGATTTATTACTGAAGATGTTGGGGAAAATGGTCAGTTCATTGTACTGCTTAAGTAGCTATCTGACGCCCCTTACTATACGCTATCTTTAAAAGAGCCAGATCAGACCAAAAATGGAGTATTGCTGCCATATTTGGGATAGAGCTGCCCAGTCCTCACTTGCCTGTTTCGATAGATTTCAAAAGTGCATACGCGGCCTTGTGGGTGATTATTTTTCCACCCTAGAAACCATTTCCCACAAACGCAACTTCGCAAATCTCTCACTATTCTATCGATATTTCCATGGCAAGTGTTTTGATAAGCTACATCCCTTGGTTCCACCAGCCCTGACCTTTGCAATATACCGCTATACCACGCACACAAGAGTGAATCATCCGCATGCCCTTCGTATTCCATTAGTAAGGAGTAACTTCCACTCGAACAGCTTCTTTCCAAGAATTGCTGCTTTGTGGAACAGCCTCTTGAGAACATACTGATCGCTACAGTCTTAACTTCTTCAAGTCAAGGGCCAATCGTTATCTATCCTACATATCTTCCTAATCTGCATTTACTTCTGACTCCAAGGTTTATACAAAATTCTCACTCAGTAACTCTCTACCTTGAGTGGTTTCAGGATTTGTATTGGGGGAACATTCAGTCAGTTATGTGTCATGCGTGATACATGCTTGACGATCACGTATCTTTCGATACATGACTGACAAGGTAGATTTTCCCCGCAGTAGGTTGCCATTTCTTTCTGTGGTAAACCAGTTGCCATCCAAGGCTACAGAACCCGGTCTGTCCTGTTATTTTACCTATAGCTGAGGGAGAAGAGGGTTTATCCTTTCCCAAGGGTATTAGCACGTAAGTGAATGTAATGGTTTCGACTGGAATTCGAACTCGGCTCACCGATTCCTCAAAAAAACAGATTTGCGTGAGTAGATGGTTGTATCGATGGATATCCCATATACACACGCGTACGTGCATACGCACACTTAATCCACACTTATACATGTGAGTATATTTTATCATTATCCATTCATCTATTTGCTGATATACATATTTATATTTGCTCAGACTACCTTAGCGAAAGTAACTGAGAATAAAATCGGAATATTGTGTAGCGCCATTTTTCAGCGGTTGTTATGAAACTTATCTCTCATCAGTTCATTTAATTTAATTACTAGCATAGTATAAATTTTAAAACCAGGAATAAGATCTCTCCAGAGAACACGGGTTCACATGTTTGTTTATTGATTGAAGGATTTGTTTAAGTCAGAAAATATTTTTAGATTGTAATATTTTGGGGGAAATGATAATGATTTAATGATACAAGTCCTATTAATTAACACGTAGCTGAGGGGAAAGAGGTGGATTCCTAACTTACCCAAGTGTATTTGCTCATAAGTGAATATGACGAACTGGACTGGAACTCGGCTATCCAATTTTCCAATTACTAGCCGTTATCCACTACACCACTCACACATACTAGCTTACGTCACCTTATATTTCTCAGCGGTTAACCATCTAAGTACTGGCTTGTCTCGACGTTGCTTAACTTCTGTGATCGTACGAGAACCGGTGTGTCAATGTGATGCGGCTGTAAGCCTTATCAGCTAGTAATATAATAAAAACCATTGGAATAAAAAAAAACAGATGATGCTACATAGATGGAATGAATACTCGGGGCAATGACAACAGAGAAAAGTACAATATTTTTTTATGTATGGAAGGATGTATAGTGTAGCTTTGTACCTTGGACTAGAACTTGGATAGGTTTTAGATGCCACATATGAGATGATCGCTGTGGATGGATGCAGAGAAAGTGTCGTGAAAAGAAAATGATCTGATTGTCTAAAAATCACGAATGATTCTGATTTATTCATGTAATTTGTTCAACATCGAAACGGGACGGCTGCTACTAGAATAATAGGGAAAGCGTAGTGTCAAAAAGGGTGTACTGTTTGCCAGGGTGGATTATCAGATTCCTCTTTTATGGAGTTTAGATTCTGTTTTCTTCTCAGGTTGATTAGGAAAAATAATTATTCTTAGCTGTCAGCCTACACTCATCTTTCACTAAAATATTTTAGTCGAAACTGATCAGAGATAAGAATGTCGCCACCCAAGCGTGCTTTGCGCTGTCATGACCTATTAATGAGTTATTTTCAAACTCCGATCTCGTTTAGTGAACATCATCGTATAAATGTTGTATTCAAATCTAAGGTTAAGTCAGATGACCGAAATGAAGATCATCAGTACCATAGGAGACTGTTATAGAGCTGCTGACAGCAAAAGATGATTTAATGATTGGTAACTTTCTTCATCTTTTATATGTCATGTGCTTTCAAGACGTGGGCAATCATAGCACTCTATATTTCCTGACGCTTATTGCTCTGAGTAATTCCTGCCCCTTACTACCCATATTTGTTTTTGTCGTATTTTTTCTGCTACCCATTTACTTAAACTAATCAAATATGTTATTCGTTGTTTCCCTTTGGTTCTCTTGCCTTCAGAATATGTAGTTAGTCAAATTCTACACGCCTTCTTCTATCGTTATGCCTCTCAAAAGATTCAACTGTTTCTGAATGTTAGCAGCAGGCTCTCTGTAGTTCCTATAATCCTTAAAATTTCATCGTTTCTCGCATCTCTGTTGCTTCTCGTTTCTTATTCATCTGTGAAGGAAGTGTCCAACATTCACTGCTATATAAGATATTAAATACTGCTATCATTGTCGTAATCACAGTTATTTAAATGATTACTCCAAGAATTCATCGAATCGCTATTTTATGAAGGAATACATAATTTAGATGAAACGTGGCTATAGTTAGAGTAATCCAAGTTTGACTGTATAATGACACTAAGAATTTATATGAATAAGAGATTATGTAAAAACAGTGACACATTTTGAGCAAGGAAGCAATGCATTTAATAGCCACGGCATTCTATACATACACACATGCGCACGGGCGAGCACATGCGCTCACATACACACAAGCGCGCGCACACACACACACACAATGAAAAAAAAAAAGAAAAAATCAAGCTTGCACCAATCGAAAGTGCATAAATTATGTTTTTAACTCAATATAAAAGAAAAACGAGAAAATAAACAGCCAAATGCTGATTTTTCCCTTGATGAGTGGACGGACGGAATGCTGGTGCGTCTGTCTACGAAACTCTAGAGTCGGAATACTGAATCTAACATCAATCAGCCAAGTGACAAATTCTATATTTGTATTAATCCTATATATATATATATATATATTGCGTATATTTTGGCAGTATGTTTTCATTAAGACATGTCTCATTAAATAATTTGGAGGAGTTGTGTCTACTTATTCCTAATAGGATCCTCTCATATATACGGATGAGTTTCTTAATATCCTTATTAAAGGAAGAAAAAAATTACCATGTTGATGTATATCCATTTTATTCCAGAGTACTTTCGACATTAGCACAATGTCATCTTTAGGGTCTTATTTTTGCTAAGACAAAATTGCTTTGTTCATCTGAAAATTACTTTTTTACTTGTGAAGTAAAAAAACAAACTTATGTACTGTACAATTTTTTTAATTTTATAATGTAAACATACACGTGTTGTAACGTCAAGGGAAGTGACAAAGGTATTGATGTTTAACTATTTTTAAAAAATCTATTTAAATATCTATTCGTTATATTAGCCAAACAAAAAACCTGGAAAGTGAATTGTGAACTCTATCATGACAGCAGATGTCAAACGCTCAGTCAGCTGTCAAAAATGATTGGAATCAATTATGGAGTCTGCCAGATCTTAGTTAGGGAACTTTGCGATATCATCATCCAATGTACCGCCAGACAACTACACAAATAAATGTAAAAATATATCTTCCCAATATCTTTTCTTTAAATATTTTCTTATGTGCTTTCCTCTGTTACCTAGACTTTGTGAATTTAAGCGCAGTACTAGACTGGCGACAAGATTTCATCATTCTAATTGAAATGGTTAGATGCTACCGCAAGTTCTATGCTATTAGTTTCTTCTCTTGCACTTCTTGCTGTGAAAATCTCTTCCGGGTTCTTGCTTCCCAGTTAACTTTGATCTTCAAATAATTAAATGCAATGTCAATCGTTATCTTTTGTCTTCTTAATTCATGCCCTTTTATTGTTCTCGCTCCTTAATAATGTTTTCTTTTTTCACATATTCTCTCACATTCAGTAACCTCTTGCGTCTTAATAGCATTATTGCGTTGCTTAGAGCGAAATGATTAAAAAAGAAATACACACACACACATATTATGTCTCTGTACTTATGTGTGTAGATATAACAGTTCGGCTAAGTCAGCCTATAGTTGATATGCCCATTCACCAGCAGAATTAAACAACTATTAGAAAGGAATAGAAATGTCCAGAAAGTATAATAATCGTGAGGGAACAAATTCGTTATCTTTCAGCAGAACGAGAACAATTTACCCCAGCAGATACAATAAAGGGTTCACTTCAAAATTCCTTTAAGGCTACCCGAACACTTGAAGAAGGCCGGGGGCTACAACGGCAAAAACAGCAATAGTTCGAATGTAAATAATTTAATAACTCCTCATCCTAGAAATTCCGACGAATATGAATAGTCTACATAACTCCCAGTGAATTTGTGTCCCTACCTTTTGATAACTATGGGTGTATTCTCTTTCAGGTGAGATATAAGAGAGGCATACTGGATAACGGCTCGGAATGAGTTCGAATTCCAGTCAGTTTCTTTGCCTTCACTGATGAGCAAACAGCCTTGAGGGAGGTATGAATCCATGTGCTCCCTACCTATGGATTACATAGTAGGACTTGTATATGGAATAATCATTGTTATTCTAAAAAAAAATTAATGCATTATTTACTCGCAAAAAGGAATTATTCTTACAACCCAGTTTTAAATATCCGACAAAGTGTTGACAAGCCGTGAAAAATCAAATCGATCACTTCTTTCTGCTATTGTGTTGTATTATTTTTATTATTACCGTTGTTGTTGCTGTTCAATGCATAATTATTTGTGGGGGATTTTTCTGGGAACCAGTTGGCGTCGATTCTCTACCAATATTTCCACATGCTTGTGGAATTTTTGTTACTTAGTTCTCTGCCACAATTTCTATTCTTTAATCCTCTTGTTTTCTCAGGATTCCGAAACTCCTGGCCAACACATTTTTTGTTGCTTCGTTTTCTTGTTACAGTCAAATATTTCCCAATCCATGTATGATCTCTTTAATCACTCCTGTCTTTTTTCTTGATAATATAGCTTCATACTAAAATTGGCTTTATCCCCCCAACACCCAAATATCAACTACAATTGCCATTGTAGTAGTAGTACTCATCAGAGTATGTCAATTTCACATATCCCCACGACTCTAGAGTCTTCATGGTTATCCATCACACCTGGTAGGTTTTCAGGTTGGCATCCCGTTTCCTTTCATATGTACTAAATGTATGCTTTGAATGAGTGACCAATGTAATTGTGTCCATGTTTTGATGTCCACAATAAAGCATCACTGATAAACTCATTCTTACTTCTCCATGAATGCCCAGCAAATCTTCTCTCCTGAATGGCACGTGAGATGAAGAGTAGATGGCTGATTTTTTTTTTTTTTTTTTTTTTTGCAGGCTAACGTTTCTAAGATGGATTCACCGCAACAAATGGCATCTTTGGACGAGTATCATGTAGTTTCTATTCCAATCGTTTTGTCAATGTCCATGTGGGGGCGCTCATAGAGCAAGACAGTTACAGCTATATCTTGGAAGAATTCTCGTTTTATTTTATCTAATAAAGCAGATTTCCAGATTATTGACAGTTTGTCCCTTGCAACCCAGGGTTGTCAATGGGAATATCCACGTCACTTTTAGTGGAAATTATGTTACTTCTAAGATAGATGAACTAATCAATCATTTTAATCGCTTATCGAACAGGGAATTGATACAGCCTAATTGACTAAAGCACATACAAACTATAGTAGTTATAAGTTATTCTTGAAGATGACAGGGTTCAAATGACGGAGAGTGGTCAAATAAAAATGAAGTATCAAAAACTTGATGGAAATTGAAAGGCAAATGTTTCATCCATAATCAGTGTAGTACTGGGAACGGTTACAAGAATCCTTGCAAATAAGCTAAAAGATATTATAACCATAAGATGACCTAAGACCTGCAAAGGACAGAGATATAAAGGTCGGCGAATATACGCAAGAGCATTCTTTAGATTTTAGTCTTACTTTCACCAGATCACCAGCGATGATATGTCTGGTATGAAGAGTATAAGTCATCTTATGATAATATTAACGATTTCAGATTGAGGAAAACGCAAATAATTCATTGCTTACAGTTAAGTAGAAATAGCTTGAATTTTTCTACTTTGATCTGCATAGACATATTAGCCAAATAAATTCTTCCAAATAAAAAAGGAATTTTGAATAAATTAGTTTTTTATAATCTTTGAATAAAACAGCTTTTTATAATTTTATAATCAATAAGCCAATATATACTAATAAATTCAAATAAAACATGACGAATCAATTACCTTTTTAAAATTTTAAGCTCCATCGACCAATAAAATTTTTCAGATGAAACAGGGATTTTAATAAATTGCCTATTTTTTTAAATTTTGAGCATCAGACACTTTAGCCAAATCAATTCTTTTAGACGAAAAAAGAATTTTGAATACACAACTTTTTTTTTTTTTTTTTTTTTTTAATTTTGAACCCCATAGCCACAATAGCCAAATATTTTTTTCAAATGAGACAGAATTTTTATTATATTCACGTTCTTTTTTTTATTTTGGGCAACCTTAGCCCAATGAATATTTCAAATCAAACAGGATTTTTTAATTGACTTTAATTGAAACAGTCACAATAGACATTTTGAATAAATTACACTTTTTATAATTATGTATATCATAACTGCTTTAGCCCAATATTTATTTTCAAATAAAACAGGAATTTTGAATAAATTGTTTTTTTGTATTATAAATATTACAGCCACCTTCATCCAATAAATTCTTTCAAATGAAAGAAGAATTTTTAATAAATTTGCTTTTCTTACAATTTTTAACTCCAATAAATTATTTCAAATGGAACATTACGAATAAATTCATTTTTTTTTCTATTTGGAGAACCCTAGCCACGTTAGTCCAATAAAATCTTTTAAATGAAACAAGAAATTTATTAGATTCATTTTTTAATTTTGTTTACCATAACCACATGAGTCCAATAATTTCTTTCAGATCAAACAAGAATTTTGAATAAATTCCCTTTTTTAAATTTGATTATCATATCCACTTTAGCCTCGTAAATTATTTCAGATGCAACAAATATTTTGAATAAACTACATTTTTACAAGAATTTTAATTAAATTTTAAACAAATTGACCAACATTGCCCAAAACATTTTTCAGATACAACTAGAATTTCCAATAAAATTTTTTTTTTTTTTTTTTTTTTGCGCATTATAGTCACCGTAGCAAAAACAAATCTTTTCAGATGAAACAGGAATTATTAATAAATTAGCTTTTATTTAAATTTGAGGTCCATAGTCACCTTAGTCCAATAATTTGTTTAAGATGAAACAGGTATTTTTAATAAATTACAAAGTATTAAAGTTAAATTTTCAGTAAGAATTAAAATGAATTCTTAAGTAGAATAAATATTTCCTAAATTTTTGTAATAAATTTTCTGAAAATTAGTCAAACCTGATATTGGTTAATTGAAGACCTACATAAAAAGAATGCATCCTTAAAGTAAAAGCCATTCAGGTAGTGACATCGCAACAGGAAAATAATCATAAAGTAAAATAAAAGAACATGAATAGACGACCTTACCCAGAAGAATAAAACGTTGTCTTAAATCAACCATTAATCTTTCGCCTGAAAATCACTTTCTCCTTTTATCCTTTTCTGTTGAAAAAAAAACATCATCTTACAAGAACATCTCTCACATATGGCTATGCGTGGGCAGAGAAAACTACGCATGCATGGTGTTTCATTTGTAAGTGTTTCATGAGCTTTGTTGATCAAGTGAGTGGGCGTAAAGGAGAGTTATCACACACACGCCTTCAAGTGCAGCCGTTTGGGTTAATGTCACTTGCTAAGTGGACGTCTCTACAATGGCTCATGGGGATATGCACTAGCGTGCGTATGTTTCAGGTAAATGGAAATGTGAGGGTGGATAAGTATACATACCAACACACGCCCACAAACACACACACATTCAGTCAAAAAAATGATGACTGCTGACTCGTTAGACGAGTATGACCATTGCTGACAAGTTGACTTTATAGCTACAGTTTTGAATTCAAAGTTTTCCTTCACATAGACTGGCTGCCAACCAATACTAGAGAGCCAAGTCGACTTTGGAGAATAAGAAGAGATACATACTTTACGCGTAAGGGAATGTAACGTAATGTGTTTCCCTTTACCTTTGCGCGAAAGTTAATGTAACAAACTCGACTGGAATTTGAACTCGGCTCTCCGATTTCTCATTTCAAGAAATTCCATTTCACCACCTGCATTCAAAATCAATATTAACATGTCAGTAATGCCCATGCTAAGATTATAGTCGTGTACGGCGTGCACAACATCTCACATCAACAAAGATAAAATTTCCAGAGACAGGCATATGCGAGATAGCTGGATTAACGCTGAGGCGGGTGTTACATCGGAGATTTTTCTCAGACACCAGCAACGTGAGCCCAGTTTGGCCTTTTGAATGGTACGCTTAATTTGATGATGAAAATAGCGTTTATTAAAATGATGTGTTTTGTTTTATTCTCACTTGTTCACTCACATTCTCTCTCACGCCAAAAGGTTAAGAGAAGCTGGTGTCAAAGGGAAATAACTATTAAATACCCGAATAACCTCCCTTATTAATTCCTGTTGCGTTGTAGTTACAATTCGAGTAAACCACTCACATAATAATGATTAAGTCCGATGTTTCTTGATTTTTTTTTTTTTAACCTTTCGTTGAAAGTAACGTTTTCAGCATTTTAAACCATTGCCAATTTTCATTAAGGAAGATCATACATGTAAAAATATTTTGCTTTAGAAGTGAGAAACGTTCAAAATATTCTCTGTAGAATAAATATATTTTTATATGTATGAATGTTTGCGGCAACACATTTGTAACGTGAAGACGGACACTGTCATGCGAAAATGCTTTTTGAACATAATCACGTGTAAGCAAGCCTCCGCAACCGAACACAAAGGAAAGCTAGAATTCCTTCCAGCACCACGAACTGACCGCCTGATCCCTTGAGAGCCAATTGTAGTCAATAAACACATCTCAATACCTTTCTACGTTTTAAGAAAATTACAACATTCAAAATTGCCATTACCCGCGGTAACCTTTCGCGATAAAAGCTTGAGCAAATTCCAACAATTCTAACAAAAGCATTGACTTGAATTTTTTTAAATTCAATTTAGGTTGAGATGTTGAAAGCGACAGTTTTATTCGCTTTGTTGGTTGATTTTTATGAACTTCAAATTATATATATATATATATATATATATATATATATATATATATATATTTAAACTCGGTGGGTGAAAAAACCTGGGTAGCACAATTTTCAAACAAACTGGCATTCGAGGAAAAATTGGGAAAAAAAAAGAAAGCACCAGAAACCTCCGAACAGGGCGAAAGAAATCGTCCAGTACCATAAATCTCTGGTACAAAGAAGAAAAAAAAAACAGTGTAATAAGTTTACACGAAGAGTTCTCAATAGACTAAGTAGAGCAAAAGTAAAATAAATAAATCCTAATCATCCAAGTACTACCTACCTAGGTTTCACCACATGAGATCGTCGGAGTGATTGGTATATATACATAAAGAAATCTAGTTTTAAGGTATGCTAAATTTATGGGATAAAGTGCTCAATGTCAGAGATAGAGCGTATGTAAATAGAAAATATAAAAGTGGACACTGAAATCAACACTCAGGGGGTTTCATGCTAAACGCAATCGTCAGGCCACCTGCGTACGCACACACACACGTGTGTGTGTGTGTGTGTCAGTTTCGATTGGCACAAAGCAAAAAATTGGGTAAACTTAGCAATATCCACACTTACATAGTTTCGCGAAGACCGCATCCCCTCATCAGTAGACTTAATTGTAATATTGAATTTGTTTTCAGAAATCATGGTTTCTGAAGATAAATTAATTTTTACTAAGAGGTGTTATCTCTAGAATTATTTTTTCTGGATTCTTTATCTTCCAAATTGTCCATGTGTTTTTTCAACCGACTAAATATACTGACAGGAGTGAATATAGTTGGGTGCTAAAATTATATCACTTGTCCCAGTATCTGACTTTCAGTTTGAACTCACACTGTTTAGTTTGTCATGTTGAAACATGAAGCTCGTCATAAAGACAACATATGATATGCAGTATGCACACATTTTCGCTTCGATGATTGATGTCTATCTTCTTCATCTGTAAGGATAGGGATGTGTCAGGTTTAGAGTGGAGGAAATAGACCGACTTTCTATGCACCTTTATTGCACATGCATTCGTGCCGTCTTTTGCATAATTAATCTGCGAAGGCACGCACGAATACACATTTTCCCATAGGCGTCTCTAATATACATGCAAATACACGTGATATATATATATATATAACTCCCTATTGTATGTATGAATGGCTAGCCAGGAGTCTTGACTTAACACCCTGTGACTTTTTTTTATTTGGGGTTGGTTAAGTTAAAGGAGCAAGTCTACTATGCAAAACCAAGACTTTGGAAGAAATTGAAGGGCGAATACAATAAATTCCATACCACAAGAGTTCCTGGCGAAATCAGTTGACACGATTCCTGGGGGGCTCGAGAAGCTGGTAACGAAATATTGTGCCTATATGGAATATTAAATAATAGTTAAATAAACTAAATTATAGTTAATTTCAAGCACCCTGTATATGTACAGTAAAGCATATACTTTTAGTAAACCATGAAAAAAGTAAATAAAAGTAACAAATAAAAATAAATTTAAAAAAAAATACCAGGTTGAAATTAGAATCTATTTTCAGTGATTATGATCATCATCATTTATGTTCCACGTCCCTTTAGGATGATCATGGGCCTCCATAACCTCCTCCCGTCCCTTCTAGCTCTTAACAACGTTTGACTCTTTACCGTACCTTCTTGTCCCTATTCTGCCATTCATTCACACACTCATTAAGTTGTTCCTAGTCCCCTCCCCCCGAGCCATACTTCCCTCGGTACACCCTTTGAATATTTAATTTTCCAAGTCACTGTTCCTGATAATGCGTTCCAGAAATTTCAACTGTCTCTTTTTTATTTAAAGTATGATTGTCTTTCTAATTACCATTTTTTAGAATTTTCTCATTGCTCATATGTTCCGTCTATGGAATTCTCAGCATTCGTCTGTAAAACCACAACTTTAGTTTTTCTGCTCTAGGATACCATATCCTATCTAAAAAAATTTGGCCAGGATTGGATTAAGTTACTGTAAATGTGGATAAAAAATAATGCACATTTGAAGCCTTAAAACCCATTCTTAATGTGAAATAATACATAGCGTTTGAAATATTGAAAGAAGTATAACACGATAAAATCTCAAGATTAATTGAGAGCAATTGGTCGTCATGGCCAGGAAACTTTCGCTTATTTAATTTTCATAAACGCTTCGAAGATTCGTTCCGTTTTAAGTTCCAGCAGTACACAGTCATGATTCGTTTGTCTAATCTTCCTTATATTGTTTTCCATAATTTTAATGTCCTGTTAGACATTTTCACCTTGTTCATCACTAAGATCACCCAAATTAAATTATATCCTTGACAAATCTATCATTTCTATCACCAATCTATGTAAAATGATTATATCCAAGGAATTTCTATTGTTTCCATTCATAATGTAGAAAAATACAATTTACAATTTGTCATTAACATCATGTGTTATAAAAGTCAGGTATTTGAGCAGTCAAGAATTCAGTAAAATTCATGCTTTTTTTTTTTTTTTTTTACAGGAGCCATTCAGAACTATGGAACATTATTTATAACCAAATTTCCTATAAACATTTTTTGAAAAGATACTAAATATTGCAGTATAGCATCTTTCTAATAAAAATACTATGCACATTGAATTAATTCTTGGTGCTGTCCATCTGCTTGGTATAATTGAGAGAAGTAATTGAGGAGCTCGATACAGCTGATTCCCTTTCAACCACACCAGAGACACAAAATCACCTTATTTAGTACGCTTAGTGGTAATTCACTTATTGCTCCACGATCTCTTGCATTCCATGTGGTTCTAAACCAGCGCTTCTTAAACTATGGGTCGCGACCCAAAATGAGCTAGCAAAGAAATCCTGGGGTCGCGAAATTTAATTCAAACACTTGAATTTCCGTTTACATGTTATTTCCCAAGCGCACAATATTTAACGTGATGCACCACACAAGCGCCGTGGCAATAAAACGCACGTGCGGCGCCATTTCGACTAGTGCAGTGATGACGGATGT
>OZ038477.1:118579267-118616767 GCA_964036315.1 Acanthosepion esculentum | reverse complement strand
AGCTTGCATCTTTTTGGAGCCATATGATATGGTGCGCATTATTAGTTTCGCTCTTCTCTTCTCCGTGAACGGAGTCACGTTTAAGTAAGCACTCATCACCCGGGACCGAACAAGAAGAAAAACCAGTAACATTTCCAGTGCCGCCAACCGATCGACTGGCCGCGTGGGAGCCAGTTGCAGTCAGTAAACACGGCTCATTACTCGCCTACTCTAAAAGAAAAATAAAGAAATCAGAAACAATGGCGTATCCAAGACGTTTGCTGTATTGTAGATGGGCCAATCAGAATAAAAAAATAAAACCAAAAAACAAACATCGTGATATAAAGTTGTTCTGATACGCATCAGAAAATAAGCAATAGAAAAATGCCTGTCATATCCATGGTTTTTGAAAAAGTTGGAACTGAACTTAAAATTAAAATACAATAAATTTATAAAAATTACTGTACTCTTTAAAATGGCAAAAAATGTCCTTGAAGACTTGTTGTCACTCATCTTTAATCATATCCAGAAAGTTATCACTGGTATAATTGTAGCTTCTGCAGAAATTAATTCCTCACGGTTCTTTCACAATATTATCAGAAGAACGGTAGTTTATATTGATAGTCTACTAAACTTCTCTCCCCTAAGGATCGAAATAATTACACGACAAGAGGTTCTTAACCATTGCTCTAAACCAGAATCTAAATATCTTGCCTATTTTGTCACTTTACTTGGCATTTTTACTTGCTCCATTCTCCTGAAAATGATTCCTTTCCGTGTTTTCCGCTATCTGAGTACAACAGTGACGAAAATCATCATCATTATTATTATCTTCTTAACATCAGACGTACCCTATTCATAACTATCCACAAATCTCGCGATATCTTCTGAATTTTCTTAAAGGGTTTCAACAGCGCTGTTAATTTGTTTTTATTCCGACGTACATTTCAATATCAAATATCTAGTGTTTGAGTAACAATAATTATTATCAAATCTCCTGAACTTTTCTTATTCCAAGTGCTCAATATCAGGCACGATAGCCACTCAAATTAGAAGGTTACAGTCAGCAAAAAGGTACTTCTGAATGAGGTGTATGGTATGAATAAAAGAGAAGCTAGTAAAAATATTATTCGAATATGGAGGAAATATAGCGATTACCTATGTCTTGAGTATGTCCTGTGAGTGTCAGTCTCCAAGCCTACTTTCCTCAATGTGTGGCCCATTTTCCTTAAAACTTTCTTGTTGCACACATGTTCCGTTCATAGTATTCTTAGAAGCCTTCTGGAGAAACACGTATGTTGCCTCGCCTCCTCTTCATCTTTGAGAACATTATCCAGCATTCAGTGCCATGTAGGAAGACCAATATTACATAATATTTCAGTATTCGTATGTTTATTTCAAACGAAATTTTCCAGTTTCTTAATAGTGCTCTTAGTTTCTAAAAGGCATCTTTCGCCCTTCTAATGTGTCTTCAGATTTCTATTTCACATTTTCCATTATCTATTATGGCACTTCGCAGATAGATTGTTCTATACTGGCTTTTTGAGCTCACCAATTTGCAGCTAGTATGTTTGGTTGTCCCTTTTACTAATGACCGTACACAGTTTTCTTTCAATTCTCGTTTAGTCCTTTCTTCTGGCTTTCCTTTACTACCTTGTCTAGAAGTATCTTCTGTTTTCTTTCTGTGTCTGCCATTAATATGTTGTCATCAAAAGATATATATCCATATGAATTTAAAATCGTGAAGAAAACTTGCCATATAGTAGATATCATTGTTCCAGCAAACCATACCAGCGAAAAACTAGAAAATTGAATAGACGTAGACAAAGGACAAACAAAATTGTGCATTATTTGAAGACTGAAAGAAACAGATATCGAAGAAAGGATTGAAAATTTGAGAAACAATGTCAATTATCTTGATGACAGTAATACTAAAATCGTCAAGAATAATGTGGAGACACGCTATCACTTAATCTCCTAATGAAAGGGATCATTGCAGATGTAAAAATTCAATGAATGAAAATAGTAATGAATCCGAGAATAAGTGGCAAAGAGAAGAACAGTGACAACTACAATAACAATAATAAAATCAACAACAAAAGAAGAACGAGAAGTACAGTAGCAACAATAAGTACAGGAAGAAGAACAACAGCAATAAAGAAGCGTAAGAAAAGGAAGAACAAGAAATATATTGACCTCAAGAGGAAGGGGAAGAAGGGTAGAAGTATGAGGAAGAGAAATCAACAAGAACAACTGAAAGAAGATGAAGAGCAAGACGAACAACAACAACAAGTACAAGAACAAAGACAAGAACAACAAAAACATCTGCAAGAAGAGATAGAAGAAAAAGAATAACAAGAACAAGGACAGGAAAAAAGAATGCGAACAACATGAGCAAAAAGAAGACAAGAACAACAACAACAACAGCAAGAAGTGAAAGAAGTAGAGGGAGAAGGAAAACAAAAAGAACAATAACAAAAGCGAAGACAACAAAAAGACATGAACAACAACAGCAAGAAGAAAAAGAGCAAGAATACGACCAAAAAGAATAATAACAAGTGTAAAGCAAGAAGAAGCAAAACGGCAACAACAAAAACAAGAAAGTGATGCTAAAGGACATTTTTCGAAATCGTTTAGTGTATCCTACGCAAGTGAAAAATTGTTCGTGCTTAAAAATAAGGATCCCACGCACAAAATGGCTGCTCTCATCGCTGTCTTCATGCATTTCTTCACAGTTGCATAGAAGAAATGAAAGAGAAGGGTGAATTGTGAGTGTTCGTATTTAATGACGGAAGAAGAGCAGCCATTTGTCTGGTATGACCGCCCAAGTAATACGCTCCGATGAGTTAGGCTTTCTGTCGTTTCTCGATCCACAACCGAGAAATAAGCGTAACTCGTCTTACTTAGAAATAAGTGGACAGCTGTGGAATATGATTCTCGCCAAAGAGAATTGACAACAACCCACGTGTTTTTTTCCATCTCGTTGTCCTCAATAAACATTTGGTTAAATATTTCTGCATGAGCCAGTCTGAAGTATCAAAACATTTTCTATGTTTGCCAATAATTTCATTATTAGTTTCTTTTCTAATTAATTAAGAATACTTCTGGGATTTGTTTACACAAGTCACAATATAAAGAAAAGGCAGTATCTTTAGGTTGCTGGTTACAACATTATTATTTGTACACATTTAATTTCTAGGCGGAATGGAATGTGCGGGTCGAGTACTTGCTATCGGCGCGGAAAGTGTCATCGGCGAGCCGAGTTCAAATTCCAGCTTTGTTACATTGCTTTGGAAAAGACATGAATCTGTTTCTCCCCCGTTGATATGGGTTAAAATATACTATATCTAGTCTTGCCTAGTGGTCGGTCTAGGAAAAACTACTGTAAATGCAAATAAAAATTGTAAAAATTAGTCGTTTCTGTAGAGGGAAATTCGATATTCATTAATCGAAAGTTAATCTTATTGTCGGCTGAAATTTATAGAAAACAGTTCTTAAAACAGTTTTTCAGGAAATTAGACTTCTCGAGTCCACCAAATATTATAGCGCTTTCTAATATTGGTGGGAGTTTTCTTCTAATCTTTTTGCATTTGGTCGTGTGAAAAGTTAACATGTAACATTAATTTCTCTTTTAGTTACATTTTTATTGTTGCTGCAGATGAAAGTGTTCAAGTGATTTTTTTTTTATTCGGTAAATCTATTCGTTTGTGAATTTGTAGCGCCATTCTAAAAGATGTTATGAAGTATCGTCTTTAATATTAATTCGTTTGAAGCCATTTTAATCATTGATCTAAGAAAACGGTTACATACAAACTTCTGGGTTTCTAAAACCTTGGTATAAGGTACAACAGTAAATCACTGAACTAAATTTTCAAAGAAATCATGGCAATTCACAAATATTAAGATAAAGAAATTTGTGAAGATCCAAGGCCTCCTAGGTACTGAAGGAAATGGCGTTGTAAAAGAATAAGTCGTAAACATTTTGAAAGCCGTTAACACAAGTCTGTTTTTATTCAGCCTGTTTTTATATTCCTTTTAAACCAACTTGCTACGTTAGGTACGACTTCCAGTCTCGTCTCTTTATTATTTGTATTTAGTGTTTAAAGAACAGAAACAAGGATTGAATTAACTCATACGAATTTCATTGAAAAAAGACCCAAATTGACTATTACTAATTTGGCGGAAAAGATGTCTAAAATTTGATTGAAGGCTCAAATTGATTCATGCAAAGAAATCCCCGATTTATTTATACAACTTTGACTCATAAATTTTAGTAAAAAACAAATTAGATTGACTCATGAAAATTTGACCGAAAGAAGACTAAAAGACTCATTCTTCTTCTGTGTATAGTGTCCCTTCAGAACGATGGCGATCATGGCTCTCTACAATCTCCTGCCTTATGTATCTCTTAATAAATTGTATTTTTGATACCTGTTCTGCCAACCATTTACTCAAGCTCACTGTGCGGTGTTTTCCTTTGTCTAACTTGCCTTCAATATATCCTATGTGTGCAAAACTTTTCAAGACCTCTTTTCTCATTGTGTTCTAGAAATTTCATCTAGCTCTTTCTAATGTCAGGAATGTGTCCTTTTTGTTTCCATTTTCTCTAAAACTTCGCCTTTATTCATATGTTCAGTTAATGATATTCTAAGTATTCTTCGGTAAAACCACATTTCAATCGCCTCAAGTTTCTTATTCATCTGTGCGAAGATGGTCCAGAAAACGCTGCATTACGTAACAGTTCAGTACTACTTAATGATAAATATTAGTAGGACTATTTAAGCCCCATTTTCTCATATTTTCATCAGTAATTCAATGGTTGCTCCTACTTGTATCACATTCGTTTGATTTCCTAGCAAAACCCAGCCATCCTTGGTTTCTGTGTCTTGGCCATTGTCAAATTAGTAATAATCAAGAGCATGATGAGAGAAGCCTCAAAGTATTAATGAGTATAGAGAAAATGCATATTCCCATTATAATTTTCTCATTGAAGTGCAGCTGCAGAGTGGCAGATATATCCACTGACGGAGGAAGATTTTCTTACTATTATTGATGTTAGGATTATCATTGACTGAGGTTTTAGCGAAGTCCAAGTGACTCGAAGTCTCCTTTACCTTCCGGATCACTTGTCATTATTTGCGACGTAGATATTTGCTGGTAAAACATAGTAAAGACATTTCGTTTTCAGGCGGAAATTAATCTGAGAAATGGGTAAGATCTGAATTGTTTAAACAAGATAAATGTCCCGAAATCAGATGGGAAGAGTGAAAATATAATGTAACTTCAGTTATACACACACACACACACACACACACACACACACACACACACACACACACACACAGATATATAATTGTGTGTGTGTGTCACTGAATAATTTAGACAAGTTGTGTCTACTTATTTTCAATACGATCCTCTAATATTCATGGACAAGCTTCTTAGTATCCTTATTAAAGGAGGAGACAAAAAAAATTACCATCATCAGGGTATTGTTTTTTCTCACACAAAATTGTTGCGTTCATCTAAAAGTTTTTTTTTGTTTCTTTTTACCTGTGGAGTGAAAAACGCTAAGGTTATGTACTGTGTGTGGTAAATATATGACAATTTTCAAAACATCTATTTTGACATGTTTCGCAGATAAAACAGCATCTTTAGAATAGATTTTATTACGATCAAATCTACATTGTCCAGTAATATAGTTTTACTTGAAATAAAACTAATTTTTCTAATGACGCTGGTTGAACTGTCAATCATGTCAAAGGAAGAGTTTTGAAAATTGTCTTATATATTTACGAGACACACATACACATCTCTATCTCTCTCTATCTCTCTCTATCTCTATCTATCTATCTATCTCTATCTATCTCTCTCTATCTATCTATCTCTCTCTCTATCTATCTATCTCTCTCTCTATCTATCTATCTCTCTCTCTATCTATCTATCTCTCTCTCTATCTATCTATCTCTATCTATCTATCTCTATCTATCTATCTCTATCTATCTCTATCTCTATCTCTATCTATCTATCTATCTCTATCTCTATCTATCTCTATCTCTATCTATCTATCTCTATCTATCTCTATCTCTATCTATCTATCTATCTATCTATCTCTATCTATCTCTCTCTCTATCTATCTCTCTCTCTGTCTATCTCTATCTCTGTCTATCTCTATCTCTGTCTATCTCTCTCTCTGTCTATCTCTCTCTCTGTCTATCTCTCTCTCTCTATCTATATATATATATATATATATATATATATATATATATATATATATATATATAAGGGGAAGAGGTTATAGTGGTTCCAACGAGAGAAATGTGTGTATATTAAAAAGAGAGGTACCGCAAATGTTTTTGGTTATACACATATGTATACACGCATATTGACAAAAGCAGTGGAACTACTCACACAAACCCCACACAACTTGCATACACACGTACTTCCTAAGTTGTGTGGGGTTTGTGTGAGTAGTTCCCCTGTTTTTGTCAATATGCGTGTATATATATGTGTATAACCAAAAACGTTTGCGGTACCTCTCTTCTTTTTAATATATATGTGTGTGTGGGAAACTGCCGCTTTTGATAAAACTAAGTTTAGGCATATAATTCATGAAGGCTCTAAGATCTTCCAAGAACATCCAAAGAGTTGGACAAATGTCAAGCGTACAGCGGAAATCATTGATCCAGCAATGTACATGTGATGAATGTGGTAGAGCGTGTGTCTCCAATGCAGGCCTCATTAGCCACAAGAAGAGCCATATTGGTAGACCTTTAAGAAATTACAATCAGTATTGTGGTGGAAATAATTTAACATCCAAAGTTTATCAGAAAATCTGAAGTAACTTCTCCGGTCTCCCCAGCTACGTAAAAACGCACTAGTAAACTTAACAGAATTTATTTAGTATGCTGCGTCTGTAATAATCTTTTTAAGTTACTTGCTGGCTTCAAGAGACATTGTCGTTCTCATGGGAACTGAAACCATGAATCAAACTTGCCTGCGATAGCCACACTCGTTGACTGTGTCGACAACCATCATATCTATGTAAAAAAAAAAAAAAAAAAAAAAAAAATTCAGCTTTTTTTACCTTGACATCCTTCTCTAATGACGTCATTAAAATAATTTTATTTCACAAGAATTCATTCTACATTAGCGAAACTAAACGTTAAGCAGCTGAACATTTGATGTTTACATCAACTGTATGGTTACAGACATTAGATTTTAATTAATTTCAACTTAATGTACTTTTATGGTTTTAATATTGTTTCATTACTAATTTAGTAAGAAAATAGAAAATATTGAAATAGTCCGTTCGTATATTTGTTGGGGACACAACATCATATCATTTTCAATTAATCTTCGTCTGGAAAAATTATATTCACTTTTTATTAAAATGGCGTTTTTCAGGTCAAAATTGTAATAACCAACTTTTTGGCGACACACAAGTACATCGAATATGCTGTTTAGTTTTAAGTCAATTTTATGTTCGTATATTCCTTTCTTGAAATCTCAGGCTATTTTACCAATGTTTTTGTGTCTGAGAGCATGATAAACTGTTTCTTATGTATGGAAAGCATGATAAACTGTTTCTTATGTAAAATTAACACTGTTTCACACTGATTAATTTAGGCACTCCTTTTAAATGTTTGTAAGAATATTTGTTATTAACTAAATTTCTTACTATTTTTAATTATCTAGTTTGTAAGTAATATAATGAAATTATTTTTATATTGTCGTGTATACATTCTTTTTCTTTGCTGTTTTAACTTTATTTATTTCTAGGTGTTTTAGCATTGTATATGAAATAACAAGATTAGTGGCGGATTTTTAATGTATTTCTCTTCAGGTATGTGTTCGAGGTTGAACATTCTAAAGGCTCTTAAGTTAAAACCAATAATTATTCCAGATTTTATTTTATTTTTGTGACGTAAGTAAAAATGTATGATATTTTTTTAATCATTTCAATTCACGCAAGGCTTTTAAAGCCCATATTCCACAAGGAGTTACTGAGTGTGAAAGAATATAAGATATTAAGGAGTGAGAACAATAAAAAGGAGGAACTAAGAAGACAATAGATAACGACTGGCATTGTATTTAAATTTTTGAAGATCAAAGTTGGCTGAAAAGCCAGAAACCAGAAGGGTTTCACAAAAGAGAGGTAGGAGAAAGGAAACTGTTAGTATAGAACTTAAGGTTACATTTAGCCATTTCAACTGTAAAATGAGGAAACCTACAGGAAAACTCATCCGAACAATTAAAGTGAAAGTATTTATAGAAAAAGTACACGGAAGCGACGTTGCAGCGGTGGGAAAGTGACTGCAGCCGAGCTACACGTTATCCTTTTTACTTATCGATTTATCGTAGACGTTTAATCTTAAACCGATATCTCTTCTAATTAACTGAATATCGTTATTCGTTAAGGTATTGTTTGTTTCTTTTTCATACGTGAATTTAATTCAGGTTACATTTTGTTTAATTATTTTTATAGCTCTAGTAATTTCGTTTCTTGTGGATATATTAGAAAGACTTAATCTATATATAAAATATTCAGTAATTTAGGGTAAGTTATTTAGAAATGGGCCTGATACTAAGACTACTAAAAGAAACATGCTGATACACTGCCAAGAGGATAGCGCACTGTCATCTTGAATTTTTGTTTCTAACAAACTATTATTAAATGTGAAAAACATTGGTTTGTAGAGAATCGACATTTTTTTTATTTTGTTAGGGGAGAGGATTAATTTTTTATTTTAGAAAACGTCGTGAATATGACAATAAAGACGAGGACAACAGTCTGAACAATGTAAATAATTAATTCATTATCTTTCCGTATGCAGGCGGTTTGCTCCCACTTCTGGATTATTCTAACATATATTTTTCATATTTATATTTTTCCGTGTGAAAGCTAGAATATTTAAGGTGTGAAGAGCTGGTTTTTCCTAAGAGAGATGTTAACATTTCAAACAAGGCTTTTGCTAATTTGCGAGAAGTGCTGCTTATACCAGAGATATCCCCATGGGACAATAGCCTAGCGTTGTTTCGTGAATCTTTTGACATAGTAATTGCGAGTTCAATCCCATGGCTGGGTAGTGTATATTTGAACCCAATGAAAACGGTGCTAGTGATAACTGAGTAGCTATAAATTAGAACTAGACGAGATATCCCTGGACATGGAGAGCGGGACGAGAACAATCTATTACCATATATTCAATAAAAAGTTCAGGGCAAAATTCTCTGAAGGGCACAACGTCCTAAACGTTGTGATAACAACATACCAAAGATAGATTACATTTGTTTTTGGTAAGCCCTAGAATCTAGATATCTTTGGGTGCTATTCTATTAATCGTAACAATGTGTTATATTTTTTTTTTTTTTTTTAAATATTAGTTCTCTTATTGATTGGTTAAAGTTTTGCATCTCCTTATTGCTTTCGTATTGTTTGTTTTTTATTTTTTGTTTTTTAATAAACATTAGTATCATTTAATAGAGATCTTTTTTCCCTAGAATTTACTCACATGCATACAAATACATGTAACAGTAAATAGGTAGAGGCATACTTTGTGTTATGGTCCAAGTTCCTTGTACCACGGTGATGGTCCAAGGTAGAACCAATGAAGAATAACTCGAACACGGGTATGGAATAACACAGATATATTACAAAACAGAAATATATACAGAGAAGTAGAAGTATTAGTAATGACTGTTATCTCGACAAGTATAACCATTACAATGTTCTTACAATAATCCTTTCTGCTCCCTCTTGAGGCGCAGTATTTATAATATCCGGAATAGTCCATTATTATTATGGGTAAGTCCCCATAACACCCCACTTCCGAAGCTTTTGCGTAGCAGGGGTTTTTAATATTTTTTTTCTTTGGATCTATTTCCAAAGGTTCTGTGAACTTCATTTTTCTGGACGATTTTCGTGGTTCTGGCATTGTTTTCGGCCTTTTTATATCAAATGTATCGAAAATCGTATCCATCACTTCTTCCTGAGGTGGACCGCTACCATCCTGTAACAGTCTCTTCCTTATTTGGTTTACGTGTCTTCTATGTGAGAATTTGTGTCCCTGTACTATGTAAACCATATTCCCGATTCTCTTTTCAATTGTACCTTGCTCCCAGTAAGATGCATTATTTTTATATGCTTTCAAAAAACTTTTTCTCCTGGGTGGAATTTTCTTTTTGGTACGCACGACTGTTATTTGCTTCGTTTGACTTGGTAGCAATTTATCAAATACAAATCTGATTTTTCTAGCGAACATCACTTCTGCGGGTGTTAATGCGGATGGCGTAGCATTATTTGGCGTAATTCTATATACCTGTAGAAATTGTTGTAATGCTTTTTCCGTAGGCACATCACATGCTTTTCTTAACGCTCTTTTGAGTGTATCCACAAATCTCTCCGCTTGCCCATTTGATCTTTGGTGATATGGCGGGGATTTTATATGTTTGACTTGATAAATTTCGGAAAACTCTTGGAAGTCCGCTGATGTGAATTGCGTTCCATTATCTGACTAGGCAGTCCACTACTCCAAACCGAGCAAATAGCTCATGGAGGCAATTTATGGTAGTTTCCGAAGTGGGATTTTTGCAAAGAAACACCTCCGGCAATTTACTATAACTATCCACTATGATCAAATTGTAGAACCCATCTATTGGACCTGCATAATCTGCGTGTATTCTTGACCACGGACGATCTGTCTCTGGCCATGGCTTATGGATGATTGGCGGTGCTTTGGCTTGCATTTTTCCACCATCTGAGTAATATCCTGGTCCATGTTTTTTCCAATATACATAGCTTCGCATCAGCGATTTCATTCTATTTTTTCCTGGATGGCCCCTGTGGAAATCCTTTAGGATTCGCTTTTGTAGTGTTTTGGGAATTACAACCCTTTCGTTATAAAGTAGCACATTATCGCATAAAGAAAAGCTGTCCGATATTTGCTTATTTTTTTCTGCTATTTTTGCTTTTGTTTCTTTTATGAATTCATCATTTATAGCTTCATTTTTTTTATCTCTTGTAGTGTGACGGGTAGGTTTCGAACTCTACAACATACTGTCCTGATATCTTCATGTCGTAGGACTGCGATTACAGAATCTTCCAATGGCTCTGTTTTCGTTGCTATAAGTCTCGACAGACCATCCGCATGCCCGATTCTTTTCGTTGGTAGATACTCCAATCTGAAATTGTAGTTCAGAAGAATTGTACCCCATCTTAGTAACCTATTTGCAGTGTAAACCGGTAGACCATTTTCGAACCAAATATTGTTAGTAACGGCTTGTGATCCGTCTGTAGAGTAAAAAATCTACCATAGATATATCTATGAAATCTTGTGACTGCGAAAATAATTCCCAGATCTTCTTTCTCTATTTGTGAGAAATTTTACTCTGTTGGTAGTAGAGTTCGAGAAGCATGCGCGATGGGTTTTATTGTTCCATCCGGCATTTTATGCAGTATACACGCCCCGACTCCATAGGCGCTCGAGTCACTTGCTACAATTATTTCTAATTTAGGATCGTAGTGTGCAAAAAATAAATCCGAAGTTAACGTCATCAATTATTTTGTCAAACGTTTTTTGGCATTCATCTGTCCACTCCCAAACTTTTTCTTTCTTCAGAAGTTCGTTCAGTGGTGCGCGAAGTTTATGCATGTGAGGAATGAATTCCTGGTAGTAATTCACTAAGCCTAGAAAACTTTGTAATTCTGTTATGTTCTTTGGAACTGACATTTTTTTTTATTGCCGTTGCCCTTTCAGGGTCTGGTCGTCTTCTTGATCGATGATATGGCCCAGGTATTTAATTTCCTTCATGAAAAAATAGCATTTGTTTTCTTTTACCTTGAACCCATAGCTTTGTATTCTCTTAAACACCTCTTGTACGTGTTCCTAGTGTTGTTCAACACTTTCGCTATTTATCAATACGTCATCCAGGTATGCAATCGTGTACACTAGTCCGGCGAGCATAGTATCCATTGTCTGTTGGAATATAGCCGGCGCAACCTTAATCCCAAATGGTAATCTTTGGTATTTGTACAATACTTTGTGTGTGTTTATGCACAGTAATTTTCAACTTTCCTCATCGACTGGAATTTGTAGGTACGCTTTACTTGAATCTATTTTCGAGAAAAATTTTCCGCCGTTTAATTTAGTGAATACTTCTCCTGGACTGGGTAGAGGATAGTGGTAGTCCTTTATCGCTCCGTTCAAACCCGTTGAAAAATCAGCGCATACTAGAATCTCTCCTGATTTCTTTTTGACGTAAACTGTAGGTGCGGCCCATTTACTGTATTCTACTTTTGTTAATATGCCAGTGTTTTCGAGTCTAGCCAATTCTTGTTTTTTTTTCTATTGACGCAAACGGTACGCTCCTTTTTTTTTCTTGAAGATAGGTTGAACGTTTTCTTTTATTTCGATATTTGCTGCCATTTTTTTACATCTTCCGAGACCTGCTGAAAATACTTCAGGGAAACTCTTTTAGTTTCTCTTTTAATTTGTCTGCCTCGGTTAATAAACTTTTTACATTTTGGCAGTACGTACTTATTGGTAAATCCCAAAGTTCGAATTTTTGCATCCAGTCCGGTCCGAATAAGTTTTCTGTATTTCTTAATACATACATTTTTAATTTCTTTGTCATGCCACTAAATGTCACATTTGTAATCACTTCACCATCAAATTTTATTTTTCTACCAGTTACCGACCTCGCAATTTTATCCGTTTTTAACATGGCAGGTTTGTTCAGTTTTCTCCATGTTTGTACGTTAATAATAGTTAAGTCCGAGCCGGAATCCAACTGTAGTCTGACTTTTCTGTTTTACATTTCTACTTGTAAATATTTTCTCATGTTAGTCTCATCATTTTGGTCAGTCATCGTGATTCTTATTCTGCTTTTGCTTTCTCTTCTAGTCCAACAATGAGAACTTTTATGTCCTATTTTTTTGCATGATAGACAGGTTTTAAAATGGTATGGACAGTCTTTATACCAATGCCAAGTCCTACAGCGATAGCATGGACTGGGTGGTAGTTTTTTCTGATATTGACTTTTAGAAGTAGAAAATTTTGTTTTACTTGTTTTTTGAGGAGAGAAAATTGGTTTGTCTTCGTACTTTACGTACGTGCGCGATGTCAGCTTCTATATCTTTTGAGTCTTTCTTCACACTGATGCATCTCTGGCAGTCTTCGGCTAGTTTTTGAAGTGTCAAATCTTGTTCACTCTCCAATTTTGTAAGGATTCTGCGTCTAATTTCCGCGTCTTTCGTTGCAACCAGGCCTTGGACGTATATTAAGCATTTGAAATTGTCCGCGCTGAGTTTCGATAACAGTCATCACAATATTTGTTTACAATGGAAGGGAAAGTTATGTAATCTTCGTTGTCCTTTTTTGTTAGGTTAAGACATTTCCATCTTTTGTGGAATAGTGAGGTATTAGGACTGAAAAGTTCTGTTAGCAGTTTTATAGATTCTTTGAAAGTTAACTCATTTGTTTTCTTCGGTAGGATATAATCTATGAATTTGGTATATTCGCATGCCTAATTTTCTTAGTAATAGACGTACTTTTCGTGCGTCTGACCAATCTCTGCAGTCAAATTCATATAGATCTTCGTACCTTCGGAAGTAAGTTGCAAAGGTTTTGTCTTCGTCGGGTGCATACGTGAAATCTTCGATAGTTCTCCAAATAGCGTCTTGTGAGAGAACTGTTTCATTCTTGCCCTTTACTTGACATTACACGTAGCAATAATTCTTGTAATTCAAGATGTTTCTGTTCGTTTTTTTTTGTTTGTTTTTTTTGTTTGTTTTTTTACTTTTCAAATTGGATTTTGATAAGTTCCACAATGGTTGACTTAAAATCTTCCATGTTAAAGTAATTTTGTGCAAGTATTTCACCTTAGTGTAACCTGCTATTCTGGGACCAGTGTACGCAAAAAAAAATTTCCTTTGTTGCCACAGTAAAACTGATGTCCAAAAAATATTCTTTTATATATATATATATATATATATATGTTCGCGTAGAACTTGTTTATTTAGAAATCTCACGTAGAACTTGTTCCTTAGAGTTTACTCGTCGACACTGTTATGTGCGACGGATAACAACAAAAGTATGTCCTCCACGTAGAGAGTTCGTTTTTTTTCTTGGTTTCCTCGATGCCACTTGTTATGGTCCAAGTTCCTTGTACCACGGTGTGGGTCCAAGGTAGAACCAATGAAGAATAACTCGAACACAGGTATGGAATAACACAGATATATTACAAACAGAAATGTATACAGAGAAGTAGAAGTATTAGTAATGAATATCAGATTTGGTTAGAGTGAACTATGTTGTCTCGACAAGTATCACTATTCCAATGTTCTTACAATAATCCGATATTTAACACCCCCCACATGGGTCGTATGTGGCACAAGGCCGGTTTAATGGAGGTTCTCCGAGCCCGTAAGCTCGGCCAAAAATATGCCCCATTAGAACCCGTATAAACGGGTTCAGGGACTGTCTACCTCCCCGGACGAAACTTTGCCCTGTGGCAAAGCCTCGTCCGAATTCCTCTCTGCCAAAGCAGAGTTCGACAGGAGATTCTCACAATAACCATCTCTGCTCCCTCTTGAGGCGCAGTATTTATAATATCCGGAATAGTCCATTATTATTATTATAGGTAAGTTCCCATAACACTTTGAATTAAGGAGTGGTTTTCCAGAGACAAAAAAGGTATGCAGGTTCAATTCCTGTCAGAGTACAATTTCTCTTTAGTAGGACTTCTTAATTTAGGACGGTTGTTATTAATTTCACTGTTTAATAATAATAATAATACGGATAGCAACACAAACACGTGTACCCACTAAAAATAATATTTATATGAAACAAATGCATATATAAAATGTTCTCTCTTATTAAAAAGGGAATATAGGTTCGATTCATGTTAGGAATCATATTTTCTTTAGGACTTTCGATCTCTAGGCAGTTAGACATTAATGTCACAATTAAGTAGTAAAAAGTGATACAATTAAGTTCTGTTAAATTCAACCAACAAGGTCTGTCTATTTAATTTTTTTATTGTATTTTTCCAATTTTAGAGTAGTAAATGGTACATCATTTCCACAGACCGACATTGTGGGTTGAATTTAACATACCATTGTGTGTGTGTGTGTGTGTGTGACGAGTGTGTGTGTGTGTGTGTGTGTGTGTGTGTGTGACGAATAGAATAATAGAAATTTAAATTGTGTCGCACGATGTCCTAATACTATAACGGCAAAGAATAAAAACGTATTTGGTTAAGTATTTCTTGCGATTACCAACAAATGATATGTAAATAAATCAGTCCCCAAAAGAGGCTCGAAGTCGTACTGGGATTAATATTAATCCGTGTACTCTAAAAATAGTTTAGTTGTTCTTGGTTTTATCCCCAGGAAGAAAAAGGCTTTGAAGTTGTATCTTTATTTACTACGCTATTTTTTTTTTTTTTTTTTTTTTTTTTTTTTACAGTTCAGGAGATTCTTGGAGCAGAACCGAAGTTTTCGCCTGAGATAAAATTGTTCGTTTATTTATGTGATTTAACAGAAAAAAAAAAAGCCTCTTAGTTTTCAGACAATTGCACGCCTAACAAGAATATCAATTTTCGGGCGGAGTTCGAAGTTTTGTAAAAGGCCTCGATCCGATAGTCAGATCAAAAGTTGGTCTGATAACGGCGAAGATATGTCTCTTTCGGTAAGTATAAAAGCATTCTTGGGATGCTTTCGATAACAATATAAATTACAGTTCTCTATATTACGTATTATAAATATCCAAATTGTATGTATATATATATATATATATTGTCAATAAAGTAAAATCAAAATTACAAGATTTTATTTTAAGTTTAATTTGTTTATTGTTAATACTCTGTTTCTTAATGATTAGACTATATTTACAATGATTTGCATTTGAAGCGTTATCTTCCAGGGCCGAGTATTGCATACATGATTTGTGTATATTTGTAATTTATTTACTGGTCGACATTTTCTTACTAAAACAAACATTATATATATGGTACTACACACCAGGGGTGCTGGGAGTTTTAAATTTTCTTATTTCCAGTACCCCTCAGTCGCGTGCATGTATAGTCCTACCATCATAACAGATTTAGCCCGATGAAGTCCTGAAGGATGTACAGTTGTTTAGTTAGTATTATTAACATTGCATTGATTAGTTAATATTATTAACATTATATATGGATGCTCTTTACTTAACGGTTGCATATTAATTTGCCAAAATAGTTTTGTTTTTATGATCTGTTTTTTTTTTGGGGGGGGGGGCAAACTATTAGGTTATTTACCAGTTTCTTAAAGGGCCTTTTATTTATCAACCACAAAATTTTATTTTGGTAGCTAACCGAGCATATAAATGTTAAATTACCTCACTACATCTCTGCTTTTGAAATTAAAATAATTGTTCACTCGCCAGTAGCTTACATTTGCCCGAGGAGTCACATGTGTAGTGTTGAAACATAATTATAATTATGTAGCGATTTTTAACATGTTCTTGTTTTAATACCCTAAAATAATAATATTTAGCTCTAATCTGTATTGAAGCCTATTTTAAATTAAATGTTACGGACAGTTGAATTATGCTCCATTTGCTCTCATTTTACCTGGATATATATATATATATATATGCACACACAATTGAGCAGCAATGTATACAGCAGTGTATTTGGTCAGTAATTTTTTTATGTACGCGTGATTGTTAGAAACGAACGAATATGTTTTATTATTTTTTTTTAAATTTAAGTTGTCTATATTTATGACCATTTTCTTGGTTTGCCGATGCAATTTTAAATATAAATTTTACAAAATATTTTTTTTTTCGAAAAAAAGAAAAGAAAACGGCGCTACAACAGAAACTGGCACACGAAGACGCAACGCTTAAAAAGATATGACACGTGAAAACTTGATGCAACTGACATTGCACAAAAAAAACACTTTGATAATGCTTCATGAGTCAAAAGTACACCGACACTAGTGATATGTCTCTTCTAACTGTTATATATATAGTCAGAGTTAATGAAAGTTTTAACGTGTTTTCTTCATAAATCCTAACAGTTTATATATATATATATATATATGTATATATATATATATATATATATATATATTCGTCCTGGGTATGACGATAAACTACAACCGCGTCCTTGGTAAGACGATAAATTACGTCCAACAACAAGGCCTCTGATCAGGAGGTTTCGAGGAGAGTGGAACCACCTCTTAATTGCTGGTGTTCACAAGTCCACCCTGATCCGGGGTGATAGCCCTATTAGGGTTACAGTTATGGGCAAATATTTAACACCGAAACTTGTGTAAAAATAGGTTTTGATACCAGAAATACTTTGTAAAAAGAAAATTACCAGCAATGTTTGAAGGAAAAATTATTATCAGCAATACTTTTAAAAAAAATACCAGCAATACAAACAGCTATACATTTTTTGAAAAAACTAAAAAAAAAACATTACCAACTATAGATTCCTGGAAGGAAAAATATTCTTGGAAATAAATTTTTTTTAAAAAATATTACTAGCAATAAAGATTTTTGTCGGCGTTAAATAACACATTGAGGTTGATATACCGTAAAACAAACATATATATATATATATATAAGATGGTTAGAATGAAGAAACGCATTACAGTATTTGCTTAATAAATCCTAATTGTAACATTAGAGTGAATGGAACTTTTGACGTATTTGTTTAATAAGTCGAACCTGCGATATTACAGAATATATAACCAGGAAGCTGACATAAAGTGGCCCGAAATATTCACTTTGGTCTCACATGAATTTTATTGATAAAGTTTAAATATTTCCATACATACTTTAGTTTTGCCAGAAGCCTTCATAGATAAATATGTAATGATCCCGCTTGATGGCTCTGGTGACTTCGGTGCGTCATCAACAGTTTTACAAGCAACAAAAAAGACCAGACGAAAACAAATCAAACAAGGCACATAAAATGTCACAAATACACGTCCGCCTCTGTAAAAGAAAACAATGTAATATTTATGCCTCCACATTCAAAATAGAAAGCAATAATTATACTTTCACTTTTAAAAAGTAAACAGTATTATAAGTATAACTCTAAAAATAGAAAAACCAAATGATATATGCACATCTCCTTATAGAGAAAAAAAAACAGTAAAGAAAATTGATCGGCCAGTTAAAAAATGTAGCAAGGCAAAGAAAACATATCCAAGTAAAGCTCTACGTGGAAGTTTAGTTTTGGAGAAATTTAAACAGAACGTATGATGATCAGTAAGAAATGCAGCTAAAAGATGAGGGGACATCAGAATCAAACAAGTACAGAAATTGAACTATATCGGTAGTGTATAGAAGACTCAAAGTGTGACAGACTGATCCGAAAACGCATTGGAATAGCGAAAGATGCCTTCTCCAAACTAAGCAAAGTATTAAGACATAGAAGTATTTCGTCAGGAGCAGACAAAACAAGACTGTATTGATGTGTCCTATAAGTGCTCCTTTATGGCGATGAATGCTGAATAATTTCCTTACAGATAAAGAAGTGATTCGAAGCTACAGAGATGTGATTCTACAGACGGATGCTGACAATATGTGAGCAACGAGGTGGTTTTAAAGAAAAGGTGAATTGAAAAGACATTCATACTTAAAATCAGAAACTGACAGTTATAGTTTCTGGCCCACATTATGAAGAAGGGCAGCTTGGTAAATTTAATACTCCCAGTTCGTACTGAGGAAAAGAGGGGTCGAGAAAAACAACAAACAACTAATGCAGGGACAAAGAGGAGTGTGGCCAAAAGTCAAACGTTACTAAATGCTACAAGAAACAGGAATTTGTCTTGATCTTTGATTGGCCACGCGCTGAAAGAACATGACATATAAATTATGATGATAATGAGCTGACGTTTGTAAATAAACAATTTTCACCCAATACAAGGGCCTAAAGCCAGTCATGGAAGTAGGTTGCTGAATGGAATGTGTGATATTGAAAGTAAGAGGAGGTAGAAAGAAGTGAAGAATATGATGATATGAAGGATAGATAACTTTTGACCCTTAAATTGAAAAGGTTAAGATGGTAGTGTTCGAGGAAGCATCCACCAGAAAAAAGTTGTCAGAGTGGAGCTTCATCCTTACAATTGGAATACGGTGGAAATGTTGGCGTTACCTACCCTTTTTGCTGAATCCTTTCTATTACCCCACAGTTCTTGTAAAAGTTACGCCCTTTATCCCTGCAAGGGTATGCGCTTGGAGGTACTAGAGTTGGAAAGAAAGAACAGTAAGTGGAAAAGATTTTTTAAAAAAGAAAGAAAAATTTGAATTTAAAAACTTCAACCGTTATAAAAAAAAATTAGATTCATGTAACAGGCAATGAATTGGGGTGAAATTTCTCATCAAAGGTGGGAATATAGTCGTTTCGTTGAGTCGCTCCAGAAAATACTTGACTCCTTTTTCCATGCTTTATCTTCACAAGAGTCAGATCAAACCAAAAATCGAACATTGCTGCCATATCTAAATCTGACTTGCCCAATCCTCATTTTCTAGCGTTGATAAAGTTCAAATCGTTTTCACAACCTTGTGGGTGATGAATTATTTTCCACCCTACAACTCCTTTCCTGCACACGAAATGTCACAAGCCTATAAGTACTTTATTGATATTTCCATAGCCAATGTTCAAACGAGTTCCATTCTTTAGTACCACCAATTCAGATCATTGCAGCTAATAACTGCCTCATTTCCACCATATTCCATTGAAAAGAATGCAGTTCAGCTTCAAAATCTTCTTCCAAAGAACTCTCACTGTGTGGAATAGATTCTCGTATAAATGCTTCCCTGAACACTGCAATCTTAACCTCTAGATGCCTAGGGCCAGTTGCTATCTGTCCTACATATCTTCATAACCTTCACTTCTTCCTTTCTCCTCTTACGTTCATAGAAAAATTCCATATTTACTAACCTCCTCTACCTTGAGTGTCTCTTGGCTGAGTATTTTTTTTTTAATTTACATACTGATTTATTCTTGCCAGAAGTTGTCTAGGTATTTTTTTTCGCTAACTACTCAAATGATAATCACTAGTCACAATGAAGACATCGACCTAATCAATATACGAATGTTTTTAGCCTAAAACAAAGCAGCTTCTATAAATAAGAACATCGACTGTATCCCACAACTTTTTGCCAGATTGAATAATTACAAATTCTAAAAGGCAAATACTATAAAGTGATGCGACTATTACTCAGACTTGGCACACATCCAACAACCTGGCATTACATACAATATTTCATCTGGCCAACACACATCTTGTAGTTTAAGAGTTTTAGATATGATAAATGTGTTATATCAAATCTGAATAATTGTTGATCAAAATAAATTTGTAAGCTAAAGGAACAACATATACTCACTGGACTCGCTTATTGGTAAGAAAGAAAAACATTAGCATATATGGTTTCTTCATTCTTTAATGTGCGATGTCCCTTCTGGACATGGGCGACCATGGCTCTCTGCAACATTCTGTCCTTTGTAACTCTAAGTATTGTTTGTCAACTTACTATCATTCCCAGTCCCTGTTCTGTCATCCATTTACACAATTCCCTTCGATAAGTCTCTCTCTCTCTCTCTCTCTCTCTCTCTCTCTCTCTCTCTCTCTCTCTCTCTCTCTTTTATATTCAGTATGTCTTGGGTGTGCTAAATTCTCCAAGCTCTCTTTCCTTATTATTTATCCCAGAAATTACAATTGTCTCTTTCTGATTTTAAGCATAAATGCCCTTTTTCTTTCCATTTCCCTTAAAATTTTCTCGTCGCTCAGATATCCTGCCCATAGGATTCTTATCTTCCATGTGTAAAACCTCGTATGTGTCATTTCAAGTCTCATCTTCAGCAGTCTCGTCTTCATCTTCAGAATATTATATTATTTTATGGAAGCTATCTTTTGCTATTCCAGTGGGACTTCCGTGTCGTATTTTCAGTCACCTTTTGTAGCACACTTGCTTGATATAGATGTCTCCAACTCGTAGTTCGCATCTAGAACTATACCTATTTTCTAACAACCTATTCTGTCTTCTTGCAGACAATGGTTAATCCTTTCTTCTCACTTTCCTTTACTACCTTGTCTAAGAGTTCATGCAGTTTTTTTCTATTAACCACCAACACATTATCATCTGTGTATTGGCCATCAACACAGTGTCATCTGCGTATCATATGTTATTAAGATTGTGTCCGCCAATAAATACGAGTAGGACTTCTATTTATAATTGTCTCGCTAGCGGTCGGCATACACTAGTTAATTTCCTCAGATGATGTAAAATTGAAGTTTTAAGTAATGTCGAATTGAGTTGATTTTTCCTGAACAAATCGAGCCTAAACCAATTGCATAAACGGCGAATAAAGTTCTTAATTCTTCAAGTTATCTTTGCATAGATGTTGCCTTCTTTCTTTAATGCAAAAAAGAAATTCTAATCTAATTACCGTCTTCTTTCCCAGGTAATGTTATATAAGTAAAGTTTCGGAGTAACGGCACACCTAGAAATAATCATGATGGCAATATTTGCCGACCACGGAATTAAGGGGTTCTCACATTGGACCTGTGTTGGCATTTCGTGGAAAAATGAAATTTATTCAACCTATTAATATCCACCGCAAAACTCAATATTAATTATATACGGGTGTGCAAAATTTTGGGGCCACCTTGATAAATTAATTAGGTTTATTAATTTTACCCCAAAATCGAATAATTAGCAGTATGTTTTTCTCGGCATATTTTATCATCTTTGATTATCAGAAAACAAGTTACTGCCTTCTCGTTAATATTGTATGATGGATGATTGGGAATAATATGAAGTTTAGTGAGGCTGAAAATGGCCATGCAAAAATACTGGGCCACCAGTGAAAATTTTGCAGTTCAGCTCTTTTTTTATGTTAAAAAGGAATATTTTTGCAGAAAAAAATTATCGATATTATTACAGAAAGTGCCAAAGTTAGCAATTAGTGCTGCTGCCTTTGGCTCGAATAATTGCCTCAATTCGATGTGGCATTGAATGGAACGAGATTCAGATATTCTCATTTGTTTTGTTTTTTTTCCCATTCTTCTGAACAGTAACCACAAAGTTGTTGGAGATTGCGTGATTTTAATTGAACATGTTTCTTCAGTTCCCACCACAATGGTTCAATTATATTGAGATCAGAACTTTGTGCTGACGAGTCTTCCAAAATTTGAACCTCTTCATCCACAAGAAACCTTTCTATTGCTCTTTGATGGCAAGGAGCACCGTTATGCTGAAAATTTGCCATCTTCGGAGTCTGGCAGAAGATTAGACCGTAGTAAACTAATATAGTTTTCGCTGTATAGGTTTCTCTCAACTTTTACCAATTTTCTTCTACCATCGCGTTTGTTGCAACCCCACATCATTGCGTGTCCACGATCAAATTTTACGTTCTTTGTGGTGTATCTTGCATTGTTTGTTGATCCTACTGGACTTCTTATATATTCTCTTACATTAGAATTCATCACTAAAAATTTATTTTTGCCACCTTCATGTTAAATCTCTTTTCTGATGTTTTTTTGGTTAATGTTTTTTTTTTTTCGCTGCTATAAGACTGCTCCGGTTGGGCACCTTGGCGTGGTGTAATGGTTAGCAAGCTTGTCTCGCTAAAACAGTTACAACTGGAGAGTGACTTCGATCCTCACTGGGTGCCCCATACTTTCGGCCTTGTGCCACATTTAAGCTATGCTTAGAAAATCAGTATAAGACTGTTGCGGTTATTTGTTTGTAATTCTCTGCGTAATCTATCAACTGAAGTCTCACTTTCATGACTGCACTTACTCCTCACTTGTTTGGCTGTTAGTTTTGGATTGCGTACTGAGACTCTCAACATTTTTATTTCATTTCTCTTCTCTACCTTTTGTGATCTTCCTGTTTTCTTTGTACTTAAAGATTTCAGTTTAAAAATTAAGTTTCTTGAAATTACCAGCCGCCTGGCTATCTTTCGTTTAGTCATCTTTTCCTTCAAATACATAACTTTGTCATTTTTGTTTCAGCAGAAATCTTCGCCGCCATTTTAGTGACAAAAGGCAAATTAATATTCAGCTCCAACTACGTGCAAACGCAACTTACACACATGTTAATAAGCTAGAACAATTCCTACTTAGAAATTTGCATATTACCCTGACATTATCATATCAGATTTTTCATTGATTTTAAAGCTATATTTTCTTGTTGCTCACATGTTCTGGTCATAGTATTCTTAACTCGCTTCTATAGAACCACTTCTCTATCATTAAATAGGTTACTCGATGTTTCCCTCTCCCACTCTTGAATCCAGTACGCCCTGTAAGCGTTAAATTCTCCAAGCCCTCTTTCCTAATTATGAGTCCCCAAAATTTCAATTATCTTTTTTCTGATTCTAATTACAGGTATCTTTTGAACTTTCTCGTCGCTTGCGTGTTGAGTACATCATAATCTTTTCTTCCTTCTGTAGAAATATATCTCTGCTGTCTCTAGTCTAATCTTCGTTTGCGAGAAAAGTATCCAGGATTATACTTTGTCTAGTTTTTGGAATGTATCTTTCACTATTCCAACGTTCCTCCGGATTTCTGTGTTACATTTTCCATCCTCTATTATACTACATCTCGGTTTGTTAGATTTTGAAGCCTCCAATTTGTAGCTTCCATCTTCATTTGCACTCCTTTCTAACGACCATACATCGATTTTATTATAAACTACGTAAAAAGCCGCCCTATCGGGCAGTATTTAAACTAGGTCCTGCGGAGGGCTCTTGATTGGGTTTTCATCGCAATAGGTAGTGAGGAGTAGATGTTGATAGGCAACAATAAACTACAGAAGAACTTAAAATTGATCGCTGCATTTAAGCATTGCATTAATATTTAAGCTAACCTTTTAAAAGTTCAACGATAATTCTCCTGTCGTCACTTAATTTAAAGGCAGTTTGATGTACGTAGGTCCTAACTTTTCGTACAAACAATTATTTTTATTTCATGGTTGATTTTCGCTGGATATTGCAATTAATTTCGATTATTTCCAAGTTATAAAATTGCTATCGTTCAAAAAAATTCGTTGCAAAAAAAAATACGTAAAAATTCGCCGAAAACAATCGCAGTAATGAAAACTTAGGAATCCAAAATTTCAAGAATGCTGGTCCGGGTCCGGCTCAGAATGTTTTTTTTTAATTTGCTCATGGAATCGGCCTGATTCCAAAATGGTGTGATATGTTGGGCGTCTACATCTAGGAGTAAAGTTGAAAATTTATTTATAAACACTATAATTTGAGAACAGTATTTTTTAAATTTGAACATGAGCTATTGAAAGTTAGAGTTGTGTCCCTTTTAATTGTTTACATCAGTAGACGCCAACAAGGTGGAATCCGAAAACAATCGCAGTAATAAAAATTTGGGAATCCAAAATTTCACGATCGCGGATCCGGATCCGGCCCAGAATGTTTTTAATTTGCTCACAGTCGGCTTGATTCCAAAATGGTATATGTTGGGCTACGACCTTTAGGACTAAAATTGAAAAAGTGTGACACACTGACATTCGCATTTATTATATAGATGACAGTTGGTCCTTTTTAATTTTTTTTCGTCTTCCTTTACTACATTCTCTAGTAGTTTTTGCGGTTTTCATTCTATCTACAATCAAAACCGTGATACCTGCGCATCTTGTTCATTTTAATGCTATATTCCATCAGGATGTAAGCGATCACGACTCTCCACGGATTCATTTTCTTTATTATCTGTGAATATCCGTGTCTTCTTGGGAATGGTAGTTCATTGATTTCCCGCTACCGTTATACAGTTTGGAATTCAGTTTTCCTTCTTCAGTTTTCGGATTCATAGGTTTTTCTTTCCTTTACTAGAGAGACCAATCGAATCTTCTGTTTAAGCCGTAGCTGGTAGTGTGGAGAAGAGATGGATTCATACCTAAATTAATGTCTAAATTGAACCCATCAGACTAGGCCAGAATTTGAACTCGGCTCGCTGTTTCCGCTTTTTTGCGCTGATAACCGTTACGCTACGAATAATTGAAATAACGATAGAGCAGCGATAAGCTTGCAACATTGAGTCTGTAAGAAAGCGGTTACAGAGCGGAAAACAAATAAGATCGCGTAACCGTTTTTGTGCTCTCTCAAGGCTGGAAAGTTCAGATTGGACAGCTCCAGCCCAGATATAGCGGAAATTGCTAAAATGTTTTGTCTAATCTGACTCTTGTAAAGGTAAAGCAACGCAAAAGAAATCCGATAGTTCCTGGAGCGATAGAATGATACCACATTTAGTTAACTGGTATTGGTGAGATAAACCATTTCTGTACAGGAAACATACAGCATTCTATGACCGAACTGTTGATGTTATTGTCAGTTGAAATTTATAAAATCTTTTTCTTAAAGCAGATTTTCAAGAAATTAAATTCCTTCAGTCGACTGTTATCACTCTTTCTGGTATTGATGGCAGTTCCTTCCAAACATTTTTGAAGGGAAGGAGAAGAAAGAATTTTGTGTAATGCCAAATGAGGTGGGGTTTTCCTATCTAGAAAAAAATCAGCATTCAGAATCCTATAAACACAAACCTGTCACCGGTGGGAGATGTGTTACTAATTCGATCACCAATCTTTATTTTTGATTTGGTTGGTGCTGCATTGAATATTCCAACCGAACTTCCTTTGCCAACGGTTGCTCTGCCAACCGACTGGCACCGTCCCTCGAGGGTAAGGAACCTGTATCAAAGGACATTAGCATCCAAACGAAATAACTAATCACGAGGCTAACTTGTTATACAAGTCCGCAGCATTTTCTTTTATATTAGCTAAATATGACAAATTGTTTTATGACTGCCATCAATATGATTCATATTTGCATCTACTGTGATGATTGAATAATACATTGCTCTACAAATAAGGATCTGTTAATTTCATTCTAACATGTCTGTAACAATTGACACCGATTATATTCTTTCTATTTTACAGCACGCGCGTTTGCGCGCGTGTGTGTGTGTGTGTATTGCAGTTTTGCATATATGTACGACATGCCTCACTGTTTACTGTGTCGAACCTAACAATCATTCAAATACTTATATAATCAAGCATGAGTGATAGCGCTGAAACCTCTTTTGTGACAGCAGGCTCAATCAGAACTCGAAGACGGAGACTATTGGAGACCTGATTCGAATTCCTATCTCTTTTTATAATACAGATATTTAATAATAATCACAATTTCGCGTTGTTCGTTGTGCTGTAATGGATAACTGATCAGAATGAGAAATAGAAGAAATCTAGTAGAGTTCATTTCTTTCACTTACGCACAAATAGATTCATACATTTCCCAAGTCTATCTATTCTCCCCCAGCTATCGGTTGACTAGCAGGGCAGACTGGGTTCTAGATTCTTTAGCCTTGGTTGGTAACTAGTCTACCGCAGAAAGAAATGGCAATCTACTGCGGGAAAAATCATCCGAGTTGGTCATCCATCGAAAGACATGATCGCCCAAGCGTGTATTAGGTAGAGCAATTAACTGACTAATCGTTACGTAGTAAAATCAAAGCGTCAAAAAAGCCTTCCTATCTTATACTTAATGTCATCCAACTACTTTTTTAATCAGTTCGCACCAAGTAAGGTGATAATGCCACTAAGATGCAAAAGAATACTGGGAGTGAAAGAGAATGAAAAAACTTTAGATTGAACCGGAGACTCAATCCTAATCAGAAAACAAGGGATAACCCTATACTCCTGTTCAAAAGACCAGAGATAAGTGTAAATCGGACGATAATCGAACCTATCTACTCTCTCTCTCTCTCTCTCTCTATATATATATATATATATATATATATATATATATATATATATATATATATTGTCAGGAAGCTTCCATCCTCTATTGAAAGAGGCCGTTTAACCAACATAAAGAATGACCAAAATTTACGATAAAAGACAAATGAAGACTGCAGATAAAGTTCACTTTCTTCAGAGACAGTCATTCACTCCCTTAGTTCACTGCTATTAACAAGTAGGGATGTTTTTCTCCTAATGATGGCCAAGCTGGCCGAAACTAGTCGAGGAACCTAACTGAAATAATAAAACAAAAAAATATTAATATACAACCCAGTTTTAATATTTTTTTTATGGTTCAAAACGTGTGTGTGTGAAATAGACACCCTCTTGGATGCTTCCCTGATCACTACAATCTTAACATCTTCAGGTCAATCGTTATTCATCCTCCTTATCTTCATAATCTTTATTTCCTATCACCTCCTCTTTCATTCATATCGCGCACCTCATTCGTCAGTAACATTTTAGCAGTAAGCCTCCATCTTGAGTAACTCTCGAGCCTTGTGTCGGGTGGACATTAGACAAAAAATCAATGAAAAGCAGAAAGATTTCGAGGTATTGTTCTAACAATTAAGCACATTCTTTCTGCTGCTTTTGTTGTTACTAAAAGGAATCTGGCTAATCTTTTTTACAGCCTTCCACAGGTGCACATTCGATAAGAGAAGAGCCGGTTTTATTAAAGATAAAATCAGTAGTTCGACCAAATCTTAGAATGATGATGACTCTTTTCAAAATGGCAGGGATTATCGAGAAACAATATTTCTGCTTTGGAATATTTTAAGCATTTTTTGATTTGAATTTCGGAGACGAGTTATTATAACTCATTCAGATCAGCATACTCATTTTTGTTGTTTTTAATCCTAATTCTTGGCTGATGTATTCTACAGCCTTCTTCGATTATATATCTCACTCAGTAGTGACAAGAGATTTTGTTTCGTCCAGACTGTTGTCTAGTTGTCATCATATGTTGCTTAAAATTTGAATTCGCAACGCTATTTCGTAAATTTATCCTCCTTATAAAAACGCTAGGCTTGTCCACTGAGTTCGTAAACATCTACAGTGTCGACACTGAATTCATGACATCACAGAACGAGACAAACTTAGCAACATGAAAACTTTAAAATTATAAATCATCAATTGTGTAGCTTATCAGATGCAAAATAGATATGCAAAACAGGGGAAGAGAAAAGTCGGTACTTGCAAATAAAAAACAAAGATGAGAATGCTTGTCTGAAAAAAATGCCTTTTTATTGTTTAGCGTATTGAGTACTTGGTGTATTTCAATGTTTTTTTTATATACGCTAAATGTATTTCTATATTTAGAACTATAAAGTCCATAAGTTTTAAAGCCAGTAATTCAAGGGAAGTAACTAGAGTATTTTTTACGGTATGGCTACTAATCGCCCATTCTCTATTAACCCCACGTATCAATTATCAACGTCTGTATTTGAATCCGGAAAAGTTCAGTCGATCAGCGAAAAACAACTCTAAGAATATCTTGAACTGATCTTCAAGCCAAAGAGATTTATTTTTGCAATGTCTGCATCTGGAACAGGCTTCTTGAAACGTTGGCTTGATGTAGTCCATTGAATCAACAGTATCGGGAACTTTTCGCTTAGGGTAATAACTGTATTTGGAATATTCGTGGCGGATAGGTAAAAGAAAACACTTTTCAATTTGACATTCTACCTTTTACATCGCCACCATAACTTCTCTTCGTCTCTGTAGACAATCACCAACTTTTATATAATAGTTGCTTAATATAGAAACACCGTCGGGACTAAGGGTGTGGAACCGATGCTTAACTGTTTCATATTCCCAGTCTCCGCCCATATTTAGTGACGGAGGGGGATAAAATCATCGGTGAATGCAGTCTATGGCAGCCAAGAAAATCAATGATGACGGTACCCGACTTTTCTTATCAGTAATATTGCAGCGGTCGTCGGGGATGCAGCAAGTGCTATTACTGACCCTAAGCTGGAAACAATGACTACATGTGACTATCGTATTGTCTGCCTTTACAAGTTATCATTTAACCTCGCTTGAAATATTGTAACCAGATTGTTCTTAATCTCAAGGCACTGCGCTCGTCCGTCCGTCCGTCTGTTCGTTCGTCCGTCCGTCCAGTAAGGACAATTCTTTGTGCCAACCAAAAAAAAAAAGTACACGATACTTTTTTACATCCTATCATTTTTCTTTTTTTTCTATTTTTCTTTTTCCCATTGTCTTTTTTTGTGTGTGTGTGTGTGTGATTTTTTTTTTTTTTTTTTTTTTTTTTTTTAGAGCTTGTATTGCTTTATGTAATGAACATCGTTTGCCGGTCTTATGCACTTTTCTCAAAGAGAAAATTGTGACTGAGGACATAGATACTGTCCACCGAAAAAGGCAGTATTTTAAATTCTAACCTTTTTCCTTAGATTCGAACACCGACTTCAGCATGGACTGGAAATGCAAGATATGTTCTTTAGAATGTTCTTGCTATCTTTATGTCAATGTTACTACTTTCTCTTTTCGATTCATCCCCCTTTTTAGTTTTTATTTTGTTCCTTTCTTTTTTTACTTCAGGTCTCAATTATGACTGTGGGCTTTTGTCAAATGTAGTTTAGTCAAAGATTTTATATACAGACATAGATATATATTTCAAATTTCCCTAATGTCATTGGATAACGGTATGAACCCATCTTCCTTACATAAGTAATTTCGTCAATTTAGAATTATATAAATCCAGGTAGATCATCAATGTTAAGTAACGATAAGCTTTTTTTTCTAATCATTTCATCCGAAGCTACTAAATGAGGAATAACCAAAACGGAGGTTGGAAATGAAATGGTAATCTTTATAACATCAACAAAATACAATACTCGCCAGTGGCATGAAGTAGGTAAACCACTGATAGTGGTAAACTACTTAGACACCATATTACTCCCGACTTACAATAGTCCAACGTATTTATGAGGATTGGGGCATACCCATTAGTGTTCATAGGTACGATATATAACAGACGCTTTAGACACTAAGATGCAAGGTGTTAGTGAGTGTTAAAGAATAAGAAAAAAAAACATTATTAAGAAAGAAAAATAGGAATTAAGAAAGCAAAAGATAACATTTAATTGCATGTAAATTTTTGAACATCAATGTTGATTGGAAAGCAAAAAGCCGGAAGAGAGTTCCACAAGCGAGAAGTCCGAAGGAAAAAACTGTTAGCATAGAACTTACCATTACATGTAGCCATTTCAACTGTAAAATGATGAAACCTTGCCACTAATCGGGTATTGCGCTTGACTTCGTAAAGTCGAGCTACCAAAGAGTAAAGCACATCAGAACAATTATCATGAAATATCGATAGAAAAAGCACAGGCAAGCTAGGTTACGACTTGAATTGAATAAGTTGTCATTGTACTTTGTTTCTTGAAGAATAAAGTTGATAATCAAAAACGAAATTTGTTTAGGAACCAACTTAATATTTACGAGCCATTAGGTTTTATACCTTCCTTATCTCCACACACACACACACACACACACACACATACAAAAACGTTGATCGACAGGATAGGCTGCTCATTATAGGGGATAGAGCATTTATAGGTATAGACAGTGTTGACATGGGAATCAACGCTGCATGGTTGATTCCTTTACAAAGAAATACATGCGTTGTGAGCATTACTACCAAGAATGATACTCACATGTTTCAGTCGTTGTATCCTCGTGCTTCTTACAAGTGTCATTGTTCTCCTTCAAGGTGGTTACTTGAAATCTTGAACCGGACCCCTGATTCAATTTACGATATCGGGGTGGGAGGGTCTATAAATTCTTATTTTATGCCTAGTTAGTGCTCACTAGTCTTCAACTTTGCGTCGCTTGTCCGTTTCTTTAACTGAACCGGAGCATGTAACTTTTCAGTTACCGCGAGATTGAACACAAAACTGCCAGGGACTCAGATATGTTCAAAGCCACGCTTTAATCTACTAGACCATGCCTCTCTTAGAGAATCTAGTGCTGGAATTCTTGAACCTTAAATCTAATGTCTGCACTAAAGTGGTAGGACTGTACAAGTCTCCACACTCAGGTGATCGAACTGTATGAGTGTCCTGACTCAGGCGGTGGAATTCTTATTCTTATTACTCGGAAGTTCCCGGCTTACGAACAGATCACGTTGAAACACCGGTACCCGTACGATCGCCGAAGTTAAGCAACGTCGAGCCCAGTCAGTACCTATATGGATAATCGCTTGGGAATGCCAGCTGCTGTTAGCTTGGATGTCCGAGTGGTATAATGGATAATGGCTCGAAGTTGTTAATCGGAGAGTCGAGTTCCAATTCCAGTTGGGTTCGTTATATTCACTTATGATCAAATACCCCATTTGAAAAGCATGAATCAACTCTTCTCCCCCAACTATGAGTTAAATAGTACAACTTGTATCATTAAAACCATTATTACCTTCATAATCTTTATAGGAATGTGTTGCTAGCCCGTCACCTGTGATGGACTACCTGACAAAGCTAAAGAGTCCCAACATCCCTACTATATGCTGATAACGGAGAGCAATACTACATCTACGACTTTCCCAATGTATTAGTGAAAAAAATGAATGGAGGTTGTCCTAGGTTCGTTGGCTTCATACTCTACATCATTAACCACAGTCACCTACCAGTAGCCAATTAGCAAAAAATCGAATAAGGAAAAGTTTTATTTAACAATACATTTTTTCCGTCTAAATTTGCCACTACTCCAGGAAAAGCCAGAAGTGGTTGTCAGATAATTTTTCGACTTCACCAGCCACAAGGTCTTACGCCCCAGCCCACTTGATTTTAATCCCATGGATTATTGTGCTTGAGGCACGGTTAAGAAAGACACCAACCGCACTGCCTATAACACTAAACTCCAGCTGATTGACAGGATTAAGGGGACGTTTGAGACACTCCCTAGGAATACCGAGAAGATCGCATGTGCCAGATTTCGGAGTCGGATCGAGGCCGTGGTAAATGCTGAGAATGGTTTCTTTGAGTGAATTGCCTTTTGATCATTATAACCTGTATCCAATTTTCTATTTTTCCAATAAATTGATTTTGGGTTTAGATATTCACTTTGTTTTCCGTTTAAAAAAACTGCCAAATTTAGCCTGAACACCCTGTAAAAATATTATAAGCTTTAAAACTCGTGATTTTAGTCGAAGTACCATCTCGAAGATACACTTTACCATAAAATGTTTATGTGATGAATATAGCCCCGTATTGTTCCGTTTTATCGTTAAACTTGTGATTCGAACCTTGGCCCTATTCGATTTCATTCGCACAGATTGACCACTCGGCTGTTTGTATGTGCGTGTTTTATGTGTCCATTGCTAACTGTAGTTATTTGGATGGTGAATATTTTTATCCTTGTCGTAGTTGGGTTTTCTTTGTCGAAATAGTTTGTCCTGTGTGACCCAGCTATTATTTCATAAAACATGTTCATCAAATCAAGTTCGTTTTGTTTCAAAGCAAATACAAACAAAACGACCAAAAAAAAATAGCCGCTCCTTCGCATTCGCGAGAAATGGTTTGAAAAATCGCAGTAAAGAGTAAAGAAAGCTAGCAGTGATAATAATACGAATAAGAAGAATGGTTAGCGCAAAAATAAAAATAATTTTCGGATTAATCAATCGAAAACAGCCTACATCCACAAAGCTAATATTTTTCTACCCAACCCAGAACAGCAACGATCTTTTTGATGCTGACTCTTGCCCAACACTCAAACTAACAGTATAAAATGCGCATGCTCAATAATCCTGCAAAGCCAGTGATTTTTCTGTTTTACGCGCGCGTTCCAGCTAAAGACAGCCGCTTCGGTCTTGTTTCATTTCTAAGTCACGTGCTGCATTTGTCGAGTTTCTGCAGACAAGTGATGGGAACATTCTTCTCTTACAATATTATTCTTTCTTTCCGCCCTCCTCTCTATCTCTCTTTCTTTTTTCGCTCTTTCTCTTGAAACCTTTCCCTGCCATTTTCTCTCATCTTACACCCTTTCCTATTTTCCGTTTTTATTTCTGTTATTTCTCTCTCTCTCTCTCTCTTTCTCTCCCCCCCCCAAACCTCTTTAAGCCTGTCAGTGTGGCCTAGAATAGACCGACTACATCCCTTGCAGTGGGGTAAGAAACCAACCACGCCACATAAACCATCTACTGGGTGGATGCTTGCAACTTTGAGTATTGACGACTAGTATTATGGACTCAAATATAAACCTGACCAACATAATTATTATATATATTTATCTTTAGACTCGTACATAAACCCGACCAAATGTTACCTACAGACTCAAGTATAATTAAAACAAAAACAAATTCGGATATTATATAATCCAAGGGTTATTACAACGTATCGTAACACCCACCAACCCAACCCCACCCCTCATATTCTCACTTTCACTTGCTTTCATCCTTTCTACTATTCTTCCGTTTGTATCTCTCAGTACACAATCCTCCTCTCTATATACACATTTTTATTTCTTCTTTTCTGTCTATACTTTATTCTGTCCTTCCTAATCAGCTTTTCCTCTCTCCCCGCCTCTCTCTCTCTCTCCCCTCTATCTCACACTATATATCTGTTACCTTCCTTTAACTACGAATATGGAGTTGTCATTTTCTCTTTTATTAATATTCTCTCTCTCTCTCTCTCTCTCTCTCTCTCTCTCTCTCTCTCTCTCTCTCTCTCTCTCTCTCTTCCTCCTCCTCCTTTCATTATTTTACTGTTTTGAACATTTTTCATTTCAGCTCTCTCATCATCCCAGTTTCTTAATTTCTTTTTCTGGTGCTACTTAAATTAAGTGATCCTCTCATAAACAAAAACAAAAACAAGAAAAATCTTTGAATATTTTTATAGATTAGCATTTATTAGACATTCCTATACCCACGAAATTTGTCAAAATCTAAAAATATTGATTTTTATCTTTTTAGCAGGAGGTCCTGTTCGTACTATAAATACAGATCCTTAACTTGTTTTTATTTACAAAGTTTCAAACTGTGCTTGGGAACTGGGAAAGAGCAGCATCAATAGTACGCTGTTATCAATGACGTATGAAATTACTTGACATTTGTAAATAAAAGCAAAGTATAGATAACTCCTTTAAAAGTCAGGGATCGATTTGAAATTATTTATATTATGAAGATGTACCCACACACTTTTAAAAGGATAAAAACAAAATTACTATTTTCAGATTCTGACAAAAATTGTGAACAGTGAACGGTCAATGCTAATCTACAAAAATTATTCCCCAAAATCCTTTTCCGTTTTATTTTTTCTCTTTTATTCAATCATCTGTTAATCATTAACCTCAACTCAAAACTTGTGTGTGCATGTATCTCTGTTGGGGGGGTGGGGGTGCTAGCGTGTCACATGTACACACATACAATCACACAAATAACCATCGTTATGAAAAAAAAGTCATTTATAAACGTGTCATAAATGTTGAGAAATGAAACTTACGCGTGCGATGATGAAATAATTCCCAGTAACATTTTTTTTGCATATTAGAAAAATTTTAGAAGCGTCACTATATCTGATTCATCATTTTATTGCTTGGGGTCCGTCATTTAATAAAAATTCAGAGACTAAGGAAATGTGTTTTAGTACTCAGTGTGCAATGATTAACGATTCTAGTCTGGTTGACTATTATGACTGAGTCGATCCACACGGGGTGCCCAGTATAAAATTCGACATTAAAAATCCACCAAGTGTTGGTTTGTCGTTAATCTCTCTCTCTCTCTCTCTCTCTCTCTCTCTCTCTCTCTCTCTCTCTCTCTCTCTCTCTCTCTCTCAGGATAATGGCTAAGTATAATTCGAAAGATTCTTTCATGGATTTTTCGATAATTAAACTTGTTAAAAGTGGCGGCAAGACAAAGTGTTCAAAGTTTTTCTATCAATCTAATATCAGCATTATGGAAGTAAATGCTGGACAATTTTCTCAGCTAAAGAAGCGACTTGAGGCTGTACAGACGTAATTCTACAAGAAAATGCTAGGGACAGAGTATGTGAGCAACTAGGGAATTTTAAGAAAAATGAAGACAAAAAGGACTCTTATGATTAAAATCTAAAAGAGGCATTTGAAATTTCTATGACATATAATGCCGTAAGAAAGGTTAAAAATTTATGACTCACAAGATATGATGAAGGCAATAGTGACAGAGGGAAACAGCGAATAACCTGCCTGACAAGCTTGTGTAAATAGATGGCAAAACAGAAATTGAGAGGAATAATAAAAGAACAAAAGATATTAAGAGATATAAAGGGTAGGAAGTTGTGGAGGGTTATGATCGTTCATGTCCAGAAGAGACACGGCACCTAAAATAAGTTACTTTGATTCTCAGTGGGTTCCCCATACAAAAAATTCAACATTAATTTACCCAAGAGTTGACATATTAAAATGAACCAACCAAAAAGTAAATTTGTTCCTCTTGAACTTACAATTTTTAAACGTTTGCTTTTCTTTTCTTGCTCAACACAGAAGACGTTAAATGAAAAAAAATTGTGGCTAGGAATAGAACACGTGCCACCCTAAAATAAACAGTTCATCTTGTTTGGTGGGATTCAAACGTAATTCTTCATTACACAAAACTGCAAGTTTTTTTTTGTTTTTTTTTGTTTTTTCAAACGTTCGATGTTCTTCATGCGGGGGAGTGAAAGATTCTGCTCTCTCTTCATAGGTAGGTTGTTTATATAACTTCCTGTTACCTGGTTGTTTGCGGTGTATATCCTAAGTTCAGCTATGTTCCCTTCTCTATTTATATTGGTCTACCAGCTGACATCCCTTCAGTCTCGATTCTGAACTTATTGACTTTGAGCTACCCTTCTAGATCAACCATCAGTGCTCCTAGGTTTTTTTTGGGGGGGGGGGTAACTTTCTCGGTTGAAACTGAGTACAAAACTTACTTTGGTATCTCTTAAGGAGAGCACTTTACATATTAGGGTCACCACAGATCAACTATTCTTAGGTCAAATGTTTCTGGTGTACATTAAATTCGATTCAGACGTCGGGTATTTTCTGGTGTAAATCACAAACTATAACACCATCTAGTGACTATTATACATGAAGACTCTTGTTCTCATGTTGCAATGACGACGTAGCAAACGATCATGGCACCGGAAAGGAAATATTCTCTAGACCTTCCCTAGTTTCAGTCCATTCAACAATCTTGCCACCGATTCTCATAACTTCAACATATTGAAAAATTCATGTAAAACTCCGGAAAAACAGACTCTTTTTTTTAGATGATATGCACAATTTAGTTAAAAGGCGGCGTATTAAGAAAATAACAGTGAAAAATTATTTTTGTTTTAATTCGAAAAATAAGTTCGATATCTTGAACTAGTTAGATATATCAAGATATCAAAATATAACACTTTCGCCCCAGACCCTCAACCTCGGACGTCTTACTCTCTGGGATGAGGTGTCTACTCGGTCTTAACCGAAATTAAGGGAGTGGCCGTAGATTCCCTGAGCATCCGTAGATCATTCGACCGGTCCCCTGGTTTAATCCTGCTTCGTGCCCACGTTGTGTTTGGTTTGATCCAGAAAGCAGAAGTGTTGTTCATCCATTCACGGTCGACTGAAGATGTAGACACGGCTGGAGAGTCTGCGCTGAGAAATTTAGAATGCACCAAATATATATATATATATATATATATATATATGCAGAAATCCGGACAAACAACTATTCAATGGTTGAATTTGTTAATGTCTTTTATATAGCAGAAAAGAATAGTATAGAAAAGAAACGCGTTACTGAAAAGAAAAATAATTGACGTAAAAACTCATACACTGGATTCTAGACACAGAGAGAGTGGGTTGTGATTAACTTGTTAAATCGTCTCAGAACGATATACGACTCTTGGGATGGAGAGATAAAGATTTCTGTGCGCGGCTTAAAGTTTATAGTTGCGTTCCGCCTCGGCAATAGTAACAGTAGTAGTAATCTTCGTGGTAGCAGAAGCAGCGGTACTTATATCAACAGTACATGTTAGCGGACGCTTCGTTCCAATCTCTGACGTCACTTCCTATCCCCCTCGAGTCTCCAACTCGACTCTCCACTATCTCTCTCTTTCGTTTGCCTCTTCCGTCTGCAAGAATTCCTCTCCAAGAATTCTTCTCCAAGAATTATCTCCAGTCTCTCGTATATGAATGATGATCAACAAAACAAAAGAAAATACTTCGTGTAATTTCGTTAAAGGAGAGGGGTGGCTTGTTCGACGTTTCCGTTCCCAGTGGTAGTAATAACAGTAGCAGTAGTAGTCTTAGATGTTGGAGGAGTAATTCGTTTCTTCGTTCTTGTATCAACAGCACATGTTAGCGGGTGTTTTGTTCCAATCTCTGACGTCACTTTCGTACTTCTTCAAGCCTTCAATTCAACTCTGCTCACTTTCAATCTCCGACATCTCTCCACCCACCTCGAATGCACTCGAAGACAGACAAGTCAAAAACTACCTTGCGTCTGCCTCTTCCGTCTTTCCTGTAGCACCGCGACCCGTAACGGTCGACGCGGGTGCCCATGCACGTGACGGCACGCAGGCAACGACGACGTGCCGACCGATCGCGGCCTCTCCCGTCTCTTCTCTTCCGTCTGCCACTTTTTCAGTACAACTACGCGTTTATATAGAAAAATCCGGCTGGTCATAACCGACCATTGGCCCTACTACTTCGCACGCGATTATCACAGGTTCTGGCTGCGTCAACC
>OZ038477.1:118519267-118574267 GCA_964036315.1 Acanthosepion esculentum | reverse complement strand
TGGCAATACTTTTTTCCAAAAATGGATTGCTGGCAATACTTTTTTCCAAAAATGTATTGCTGGCAATACTTTTTTCCAAAAATGTATTGCTAGGAATATTTTTTTCATAAAGTATTGCGTATTGCTGGTATTAAAACCTATTTTATACTTTCATAGTATTTTGACCTCTTTTTTGTGGGGGATAACTATTTGCCCAAAGCTGCGATCCTGACAGGTGTCACCACCCCGGGTCAGGTTGGACCTGGGAACACCAGCAATTAAGAGGTAGTTTCGCGCTCCTCAAACCCTCCTGATCAAAGGCCTTGCTGTCGGATGTCGTTTATCGTCTTACCCAGGACGCGGATATAGTTTATCACCATACCCAGGACGGCTTGAGTGAAGTGAAATGATTAAAAAAAATAAATCAGAGCAATTCTGAAGTTTCTCATTAGGTACAAATAAGGCCTCCGATATATATTTATACATTTTTCCATCCAAAGATTACGTAGTATCTTCATCTATATACCGTGTCCCTCCAGGAAGTGGACGATTATATCTCTCTACAACTTCCTATCTCTTGTAGCACTTTATAATGTCTGTCATTTTGCTATCCCTGCCAGCTATCGTTTCGCCATTCATTTACACAGTTGTTAAATAGGTGACCCGCTGCCTCCTACTGCTGCTATTGCTTTCGATATGTCCTATGTGTGTCAAATTCTCGAAGCCCACCTTCCCTGAAATTTCCTTCCTTGGCTAAAATTTCTTGAACACATGCATTATGTGTCCAAGAAATTTAAACTGTCTCTTTCTGATTCTGTGTCTTTTTTGTTTCCATTTTCCTTAAGACTTCTTCATTGCTTACGCGCTCCGTCCATGGTATTCTCAACATCCTTCTGTAGAACTACATTTCTCCTGCCTCCATTTTCTCTTCATCTGTGAGGAAATTGTCCAGCATTCACTGCCATATAGAAGGATTAGTATTACATATATATATATATATATATATATATATATATATATTGTTTCTAACAAAATCAAATATTGATTATCTAAAATAACGTATTGAGAGAAAGACGTCTGTGTGTATATATATATATATATATATATATATATAAGCTTGAGAGTGCATTTATCTATCTACATATGTGCATGTTTTTAAATGTCTGTACAGAATTACTATGCGTGTATCTGCTTGCGTATATTCAAATACGAAATATAAATATTTATTTACACGTGTTATACATGTATGTAAGTTGTATGTAATTACAATTTCTCCTTTTTATCAGTGTATATGCGTGCGTGTGTATTACCTATGATTTACCAGTGTACATCAATCTTTCGTTATGTATTTGTTTGACAGTGTAGTTATCACATAAACATATACATTTGCATGTTAAAAATGTATGTGCTGATATATCTGGGAAAAAGTGAACTTCAGCCAATTTATCCACAATTTTGAACCGGGTGTGAAACAATTTATTCAAAAATTGGGAGAATACAAAAAAATGAATCAAACTCATAAACCTTGTCGGTTTCATTTAATACAACTTCTTTGAATTAATTCTTCATGCATATATATATATATATATATATACACACACACACTGACTGCAATACACTTGTAGAGCTCCAGCGACTCCGTGAAAGCCCCATTGAAGTCATCCAAAGTGTTCAGGATCCTTGTCGCGGCCTCATTCATCTTCTCAATGTTTTCAAAAAGGTTACCCTTAAGGTTCTCCTTCAACTTGGAGAACAAACAAGTCACAGAGAGCAAGGTCTGGACTGTAGGTGAGGGTGAGGGACAATTTCGATGCCTATATCTGTCAACACAAAACTTTATTGAATAGCGAACTTCCAAAATGTCTACCCGTCCCGACTGCATTTTGCAAACTAGTCACCTATGACAAGCAGGGCTTAGTAGGGTATATTCAAAAAGCTGTAACAGCCGACTCCTTAAATCAGGAATGACAAAAGTTGGCAGGTCAACTTATTTGATGTATAGTAATTATCTACTAAAAATGCAATAATTTAGGGCAATAACTGGCTCTTCCAAAAACAATTCGTATATATTGCTTTGGAATCATTACTGGGTGTCCCGCACTCATAGCCTTGAGCCAGATAAAGTGATGGTGAGGTTAGTTATTTCCATGCAGAAAGCATTCGGCATTTATTGAGCGACAGTTAGCGTTACTGTCAGTTTAAAATTCTTAAAATATTCCGCTTAAAACAGTTTTTCAGGAAAATAGTCTTCTCAAGTCCACTTCAAGTGTTATCGTTCTTTCTAGTTTCGATGGGAGTTTCCTTCCTAACCTTTTGTTTAATGTAGTGTGGAAATTCAACATGAGACCCTATAAAAGTGAAGTGCCGAAAAAATAGAAACAAACGTGCACTGGATGATTTCACCTTCTTCCAGCAGGATAATGAAAGTCTAATATTTAGATAGATGGTCGTGTCTATGAGTGAAGGAGACCGCATGAGGCTATGGATTCAGCCTGTCATGATGGTGTGTTCGATTCGAATTTACAAAGACCACGAGTAAAAATGGAACTAATCTTGAAAGATGTAACTTATAGAGTGTGTTGCTGATCAATTGAGCTCCTTCATACTAACCATGTTTCCCCGGCTTCTAGCAAAATACCAATTCGGCCATTGTGCTCAGGTGATAGGAAATTAGTTCCAGGAAAACTCGGCTGACTTCCAGATATTTCATTGGCCCTTGTACTCACCCGTGATGAATGTAGTCCATAGTTGGTTTCTGTTTCACATGTTATTTGCTGTTGTGTAAAGAATCATTATAATCATACAGAAAATATCAACGACTATTTCTTTATAAGTGGAGAAACGCTTAAACCAATATAGTAAAAGCAGAAGTTGAAATAGTGCAAATCTCGCGCAGGCACAAAAGAACAATTTAAATAAACAAGTGATAAATATCAGAAAAACGTAGACAAATCATGAAAGTTTAAAATGTTATCATGGAAGTTCAAAATGTAATAGATAATTGTAATTTTTTAAAAACACCGTTGTATTTCAAGAAACTAGTTCCAAGAACACTCTGATGACTTCCAGGTATTTCATTGATCCCTGTATTCGCTAAGATAACTTCATGAAATTACCTGAATAGATGTACCAATAGAAAGAATCCGACACTCATAGAGTCTAGGCCAGTCGCGGAACTACCTTTATTCTGTCGAAAGGAAGAGCTACACGTCATAAGTTGGCTATCTCTTATTGCACAACGCCAATGACGTGTGCTAGTAGCAGTATAATAGAGGTTGAATGTTCCCGCCAATAACTCATAACATTTGGGGGGACATTTTTATGAATATTCTTGTGTTGTGGAATAGTCATGACAGTGGGAATTTTTCAACTTATGCTTATAAAAGAAGTGAAGAATTTCTGATTCCAAGAACAAAATAATCATAACGAGGGGGAATTATTTAGAAATAGTAAGCATGCCGTAACAAATAAGCGGGGATAGGGAGGTCAGATATTGACGGAAATAATTTAATCATCTTAAAATGAGGTCTGACATGAAATATGTGTGAAGCAAAGGTGTGTGACTGAATTGCTTCATGTGTAAAGATTGCTCGTTCTTAATATCCATCGACGCTTGCTGAACGTTTACAGAGAACAACGGTGTGAAAAGAAATGGGTCTTCTCCGTGAAGAGTTTTACGGGCGTAGCATTCAGGTTCTTGTTCACTGCTGGCGAAATTGTTTAGCTACTAGTAATAACTATGGTGTAAATAAGGTTTTGTTACCCTCAACATTCTCTATCTAACGGTGTTATTGTACTCCCTGTGTTTTGTTGTAGTCTCCGTGTTAATAAATAGGGATCACCATTTTATAAACATACGTCGTGTGTGTGTGTGTGTGTGTGTGTGCATACGAAGGGGTGCTGAAAAATTTTCGGCCCGTTTAAAAAAGCTGGCCTCCCTTCTCCATCAAATTCTGATGTTTTTTTTCATCTGGTCAGATTTTGGGAAGTGAAAAAGTGTCGAAAATTTTTCAGCACCCCTTCGTATGCATACATAGTCTTGAACTATGAATTTTCTTTCTATATCTGTACATCAAACATATACAGCACCAACACACATTAAATGCACACATTTCATACAGACAATTATATGCGTGTGCTTACAACTGTGGGTGGTCCAAGATGTATATTTGAATAGTGCGCTTTTATTAAGTTGGCATATTAATAGCAGTTGGATGTCCAAAACGTTTCCTTTTTCACTTCCTTCTAACACACATATTTTCGCATACAAACGATTTTCTTTATTACCAGAAACGTACAATCCTAGACATTATTTTTATAATCTTCTACAGTAAAGTGTGGGAATGATTATAACGCACTTCAGAAATATAGTGCCTCAATTTAAAATCTGATCAAAACGCATAATCCACTTTGTTATAATATTTTTTAAAATTGGATGAGGAATTCTATTTTAAAAATCAATTTTTACTCGCTTACTTTCACTGCATATGTATGTAGAAATAAGTATGACGTCAGGATTTTTTTAAAACGAAACATCAAAAAGATAGTAATTAAGACGTTGATATCAACCACGAGTTATCTCTATGTACATCTGTTTTTCATTGAAGATACGTGATTTTCGAAATTTTCAAGCAGAATCTCATATATCTACATTTATATGTTGCGTCACTTCAAGACGTGAGCGATTATAACTCTCTACGACTTCCTATCTTTTGTAACTCTAAGGAACATTTGTCCCCTTAGTATTTTTCCCAGTCCCTATTCTGTCATCTACTTTTACATGCTTGCTAGTTAGGTTACTCCTTTAGTTAGGTTACTCCTTTTTTCCTTCTGATACACATGCCTTTAGCAAGTTTCGTGAGTGCCAAATATTCCAAGCCCACTTTCCTCATTAAGCGTCCCTTGAACTTTTAACTATCGCTTTTTGATTCTAAGTGTCCTTTTTCATTTCATTTTACAGTGTAACCCGGATATAAGAGAGTTGTCGGGACCGGAGAAGAAGTCTCTTAAATCCAGGTTTCTCTTATATCCGGGTTTGGTCTATTATATATACATTAACACAGGCTCTAATTTGGGACCAGTGAAAATCTCTCTTGTATCCGGGTTGCTCTTATATCCGGGTCTCTTATATCCGGGTTACACTGTACTTAAATCTTCCTTTTTGCTTACATGCTCTCTCCATGGTCTCTTTAGCATCCTTCTGTAGAACCATAACTTTATTGTCTTAACTCTTATCTTCATGTGTGAGGAAATTGGTTAATATTCACTGAGATTTAGGAGGATCGATATTACATAACGGCACATTAGTTCTTTCTTTGCTTCTAATGAAATTGTTTTATTTCTTAATATTCTGTTTTGCTTTTGCAGGCCATCTTTTGATATTTCAATGTACCTTCGAATTTCTGCATCATATTTACCGTCGTTTGTTCCCAGTTCTCCGATAATTAAATTTCTCTACTTGCATAGTAATTCTAACGTCTGCAATTCTCAGCTCGCATCTTGGACTGATCCGCTTACTAACAACCATATATTTTGTCTTACAATCTATGGTTAATATTGTTCCTTTACTCCTTGTCTATGGGTTCCTGCAGTTTTCTTTCTGCGTCTGACATCAACGCTGAGTCATCTGTGAATCGTATTTTAAGATTGAGTTCACCAATAATAAATCTTGTGTGGACTTTTAGTTTTCTTAGGACCGTATTGCTGTTGGTGCTTAAGTGTTGCTTTGGATTCCTTCAATTAATTTCATCCTGGCAATGCTTTGTTACAAGATAAACGGTTAGTTCTTAAAGTACCCCCATTGCTTGCTCAGAGACACTTCTTAAAAAGATAGTTTATAGACCAATCCATAACCGTAAAGCTACAGCTTTCCGACCATTCCTCGGTGACTATCATTAACATGTTGTAATATAAAATTAATTCTATTATATTCATTGGCCAATGAGATAATACCAAGGTGATACCAAGTTAAAAACCTTTCAACTACACCACACGCGTACGTGACTGGAGGCGATACGTACTTGACTTGGTTAGTTCAAACAGTTTTGAATATTTGGAAAAAGAAAATAGCTTTCAGTTTATAGTTTTCCATTTTACACTTGTATTGGATTGTCTAAAGTAAATTTATTATAGAAGATATAATCATAATCTTCAATTATTTCCTTTCAGTTATCAGCTTCTCTAGAAAAACGCAACTCTTCCAGAAGTAATCATTTTCTTCACGTTACTATCGAATAAACACTCTAGATCAAGCATTTCTTCTTTTTTTTTTAATTTTAAGAGGGGACTCGGTTTGCTATATAAATTAATTGTAAATTTTGTAAGAATATACTTTGTCATGTGGTATGAACATTTTTCTGTGTGTTTTTATTTATTTATTTATTTATTTGCTTTCATAGGGGATCAGTTTACAATGAGTTTTCATGGGGAAACTGTCCTCCCCCACTTAAAATTTAAAATACAAGAAAATTGGGATTTATCTACTGTATTTGTTAATAATATGAACAAAATTGATTATTTCTTGGAACAGTGCGTTACTATAGAAAGCCTCACGTTTTCAATTTATACCACTTTATGATTGAAAAAAATGATTGTGCCTAATTTAGGAATAATTTCGGTTTGTAAAAAAAAAATCGCCAAAAACTCGACATCTAGGGTTTAAAATGAATTTTTACAAATGAAGAATCTTCCTTGAAGCATTTATTTTGGTTTTAATCTCAAGGTAAGAGATTAAATTTAGTTATTTTCAATAGCAAAATTTAAATTGATTGGGATAGGTTTTTTAATCGCTAATTTTAGCCTTTACAATTTCCTCTATATGATTTTCTGAAACCGTATTTGAGGAAGATTAAGTGATTTAAAGTTTAATCAATCTGATTCTAAATAAATATTACATACTTTTAGTTTAAAATATCACAGAAAAGCATTCTTTTACATGGAAGAGTGTGTTCTTATGGGATGTTGACAGCTAAGGAAATTTAACTAATTTTTTCTACGTAAAAATGAATATAACGTGAGCGTCTTTGTTTTAACTACCCAGTAATCTTATAAAAGTTCGGAAAATATTCTAAATAATCAAATGGTTTATTGAATTTAGATTCTGTTTTAAATTTACTAAAGTTATCGCTCTTATTTTCTGAATGTCGTGTATGAACGTCCGCATTTACAAAAATCGGTACGTTTATACACGTACAAAAAAAAATCAATTCTCTTTAAAATACTGGTGGGGCTCGTTAAATTTTAGTAAACTTTCCATTTCTGATTAGTAAGTATAATTTTACTTAATAACAATATCACATAACCGGTAGAAATTAATAAAGAATTTTAAGATTTTATAAACTATTCTAATTTAAAAAATATATATATATTAACAGTTTTTCTAAAAATTCGTTATTCACCGAATTTCTTTTCTTAATAGAATAGTGTCCATAATCTTATTCATAAAAGTAATTAAAACTTTTCTAATTAATATCTTAGTTTTATTGTTTTAATATCTTAGTTTTATTTTTTATTCTTCGGTTCAGAGCAGATTTTTTGATAATTGGAGGTATGTCTTAGAAAACAAAATTCTCTAGAGACTTCTGTTAATAACTAATATAAATATTAAGCTATACATAAATGAATTTTTCTAAATTTCATAAAATCAAATAAGTGATGTAAAATTTACTAAATTTTTCTACGAAAAACGTTTCTAAAATTTAATTTGTAAATCCTGAAAATTTCATAAAAATACGACATTTGATTTTGCAAGATTTTTTCAAATCAATTTGTTTGTCACCGCAGAAGACGCTAAAATGTCTTCTAATTTTTACTCTTAATAACAGATTTTGAACGATAAAATTTTCTTTTATCTAGTTTTTTTTTTTTTTTATTGATTTTTGGGGGCGCCCTCATAAATTTAAAGCCATTTATCTATAACGTTACAGATGTCTATTTACTTCATACATTTGTTTCTCAAAGGTATCTAAATTTTTGTGACGTATAATTTAAGGACGTCTAATGCGTGATTGGAATTTGGAAATATTTATTTATTACTGGGTTTAATTTCGTCAGTCCTTAATAAATTTACCACAGACTTACAGATCTTAAAAATGAATTTTCAAAATAACAACAGTTCCTGCGGTGCGTATTACGGTACAAAATGCTAAATTTCATTATGAAAACTATGGCAATGCTTTATTTGAAACTTGATGCTTAAGAATTAAACTTTGATCCAGGATGTAATGGATCAAGCTGTATTACACGAAAACCACGGGTTGCCGGGCACACTGTCCTGGCAGTAGATAACGACTTGAAAAAATATATATATATGTATGATTAATATCAGTAAAAGCTTCGTCACTAAGCTGATTTTATTATCTTCAGCATCCCTACTCTAGAGTTTCATAAATGGACACGTCCGTCCACTAAGCACTAATCAATGAGTATCAGAAATTGACTGCTTTATATATATATATATATATATATATATATATATATATATATATATATATATATTTGTGTATTTAGGCAGCAATCCTTCTTTCATGCACATTTCATTAAAAACGACTGACAAGGTGCTTTTATTTAGTTTTTTTATATAATTTCTCGTGCGATCTAATAAAGTTTTTCTTTTCAGATGATAAATTATATAAAAACTAAATAAATAAAAAAGGCTAAAAATAATGGAAGTCTTACTAATAAAAACAAACAAACCAACACTTAATAATATTAACTTTGAACATGGACATAATATCTTGACCGTGCTTTGAAACAAAAAAATGAATCCTTTTATAAAACATACATATAACAAACTATTTCTAATTCTAACAATTGAAATCTAATCCTTGAAAATGGCTAAATCTATAGCCGAAATCGCTCGGATAAAAAGAACATTCGGACAGTTTTTATATAATTTATCATCTGAAAAGAAAAACTTTATTAGATCGCACGAGAAATTATATAAAAAAAAAAAATAAATAAAAGCACCTTGTCAGTCGTTTTTAATGAAATATATATGTTGTAACACCAAAATTGTCCGAATCGGCTAACAGATTGGGATAATTTTCCATCCCGCAAAATGTTTAATATCTAAAAAAAAAACACTAAACTAATTTGAGATTCTTTTTTCAAAGTTTTCAGATAGGACGTTTAGCTATCTTGACACCATTTTTCGTAAGAATAACTGAAAAACCCTTAGAGTTAACAGAACCGGTTAAAATCATTTTGTGCCAGCTCCAATGTCTTCCCAACTGAGCAATGGTGAGACGAAAAAGATCATTCAGGTCTTCAGTAATAGTAGCTTCCATCTTCAAAGTTAATTCAAGAACCATGAAGAGAACGGTGAATAAGTTTTAAAAAGAGGGAACAGTAAAGAGGAAAACTTGTCCAGGATGTCACAACAGCAGGATGGATCATTATCCCAAATTAGAGCTAAATACGTTCTTATTGTTCAAAATCAAGTAAAATAGTGTTATGAAAATCTCGGAGAATTCCAGAAACATGTCTTTTAATAATTTCTAAGATACAATAGTTCAAAGCTTAATCTAACAATTGGACAGTTTTACTGTTGCACCCGGTATATATATATATATATATATATATATATATATATATATAGTAAGAACAGAATGACTTTATATATCTATTTATCTGATCGTATACATCCCTGTTGATGTCCACCTTTTATATAATATTTATAATTATATATAAGGTCTAATTCTAAAGAGACAAAAATAATTGACAATGACTACAGTGACCGTAGCACTTAGATCTAAAAATTATCGATAGTAAGAACTTATTTCTAACAGATCAGTCAAATCATTGAAGAATACCAAAATGTACATAATCTGAAAACTGGTGATCAAACAAAGGTGAAAATATCAACCCGAAAAACCTTTGGAATAAGGATCTTATTATTCTGAGCCACTTATTGTCTGTATATCGCCATATTAGAGTTAAAAATCTTATAATTTAATTTTTCTTTTCCTTAGGTATTTTTTTAGGGAGATTGTTGATTATTATCCAGGGGGGTCCCTTTCAAAATTCTTACCGCACCTCCTTTATTATCCACCTACCCAGTTAGAAGTAATATAACATATTTGTTTACGCACAGTGTTGTGTAACGTAATACTCTCACCTTATTCCAAGTCACTCAAGCAAACCATGTATTCAAAAAGAAACTAGATTTGTGTCAGCGAAACATACCACGCCCTTGTTACTATCATTTAGTTTTACAGCATGCGAGCCGAACACTTTCTTTATCTTCATGTTTGCGAGAGCTTCCTTTGTCCAATGTAGTTCATTACTTACGATAATTTATTGAGCCAAGCAAATGGATAACTACTGCATACTGATTTATTAACCAAGTCACAGACCATGTCACTGATTCCAGTCACTAAAAATTAACAAGAAAAAAAAACAACTTAAAAACAGAAACGAAAAATAATTCCAACCAGTTGTTCTAGTGCTTATAAAAACTGTAACGTTTTTAGATAAGCACTCCCAATAGTCTTGGAGCTGAGGTATTTAGGTAACAGCGCCAAGTTCTGGGATGTGTTGAGTCTTTTACATCTTAACTCTATCATTATTTTAGCAGATATATAATAAAGCTTCGAAATGTACACGTCAGAAAAACATAATCAATTCTGATTTGATCAGTGATATATGATTAAACTGTTTATTTTGAGCCTATGATCCTTTAAGTATTCATTCTGTTACGAATTTAATCTATCAGTTTTATATAAGCATAACCGATTCTTATATGAACGCTCTCACGTACACACACACACACACACACACACATTCACTTACGTGCTAATACCCTTGGGAAAGGTATTAATCCTCTTCTTCCTCCAGCTATAGGTAAATAGCAGGACAGATTGGGTTCTATAGCCTCGGATGGCAACTGGTCTAGAAGGACAACTCTTAATTCAAAACCTGCGGAGGGTCGTTTGGGGACCTCGTGACACGTAGTGCACCAGATCCCTGTATTCGACCCTTCAGAAAATGTAGTTGGTTCTGAACAAAGCCTTCACTACTATAATCAATATATAATTAAACACGCTATTTAAATTGTTCGGACTCTTGTCCCCATCTTCATTGTCATATTCACGAAGTTTCGGCCGTTGTACGCTTCGGCATTCTTCAGGCGATATACATTGGCATTTTATTAACCGAACTCTTTATTCCGTCTACCGGCGTAGACTGTTCTAGTTCCACGTGCCATACCCTTTCGACGAAGCACTCGCTCAAATCCACCCTCATTCAAACACAACAACAAATTCGAAAAGATGAAAGGCGTCCCGTATTCACCGGAGAACTTACATTTTTGCCACCTAAATAGGGAAGGGGGAATTAAACTAAAGACAGTGGGAACAAAAATAAGACGGCCAATGAGCATACATCACCTGGATAAGTTAACTTGACGGAAGAAACTAAAGTAAAATAAATAAATTACCTTATTTTGGAAAGAGGAAAGCTGATCAGAACAATTAACACGATAATATTTATAGAAAAGGCACAGAAGCTGCGTTATGTCATTGGAAAAGTATATATAAAATTTTACAATATCCTAATTATTATTATATGCAGTTTCTTTTATTACGATTAAAAAATTTTGGGGAAAAAGAACAAGGGATTATTTGATCTTTCTTTCTCTGAATCGATATTTTTAATTAAAAACAAGGATTAACAACCTTATTCTCTCCCACTTAGTGTCATTCTTTCTTTATTAGAATTTATTTTCTAATAAATATATTTATTATCCCTATTCCTAATATTCTTATCATTTTTCTACTTGCCAATAATTCCTCGGAGTTTTTATTGCATTTCTTGTTATAATTACGTCTCTTCTGATTCATATCAATGTTATCCATATTAGATTCACTAGGTTGGATAGCATGGTGGAGTAATGGATAGCGGCTCGGATTGAGGAATCAGAGGGCCGAGTTCGAATTCCAGTCGAATCCATTACATTCACTTACGTGCTAATAACCTTGGGAAAGGTATAAATCCTCTTCTTCCACCCAGCTATGGGTAAATAGCAGAACGGATCGGGTTGCATAACCTTGGATAGCAAGTGGGCCATCTCAGAAAGAAATGGCAACCTACTGCTGGAAAAAATCTGCCTCCTCAGTCATGTATCGAAAGATACATGATCGCCTAAGCGTGTATCACATATGGCACATAACTGACAGAGGTTGATCCAAAAACGTAGAGGTAAAATCTTTGTTGTATAAATTCATAACATTATTATTCAGTCAGTAAAACATTTACTTTGCTTTCTATGACCTTACGCTATCATTCCGTCATAAAATAACTATATTCCATTTATTATTCGAATACATTTTCCAATGTTTTGATCTTGTAACTGGTGACAAGACAAACCGGATAGCAAGTGATAGCCTTTGTGGGCAAATACGCCACTTGTACAAAAAGGAAAATCTCCCCACCTCTCATTCATGAGCCTTGCTGCATCGCATTTGCAACATGAAGATGAGCGTTGTGGCGCAACAAATGCGATACATTTATAGGCTTAGTCTGGAAACTTTCCGTCACCACCTCGTGTGTGTCTGTTCCTTTAGCTGATACTTTTTTCTTTCAATTTTTATCCTGTCAAACAGCTATGCAAACAGATCTAACTATTCCTTATTTAGAACAACGAACTCTGGTCCGTTTTAATGTCATAGAATTCTACACCTCCGCCTTTAGTGGGGAGTGCTTTATTTTTATTTACACTAAGTGGTCTATCTCGTGGTTGAATTAGTTCTGTACATTTTATATGCGATCGCTTTTCAAACTCTGTCAAAAGCTCTTATTTCGAATACTGTTTTTCAAGGAAGGCCAGTCTATCTCACTGGCGTAATATAATCCTCGTTTGCATTGCGTGTCTACACTGGATTCTTATGATCGATCGACAACTTCCCCAGTAGGGACTTGAACGCTTCATCAACACTCAACTGATGACAGACCTTTATCTTCGGGTTTATTTTTACTAGTTTTATTTTGTGAGCGGTGGATACATAGTATGCATCGTTACTTGGATGAAAGGATAGGATAGAACAGATATCAACAGGTCGGTTCGCTACCTGTCCTTTCCACGTGTGTGGCTTATCCCCTTGTTGAAACCACGTGCATACAAATGGTTATGTGAGAGGAAGGCTTAAAAGAGCATCAGGGAATTTGACCTCTCTACTGTCGCAAATGTATTCATCGTTTTCGCGCGTTTTTCGGTCATCTATTAAAACTTAAACGAAGATAATTCAGTACTGCCGGATTTCACGCCTTCACGTTTTCAGGCCATCTCCACTCAGCTGGGGTCGTCAGTTCTTACCAGTGGAGTAGTCTTCACTGCAGTTATCATTTTGCCATTTTTGTTTCGTCCATTCTGTAACATTTGGTTTGTGCTAATTTTACTAATTTTTCTCACCAGAATCGCTTACATATTTATAAGTCTACCGTTCGTCCTTCCTTTGAATGATGCTGTCACACCTGGTCTGGTTCTGTTGCTAATTATTTAGAGATTTTTTTTAATATTTAAAGAATCTGCAATTTTATTTGTCCTGACCTGGTATCTTGACTTCATTCACTTTCCCATCGCCGTAGCGTAGCTTCCCTGTGCTTTTCCTATAAATATTTTCATGGTAATTGTTTTGATGAACTTTCCTCTATGGTACCTAGACTTTATGAATTTAAGCGCAGTACTAGATTGGCGGCAAGGTCTCGTCATTTTACAGTTGAAATGGCTAGATATAACCGTAAGTTCTTTGCTAATAGTTTCTTCTATCACACATCTCTCCTGCAAAGATTTTCTGGCTTCTTGCTTCCCAGCCAACTTTGATCTTCAAAAATTTAAATGCATTGACAATAGTTATCTTCTGTCTTAGTTCCTGTTTCTTTTATTGCTCTTTCTCCTTAATAGTATATTTTTTCGCATTCTCTATGACTCGGCAACCTTTTGCGTCTGAGTGGCTTCATTGCTTTGCTTGATTAAAAAAATATCTATGCTAAATTTTGTATAATTGATAGCGTGCTACTGTTGAGCGTCGTTTCCCAAATCATTCAATTTCTGGCATGTTTCTTAACTTTCTTATAACAATTTGGAATTGTCACATTAGTTATCTTTGTTTTTGTTGTTTTTGTGTTTTTGTTTTTTTTATAGCTAACACTAAAATAAATGAGTTTCCTAGTATGCTCATCTGCTAGGTTGGCTAACTAATCCCTGGTGCGAACGCCTGCTCAGGCACATTAGTATTTCTTTAACGTCAACAAATCAATCTATAGTTTATGCTGCAACTATGCTAAGCAGACTTGTTTAAAATTTCTGGGAGAGAACGCATAATCTGGCATGATCAGCAATTGAACAACACTCAAAACCTTGGTCACGGTGACTTGTGACCTCGTGATAGCACAATTATTGTTGGATTCAGAACAGTTCTGTCGACCCAGTTTCACTCACAATGATTGGGTCAACCTTCCAAAAGGTACCGCGGGCTAGGATCGCCTCCCCCAGTGAAGTCACCTCCTTGATAAATTGACCATGGTGAGACTCGAACAAGGGTCTCTTGTTTGGAACGCTAACCTCTCAGCCATTATTTTAACTATTTTATTATCAACTATTTTAATTACTACTATTATTACTACTACTATTACCAACCTCATCATTATTTTTTATAATTGTTACTGCTCTTAATATATTCATCATGCAAAGTTATTTTCGTACAAAGCAAACTAGTCTCCCAACGTGATTTCAAACTTCACTGCGTGATTCTGGAAAAACTTAGTATAGTCTCAATTTTAAAGCATCTGTTGCCGTGTAAAGATTAACGTAATGGTTTTATAAGCTTTGATAAAGTGTCAAATCCTTATTGGGATATTCCAGAAAAATAGCTTGGCGCCAAACGTGGCTTTTTTAAAACAAATATTATTTTATTTTATAATTGCAGTTATCTCTCTCGTAAAATTCGCTTCAATGTTCCTACCAGTAGTAATTGGTAGCTTATCCTGGATATCAGTTGAATATCTTCAATACGCCAACACTTGATAATCTCGCTCTTTCAATAAGCTTATCTTATGAATGAATTCGAGTCTTTCCCAATCTGGTATAACAATCTAGGATCGGAAGAGCTTCAGCGAACTGGGCTCATCGTGACCGTTCCAAGACCGTGATTGTCATATCAAAAAGCTTCATGGCAAAATCAAGATACTTACCTTCTAAGATTTGCTCTGTAGTTTGCCGGAACAAGGTCTATCTGGATTTTGTTTACGACTGGTATTTTCGTTTGAAGTCCCAGAAGATTGTGTGTTTTATTCTCCAGTACAGATTCTGCTCTGTGCATTGTTTTGTATGACAATTCTCAAGGGATCACCTTCATTGCCAAATTATGCCCAGTCTTGTATTTTCTTCTGCGCTGTTAATTTGTTTGTTTTTTGGGGTTTTTTGTTTATTTTTTTGTTTTTTACGGTTTATCAACCCTTTGTGGGTATTTAAAGTCGAAACACATTTTCGATTGTTAGATTAATTATTTTAAAGGGACTGAATATTGCATTAATAGTTTTTTTGTTTTTCTTTTTTAGAATGATTTTTCCATATAAAGGTCTTAATATTTAACTCATATTACGTGGTGAGATGGATTCATACCTTTCCCAAGTGTATTTGCGCGTTAGTGAATGCAATGAACCCGACTGGGATTCGAATTCGACTCTCTGATTTCCCATTCCGAGCTGCTATTACACCACCCGCACATCCCTTTCAGCGCTAATATGCTAATTTATTAGATATATTTATTATATATATTTGAGAGAGAACTTCGATTCTTTTATCATTCTTTTACAGACTTTTAGATATCGTTTGGCGGTTAAAGCTGGGAACCGCTGCTAAACAAATACCTTACATTCTGATTTCAGTATTAAATACATCATACTAATTGTGATTTTTTTATTCATTTATTGAAATCGTTTTCTAAAATCATTTTTAAAAAAAATTAAATATCAATGCTCCATCAGAGTTAATACCTACAAACGCTTCAATAACTTCCCGAATATTATGCAACATGTTAATTTCATCCTAACTAGGACACTATTACTTCCACTGTTAAGATTACTGCTGTTATTTTGAGAAAGAATGCTTATTGGCCAAGCTGAGTTATTTTGTTGATTGCAATGACACTCTCAGACACTTAATTCCAAATGAGAACGGACACCTCTAGCAAAACAACCTTGTCAGGGATGCATTAAAGTATTTTAACCGTTTCTTTTTCTGAGGAGTGGTTATTTGCATTTCGTGATTAAAATCGGCAATTGTCATCATCAATGAAAAATGAAACCACAAAGAAAGAAATTGAATCGTTTTTTGTTTTCTAATCTGCAAAAATATAAGGATATGGCATAATATTATGACAATGGTAGCCTTAAGATTAAAAAAGAAAACTCGCGTTTTTATCTAAAATTTAATCTTTCATACAACGTAAATAAACATGTATTTTCCGGAAAAGATGTGAAATTGATTCCTTCTGAAAAATCGATGCTGTTCATTGCTTTCAACTCGTGGCATAAATATTTGCGGCTCAGGTGAAAGTAAACGTTAATCGACGAAGAAAGATAAATTTTAGAATAAATGGGATTTTTCCTGATTTTCTTTAATAGAATTCCTTTAGAAATCTAATTAAAAAAAATTGACTCATTATCCACGTAACTTACTAATGCACAATGACTTAGCTAATATGTTATCAGCCATAAAGAAAACAAAATGAAGTAAATAAAACACAGAGCGGAAAGGAAACGACACGATTTCTGTGGTAATGTAATCTGTTGAATCGTTGGGACTTATAAGACTGGAACCGTAACTATATTGGATATTTGGACAGATGAAAAAAAAACATCGATTAGCAATAAAAAAAAAAAGTAAATTAAGGATATGCGGGTAATGGATATCGGTGTGGAAAATGGACTCTGTGAACCAGGTTCAAATTCTGGGCAAGTCTGTTAAGCTCACTTTTGCACAAATGCTCTTGGGAAAGACAGGGATTCGTCTCTTCGCTCTGCCCTTTGCTATAGTCTAAATAACAAAGTAGACGAGGATATGCAGCTTCCAAAAGACTGCATGAGAATTCACAGATTAAGGAAAGGAGCCTGAAGTCATAATTGCATACATCCAGAATGGACAGCTCACATACACACGTGTGTGTGTGTGTGTATATATATATATATATATATATATATATATATATATATATATATATATATATATATATATAATATCTTTAAATAATTGTCGAACTTTGTCCATTTCATAATGTGTGACGTCATTTGTTTACATTTAATACGCCATCCATGAGCAGGTATGAATGTACTTGAGAGATTCATGGAAGATTGAAGTTTATAAGCAGTAAATTCGACCTTGCCAACCGAACGATCCTCAGTGGCCGAATCGGTTAACGCACGTCAGACTATATGACGGTTCCGTATAGGATACAGGTTCGAATCCTGTCGGAGGACGAATATTTTCTATGAAAATTTCTCGGACATTCAGGCCGGTAAATGTTATTTAATACTGATTATTATAAACAGAGCATTTACTTGTATCTATAAAAAGAATTTTAAACATAAAAATGTCTTTAAATATATATATGTATGTATGTATGTGTGTGTGTGTATGTCTGTGCAGCAATACCTTTTATACAAGTTTCGTTAAAAACACCTGACAAGGTACTGCGGTTAAGTTTTTTTTTTTTTCTTTTTTTTTTCCTGTGTAATTTTTTGACATGAATAATCTAGAAATTGTCCAAATATTCTGCATGTCTGATTATCTATTTACATACATAAAAGTGTCTATACATTAAGTTAAAAGTAAAAATAAAATCATTGATGAGAATGGCTAAAAGAATTAGCCGAAAGCGCTCGGACATACAGAATATTTGGACAATTTGTACATAATTTATATCCAGAAAAGAAAAATAATTATAAGAACACAAAAAAATAAATTTAAAAAAAATTAACTGCAATACTTTGTCAGTCGTTTTTAGCTAAACTTTTACTACTAGTGGCTGCGAGTTCCTGAACAGATGCATCCTGGGTTTGTTGCAAAAACCAGAGACTGTTGAAGTTATCCCTGGTTAGCTGACAGTACGAAGCCTGTTCGCTTCGGCTGAACCTATTAGGGGATATATATATCCTCGATGATGTAATTTTGGTGTGACCGTGTTGTCACCACTCATTCGCGATGAAGTCAGTAGCATGTACACACACACACACACACACATATATAATGTGTGTATGTATGTATGTGTGTATGTATGTGTGTATGTATGAGAAAACTTAGGTTTTACATTAACTTCGTCTTTTTTTCTTATGTGTAAACGTTTTTTAATCGAATTCACCCAACCAAGGCAGTAAAGCCATTAAGACACAAGTGGTTACTGTGAAAGAATTAGAAAATAGACATTAAGGAGCGAGAACAATAGAAAAGTAATCGTAAAAAATAGATAACGATTGACATTGCATTTAAATTTTTGAAGATCAAAGTTGACTGAATGACTTCATTAGAAATATGTTTTTAAAATAGATTTATTCTATATATTATAAATTAGAATTAAAACCATATAGATTTTCTCGAACATGTCAATGTTTTTATTTCGGGAATGTAATTGTAATTTCCAATGAGGGAGAAATGAATTTTAAAGAAAAATAAGAGAACGACTTTTAGATTAGGGGGCAATTACAAGCAAATTCACTAATAAAAATAACTCCTAAGAAAAAAAGTGGTAATGGAAAGATTAGAAAAAGAATATAAAGAAAATGTTCCATTTTTAATGGCGATACTTTTTGCGAGAATATCGCGAGAAGAGGAAGAAAATAAGACCTAGAGGACAAAAGCCAATAAAGAACAAATAAAAAGATGAAATGATGATTATAATGATGGTATAGCAGGAGTAAGAACGAGGCAGTCACTAAATCATTTAATGGCGGAGATTGTGGTAGGTCGAGCGAAAAGGGGCAGGAAATAACACTGACTGACAAATATACCGACGATCATTGAAAAGAACATCGAACGAATAACTGAGTGACTATCGTTTAGATGATCATTTAAATTCGTGTTTCACCAGGAAAATTAGTTGCCACATTTTTTTTTTCTTTCTTTTCCTTTGCTAAATAAAATAAATATGACCTGGCGCTATACATGGCTGACCTCAGTAAATACAATTTTTATATGGTTGACTGATCATGTCCAATCAGTCTCTGTACCATTTATCTATTGATTTATCTCTATAGATCGATATCCGTTTGCTTTCAACACTATTTAGATTGATAAATATGTCTGTCTTTGGATCTCTTCGGCTGGATAGGACAAACTGAAGCCGACAGATATGATATTTCGATAAAGCTGAAAATAGTGCTTTTAGATATATCCGTGTAAAATTTTATAATAATGAGGAGAAACTATCGTGATAGATATTCAAAAAATGCAGACAACGTATTAATCAAACAGATAACTTTATAAATTCTTGCTCCCTGCCAACGTTACCTCAGAGTAACACCTTTTTGCTATGACACGACAGGAAGGTAATTATAGGAGAGTGCTTTACCCAAATGATCATTTACTCACTCTATTTTTTTTTCTCTATAAATTATCGTCTTACAGCAGGGACAAAACATTTTGTCAAGATATCTTGCGATTGGATATTTGTGCCGTTCCCATGTGAATTTATGACTATTCTCATTAATTCATGATCTTTTCCCATGGAGCATGTCTTGTCTTTGCATTTTACTTTTTTATAGATAAATCGATACTGATTAAGGATACAATCAGCAAGTGATAGATGTCGTATAAGTATAATATAACGGTCTTAAATAATTTATAACACACTTGCTTAATACTCATTCCAAAACATTAACCTAAAACTCGTGTCATGATTTTAAATAGCATCATCAGATCGAGACTTTCATATGGATGGCATTCATGGCGACAAATTCACTGAGAAATATCGAATGTGTTAGCTGCATACAACTGCTTTCTAAGCTCAAGTATTAAAAATAGCTTCCAGCAATTGAAGCTAATACGTCTTACCCATAACCGTCCTTCTTCGATCCTCGTTGACTGGCACTACAAAATAAAAAAGAACTCTATCAAATAACGGAAACCACATCACGTAGAATTCAACAGTAGCAACAATTATTATCTGTACCTCAGAGAAAATATAAAGATGTTTGCATTCCACACTAGTTTAAACAGAGGTTAGAAAGAAAGCTTCTATCAATATTGGAAAGAACGATAACAATAGCTTACGGCCAAATCACGTTGAAACGACAGTTCCTGCAACTAATTTTCCTGGTTAAACACGAATTTAAATGATCATCTAAACGATAGTATGGGTTAATTAATAAAGCTTGTTTCATTAAATCATTATTATCTAAAAAAAAAAAAAATACTTAAAATCTAAATAATTTCTGGCTTTAAATAACCTGCAAAGGGTTGATAATCCGTAGAAAACGAATCAATAAAACAAAGCGATAACTGAACTTAAACCTATTTTCCTGAAAAAAAAAGTTTTAATAGAAATATTTTATAAATTTCTACCAAATTTAGCACTGGCTGCTCAGTCAATAAAAGTGAAATTGAATTTTTCAATATAAGGAGACTGTATATATTAACATTTTTAGAACTTCTGAGGTAGAATACAGTAGATTTATATTGTCCTGAGTATAACGATAAACTACATCCGACAGCAAGGTCTCTGATCAGGAGGTTTTTGAGGAGCGCAGAACTACCTCTTAATTTTGGGTGTCGCTGACCAGGAGTGGAAGCACCTGTTCGGGGTCCCAGCTATGGGAAAATAGTCGACCCCCAAACAGGGGTCAAAATCGCTGTAGAGATGTAAAAATAGGTATTAATACCAGCAATATATTTTTGCTGGAAAAATTATTACCAGAAATACATTTTCGAGGAAAAAATTTTTACCAGCAATACTTTTATGAAGGTAAAATTATTATCAGCAATATAGTTTTGAAGGAAAAATTATTATCGGAGATACAAAATTTAAGGAAAAATTATTGCCAGCAATACATTTTTGAAGGAAAATTATTATAAACAAAATATTACTAGCAATACCTTTTTGGAAAAAAAATATTACCAAAATACATTTCTTTAGAAAAATATTATCAGGTATACATTTTTGGGAAAAATATTGCCAGAAATAGATTTTTGAAAAAGAAAAAACATTACCAGCAATAAAATTTTGTCAGCATTAAATAACCCATTGAGGTTGATATGCCGTAAAGCAAACCAAACAGTAGATTTATAGTCAATATTTCGATTTAATACAATCGCTCATCATAGCGAAAGTCAACGGGTGACGCAATTTTTTTTATGTGCCGTGTACCTTCAGGACGTGAACGATCATGTCTCGCCACAACTTCTATCTCTTGTATTTCTAAAATGTTTGACTCTTTACCATTCTTTGTCCCTGCTCCACTATCTATTCACAAAACCCCGTTAGCTAAGCTAGCCGATATTTCCCTCTGCTCCATCTGCATTCAAAATTTCCGGTGAGGTTTCAGTTCTCCAAGTTCTCTCAACTCGCTGCGTCACAGAAATTTCGACGTTTTCTAAGTAGACGTGTCTTTTTGTTTTTCATATTTTTTAAAAAAAACTTCTTCTGTACTAACATGTTCCGTTTATAGTATCCTCAGCATCCTTTTGTAGAACCAGATCACAGTTGCCTTAAATCTCCTTCCTATGCATAAAGAAATTGTCTAGTATTCACTGCCTTATAGGCGGATTGTTTGGTACAATTGTCCATCGCTCATTTCATTGTAATAAAACTTTCCTGATTCTTAATATTTTGCTCTGCTTTTAGAAGGCATCTTTCCCAGTTCAAATGACCTCATAAACCTATTTCACCGTCTCTTTCTACACTACCGACATAAATTACTGTACTTCATTCTGATCTCTCTCATTCGTATTTCCCACATTGATCTATATCTATATGGTGATCGCTGTAGATTGCCTTCTTGCAGTTAATACGAGGGGAAAGTAAAAAAGAAATCCGTACTTTTCCCCATAACATATCTTTAGCTTTCTTACACTGCCTACTACTCATGCGTGCATATAGTAGGTGCTATTGTACTCATGAGATCGAAATTTGAGCTTGATCACACCAGTTTTCTTGCTGCTGTTACAGTGTAAACATGGCCGCTCCGCTAAGTGTGTGCACCAAGGAGGAACAAGAGCAGTGATCCGAATCTGAAGAGAACATGGTACCTCATCGATGATAACTCGCCAGTTCGTCACTACCATCTCTCGAGCTTACTAAATCTTCACATCATCGTGGAGGTTGACGAGCGTCCTGCTCCTTTTTTGTGCGTCACGCTTATCTGGCCACTTTTAAATTTATCGATCCACTTACACACACTTCTACACGGTAATGAATTGTTGCCTTATTGTGTTAAAAGCCTCCGATGAATTTCAGCCACCGAAACAACTTTCCACTCGAGAAATCTGATCACTTCTCATTGTTCCTCCTTGGTACACACTGCTAGCGGAGCGGCCATGTTTAGACTGTAACAGCAGGAAGGAAACTGGCGCGATCAAGCTCAAACTTCGATCACGTGACTACAATAGTACTAACTATAAGCACGCATATGCAGAATGCAGTGTGACAAAACTAATATGTTATGATGAAAGTGCGGATATTTTTTTACTTTCACTTTCCTTTATTACCTTTTCTAGCTGTTGCAGTTTTCCTTCTGTAAAAAAAAAACTTGTAATGACTCAACTGTGAACCCCAGTTGGTAGATTTTGTTTAGCGGCAGGTCCATCTTTATGGGTTATTTAATGCTAAAATATAAATATTGCAAACACAATTTTATGGCTTCATCTACAGATAAAATGCAATTTATTTTATATACAAATGTATTGCTGGTGTTTTTATTATAAAAATGTATTTTGGTACTTTCATAGTGTTTTGTTTTTGTTTGGGAGTTCACTATTTTCCTATAGCTGGAACCCTAACAGCTGCTACTGCCCCCGGTCAGGGTGGACCTGGGAATAACAACAATTAAGAGGTAATTCCACGCTCCTCAAAACCTCCAATCTTCGCATCAGAGATCTTCCTGCCAGATGTAGTTTATTTTCATACCCAGAATGAGTGAACCTCAATGTCCCCCAGGCTAATTCTTAAGTGGGTAAAGACATTAATGTGATAAAATAGGGATGGGATATGGAAATCAATCTCAATTTTAATTATTTTGATTAATTGTTTCTGCTGAACAACTAAAAGGGAAAATTTACTGACAAGTGACGTAAAACAAACGTTACAAAAAATTTTCACATGGACATGGGTCCCTCCAGAGAATGTTTTGTACCCGGCAAAAGGGAAATACGAGAATTGTGTAACCTTTCCATGTTATGAATGAAAGATTAAAACAATGAAAAAAATTCGAGTTTTTGTCTTCCCACGTACAATTCAATATAATCTAGTTCACTCGTGCTATACATAAGAGCACTCATACGAGGGAAATGCATGCAGATCTCGCCTCTCTTTGTTCCTTCTTGATTGATTATTGATATTTAACAATTTAGATCCGCATATATGGCAGTGAACGCTGGAAAATTTCCTCGCAGATGATGACGTTTGAGGTATGAGAAATCTGGTTCTATAGAAACTCGTAAGCAATCAAGTTTTAAGGAAAATGGAAACAAAGAGGACACTTATATTCAGAATCAGAAAGAGATAGCTGAAATTTCTTCGGCACGTAATTAGGAAGGAGGGCTTGGAGAATTTGACACCCACAGGACCACATCGAAGGGATATGGAAAGGCAGTGGGATACCCATCTGACGTGTTTGTGCAAATGGAATGCGGGCGGGAGGCTTGACAAAGGTAGACACGTTGCTATGATTTACAAGGAATAGGAGGTTGTGTTGGCTGTCAATAATGTAGCGCGTGAAGCCGTTCTTAACTAGTGCTTATTTTATGTTGCTAAGGAATAGCATGCATTTTCCTATGAGAATTTTTATTATTATCGCTAATTTATATCTAAGTGGACATTCGCTATTGTGTGAGATGATAGTTCTCATTTGTGTGTTTTTTTGTTTTGTTTTAATGAAGTCGTGAATGTATTAATAGATTCCACAAGAACATCTCGGAATCTTTTATTTGTTTTTGTTCTTGCTATAAAAAATTACAGGATGAATTCGTTATAAGAAATAGATATATACCGGGTGTAAAAGCAAAATTGTCTAATTGTTAGGTTAAGCTCTGAACCGTTGTAACCTTAGAAATGATTAAAGATATCTTACTGAAAATTTCCGAGGTTTTCATAGCACTATTGGACTACTTTAAGAAATAAGAAAGTATGATTACTCTGCAAGATTAACAGGAATATCGTGAGGAAATCTATCATAAACGAAAAGGACGTGTTCATCCTTAATTAATCATAGCTAAGAATCGGAAGCTCATGGAGTATTGAAATAAAGTTGTGTATGTGTGTATAACATAATATATATATTTTTTTTTCCAGTATCATTTTCCAACTTATTCAAAATCATCCTCGCTCTCTCTCTAACCTAACTTTTTGTCCTGGAATAACAAGATTCCTCACAAGTTTGCTGTTACACACAGTAAATAATCTCGAAGATGTATAAATAAATGATCATAATAATTTTGTTCGTATGTCCGTGATCTTTGTCTTATTTTACAAGCACTGAACTTTTTGACAGAAGAATATTTTATATTTATTTGAAATTAAATCATTTTCATTTTGAACAAGTCGCTAGTAATTACAGTCACCTACACTGCACACGAGATAAAATCTTAATCTTCAGTCCTTAACTCCCCAAAATTTGAGCTTTCAACTATTTCTATGATTACAAAATTACAGATCACTTTTCTTCTGTCCGCGTGCGCTTTTCACTGTATCGGTGTAATCTAGATTTTGCTTCTGTTCGGATTAGCTCTTCTTTCAAAATAAAAAAAAATAAATAAATAAATAAAATAAGTAATGGGGATCGAATGCTCTAGAAATCCTGGCTCCAAATCTCTTAGCGCGTCAGTTTATAAAATCGGCGTGAATTTAAAGCGTGTGGTGCGGGGAAGAGAGAAATTCGATACCAGCGGGCAGTGTCCTTCCTCTGACGTATAGCTTTTCTTCCTCTCTTCTTCGGGTAGATCGGGTAGATCAGGTCCTCGTTTGCAAGTCTTTGATTTGTAACTAAAATCCTACTGTCGTAAGACTATGCCAGTTTTACTGTTACGTGACGGCGCCTCGGCTCGTTTCCATCTTTCAGTTTACATGCTCCTAACATGCTCTTTTCACCTTTTTGCTATCAAACAAATGTTACACGGTCTGCTTGCTCTAGGGCAAGCGTAGAGTGTACTTCCCATAAAACAATGTGTAGAATGTTTCCTCGCAGGAAATTGTTCATTTATTAATAGACGCTACACAAATTATGGCTTTGTATCAAAATATACTAATAGAGAACCTTTTGCTTTCTATCAGTATGGCTGATGCTAACCTCCAGGGGAGTAACTGATTGCACCTTCTCGCTGTAATATTTCCACTGACATGAAGTGGAACGATTATATTGAATCAACTGCTAGACCTACTGCCAGGAAAATTGGTTCGCGGTGTTATAATTTTTTTTTTTTTTTCGATAAAACGTATATTTTACACTTTTCTGGTAATGTACAGCAAACTGTAGTTCGTGCACTGATTTCCTCATTATATAATCCATTATTATAACGAAAAAATGTTTGACACTCTGGTTTTAAATTCAACTAATTTTTTTTTATTCCATCTATTGTTTTGACACAACATCGGTATTTGGTATAAATCTCTTGAAAAATATCTATGAATTTTTGTGGGTTGCCATAAATCTTGAGAATTTTCCATAGACTTGGTCGATAAACACTGTCGAAAGCTTTTTTGAAAACTATTTAATTAATGATTAAAGGTCTGCAAAACTATTGATTGTTCAATGATATTGAGCAAATATTTTTATTGTGCATTTCATATCTGAATCCTGTTTGCTCTTGTAATGTGGCATCTACATACTTTGTAGGTATACTAAAAGAATACAAGGATCAGAAGAGTAATAAACCTCCAGTTGTCACATGTAATGTGGCATCTACATACTTTGTAGGTATACTAAAAGAATACAAGGATCAGAAGAGTAATAAACCTCCAGTTGTCACATGTAATGTGGCATCTACATACTTTGTAGGTATACTAAAAGAATACAAGGATCAGAAGAGTAATAAACCTCCAGTTGTCACATGTAATGTGGCATCTACATACTTTGTAGGTATACTAAAAGAATACAAGGATCAGAAGAGTAATAAACCTCCAGTTGTCACATGTAATGTGGCATCTACATACTTTGTAGGTATACTAAAAGAATACAAGGATCAGAAGAGTAATAAACCTCCAGTTGTCACATGTAATGTGGCATCTACATACTTTGTAGGTATACTAAAAGAATACAAGGATCAGAAGAGTAATAAACCTCCAGTTGTCACATGTAATGTGGCATCTACATACTTTGTAGGTATACTAAAAGAATACAAGGATCAGAAGAGTAATAAACCTCCAGTTGTCACATGTAATGTGGCATCTACATACTTTGTAGGTATACTAAAAGAATACAAGGATCAGAAGAGTAATAAACCTCCAGTTGTCACATGTAATGTGGCATCTACATACTTTGTAGGTATACTAAAAGAATACAAGGATCAGAAGAGTAATAAACCTCCAGTTGTCACATGTAATGTGGCATCTACATACTTTGTAGGTATACTAAAAGAATACAAGGATCAGAAGAGTAATAAACCTCCAGTTGTCACATGTAATGTGGCATCTACATACTTTGTAGGTATACTAAAAGAATACAAGGATCAGAAGAGTAATAAACCTCCAGTTGTCACATGTAATGTGGCATCTACATACTTTGTAGGTATACTAAAAGAATACAAGGATCAGAAGAGTAATAAACCTCCAGTTGTCACATGTAATGTGGCATCTACATACTTTGTAGGTATACTAAAAGAATACAAGGATCAGAAGAGTAATAAACCTCCAGTTGTCACATGTAATGTGGCATCTACATACTTTGTAGGTATACTAAAAGAATACAAGGATCAGAAGAGTAATAAACCTCCAGTTGTCACATGTAATGTGGCATCTACATACTTTGTAGGTATACTAAAAGAATACAAGGATCAGAAGAGTAATAAACCTCCAGTTGTCACATGTAATGTGGCATCTACATACTTTGTAGGTATACTAAAAGAATACAAGGATCAGAAGAGTAATAAACCTCCAGTTGTCACATGTAATGTGGCATCTACATACTTTGTAGGTATACTAAAAGAATACAAGGATCAGAAGAGTAATAAACCTCCAGTTGTCACATGTAATGTGGCATCTACATACTTTGTAGGTATACTAAAAGAATACAAGGATCAGAAGAGTAATAAACCTCCAGTTGTCACATGTAATGTGGCATCTACATACTTTGTAGGTATACTAAAAGAATACAAGGATCAGAAGAGTAATAAACCTCCAGTTGTCACATGTAATGTGGCATCTACATACTTTGTAGGTATACTAAAAGAATACAAGGATCAGAAGAGTAATAAACCTCCAGTTGTCACATGTAATGTGGCATCTACATACTTTGTAGGTATACTAAAAGAATACAAGGATCAGAAGAGTAATAAACCTCCAGTTGTCACATGTAATGTGGCATCTACATACTTTGTAGGTATACTAAAAGAATACAAGGATCAGAAGAGTAATAAACCTCCAGTTGTCACATGTAATGTGGCATCTACATACTTTGTAGGTATACTAAAAGAATACAAGGATCAGAAGAGTAATAAACCTCCAGTTGTCACATGTAATGTGGCATCTACATACTTTGTAGGTATACTAAAAGAATACAAGGATCAGAAGAGTAATAAACCTCCAGTTGTCACATTCATTCAAATGTCTTTTTGGGGCAAGTCTTGCAAATTCTCCACACTTTCATTCGTCAGATACTATGCCAATATTCTATACAAAGTTGATAATTTGAGTCGGTTCTTTTAGCATTGCTTCTACTTTATATTCCAGTAGCTCTACAGGGATGAAGTCTAAATCTGCAGCTTTATCGTTTGCCAAAATTTTCAGACTGTCATTGATTTTCCTGTCCTGAGTCGTTATTTTAATGTCAATGTACAAATAATTTAGCTAATACAATGTATTAAATGCCCATAATATTCGTAATAATATTTCATATTCATAAAGTAATCTCGCTAAATAACGCTTATACAATCGATGTATAACACGACTTAAAAAATGAATTTTAATAAATAAGAACTAATGTACAGAAATATAATACACACTGTAATAATATAATAAACAAAGAATAGTGTATAAATAAAAAAAATAAAAATCCGTAGGGATTGTTTCTTTTTATTTATCCATTTATCTTTCCATTAAAAAAAAACATCGCTTTCTTGCAGCAATGAAAAACATGTCTATTCACTACGACAGCCGGTTCCAGGGTCGAGGTGAAAATTTAATTTTCGACCAAAGTGCAAAATTATGAAACTTTCATAAGTTATTCGATTATTTTATCTATTGTTACACTAGCTGAAGTATCAACCTACGACGAGTATGACTTGAAGAATGGTTACGATGAGTGTAAAACTTAGGAAATTACTTGATAAAGACCGTGTGCTTGTCGGTTTCGTTAAATAAAGCACAATTAAATTCTCACCATTATAACTTCTTGTAGCTAATTGAAATAAGTGAAACAGAAAACTAAGAAATGTCTATCTTACAATCTTAGTCAACGAAAAATTTAACGCGAGTCAAATTTCATTGTCAGTGATAACGGTCATGTAGAGTAATTCCATTAAAATAAATAGCAATATGTAGCGTAAAAGAAAAAAAATAACAGAACCCGTTCTATTAATACTAATAGAATAAATAAAATAAATAACGCATTTTTTGGTTGTTTGTTGATCCGGTCGTCTAACGAAATAACCTCCTTTAATATATAAAAATCTTGACTGATTCTTTTGCTTTCCAGATCATTTTTCTTTCAATACATTGTTACTCATAAGCACAATGAAAATTATTACAATGAAACAGCATCTAGTAATCTAACTGTATGAATACAAACTGGGAAAAATAACCATTTTTGCATCGAATCATTACATGCGATGAGAAATGGATACTCTTTGACAACAGTAAGATAGTAGGCCAGGTGTTAGATGCAAGTAAATCACCGAAACAATACCCCAAACCTCCACTGCACCCTAAAAGGCTAATGGTTAGTGTATGGTGGCCTTCCAAAGGGTTATTCATTATTCATGCTTGCCTCAAGAGAATAACAGCAACCTCACATTGTGGAGAAATTGAGTGTATGCACGAAAAATTGAAAAAGAAACATCCTAAAGTTGGGAATAGGGATGACCCAATATTGCTGCTTGACAACGCACGGCCACACGCTTCTCAATCAACTGTTCAAAAGCTACATAGCCTAAATTATGAAATTTTTCCTCCATATTCACCTGATATATTTCCGACTGATTATCACGTAAGCATTTTGAGCTTTTCATACACAAAACCTTCTCCAATAAGGCAATCGAAGCATTTGAACTGTTTATCACATCAAAGGATGAGAATTTTTTAAAGACTGGATCAAGAATTTAGAGATAGGTTGGATATATCATTCATCAACATGTTGCCTATTTCAACTAAATAAATTCAAAAGCGTTTTATTAATTTCCTATAAAGCGAGTCAATTATTGACAACCTAATGTAATGGAACTTAGCAGTGAAGTCAGTTAAGATTGATGTCCAACTGAACTGGTCAATATTTTTAACCAGAATACAATCACTTTGTTTTCAACCCAAGAATCATTTTAATTATCGGCATGCCGAGATTAGGTTTTTTTTTTCCAAATACTTTTGAAACGACTTTCTTCCATTAGTAGAAATGAGTGCTGGACTCTTATGTAGTATTAATCCTCACAGATGAAGAGTAAACAGAAGGCAACAGAAATGTGATTCTACAGAAGGATACTGAGCGCATCAGCAACGGTGAAGTCTTAAAGAAAATGGAGCTAAAAAGGACATTTATACTAATCAGAAAAAGACAACTGAAATTTCTTGGACACGCAGTGATGAAGGAGGAATTGAAAAATTTGTTACTCACAGGATATATCGAAGGTAAAAAGGGATCGGAGGCAACGGGCCACCTTCCTGACCAGCTTGTTGATGAATGGTGAGACAACGGTTGTGAAAGATTGTACAAAAACAGACTGTACACCATTATCCAAAAAAAGAAAAAAAAGACATTTAAATTTTAAGCTTCTGCTAAAATGTTTCTCCCTCCGTGCCCAGTCCTGTATACCAGATATTCTTTTCGTTTTGGGGTGGAGTACAAGTCTACGAATGAACTAGAGTAAAAATGAAGCAAATATAGTCATAAAATGGATTGAATTGGCGCTAAAAAATTGTAGTGCAAATCAAATAGGCCTGCCTACCTTAAAAATCGGCATTCGTAATCGCGGTAAGAACACTGAATTCTATTCCTGGTTGGATATAGGGAACTACTTCAGGCAGGTGGCAGTCCCTTACTCAATATTTAACGGAATTCACTTTATATGGCATAATAATAATAATAATAATAATAATAAAGGGGTAAAAAATTGTAATAAAAAGAAAATGGGTTGTCCTCTGATGTCTTCCTGTCTGTCTCTCTAGAAATTTAGCTTTCACTATCCTGCGCGCGAACTAATGGTGTCTGGGATAATTACAGTCATTGAACAATCCTAGCAATCTAACGAATCAAATACGATTTATGTAAGGATCCTAACTGTAGAATCGCAATACATTCATAATAAATGTGATCTCCAGGTTCTGTTCCATTAATAATGGTAAAAAAAAATTGTTTCCTTATAAGGAAATATTCTGCATACATTGGCCGAACAGTTAGTGTTATTGTCAGTTAAAATTCACAAAACCTTTTTCTTAAAACAATTTTTCATGAAATTATTCTTCTCAAATCCACTATTATAGCTCTTTCTAATATTGATGAGGGTCTCTTTTCTTGTGTGGAAAGTAAACATTAATTTTATCATTCTGTTTCTCTTTTTTTTCCTTTTTTTTTCTATACTACACATTTTTGTTGTTACCGTTGTTTTCGTTTTTACCGCTGACAATCAGTCCTGGACTTACCATCGTTCTTAGATGTTCTTAAGCACAGAACCCCATTGGCCATGGAAGGACATCTTCCTTCTATGCCTGTATAGGACATAACGGGCCTACCTCCTATAGGGCCCAACTTAGGGGTCTACATAACTTTATTAGCGCAGGGCCTCATTTGTCCTAAATCCGGCACTGTCGTCTATGATTAAAAATTACTCCGAGCAAATGAACCGTGTAGATCGTCCTTTTTGGAACCTCGTGGACTGTCAGTACAGAATCATAAACAAAGATCTGTACCAAATGACAAAAATTACATTACTTGAAGACTTACAACAACAATTAAACAGGTAACTCGAAGAGAAAATAACAACATAATCAAGATGTAGACGTTTCACGTTACTTCCAAAAATAGGTTAGGAAGTAAACCGCCATTAATACTAGAAAGAACGATAACATTGAATTTGAGAAAGCTGTTTTCATGAAAAAAAACTTTAAAACAAATATTTCATAATTTTAAATTGGCAAAAGCACTGGATGTTCGGTTGATGAATATCGAATGTTTCCATATAAGGAATTGGTTAATATTAACATTATCATTTTTTTTTTTGATCCTGTAACGCCAGTCTATAAGATCTGCTGAAGGATCGTCTTTAATGTTTATTTGAAGCCATTTTTAATCATTGATCTGATAAAATGATTGTATATAGATGATTGGTTAGACATTTTTTAAACGAATAGGACATCCATAAGTATATAAAATACACTTTACTGGATCGATTAAAGCAGTTTTCTCCAAATTTTGTTGGAATCGACTCTGAACAGATTTTTTTACTTGGAGACCCACAGGGCAGTAACATATGTTCAGTGTTTGTTTCGTTTTCTATTATAATTTAAAATATTTGCTTCAGTTTCGAAATAAATGTCCATATTTCTTACGCTAATATAAGAAAATGAGACACGAATTTATGAAAATGCATCTCGTGCGTCATTTATTCAGCACAGCAACACCATTAGAGAGTATGAAATGAGATTGTAATTGTCAGAATCCAGTCGCCTTAACATACAAGTATTGGACATGAGCAAACGGAAATATGCAAGGATATTTCATACGTTTTATTGGTGCTTTATTATTTCTGACTATTTCCCTGTTCCAGAGTTGTCAATGTCACTTTATATTTCAATGTTCATGTAAATAAATATGCAGATATTTTTTCTAAAACATCTAGCGACCTTCAGCCGTATCCTCGTGACACGAGAGAACGAGAAGATAACGTTAAAGGGCGAGAGAATGGCGGAAGTATGAGTTAATGGACAATCTTAGTTGTCAGCAATCGCGGAATTCCCGCACGTTCAGCTGCTAATACGTTAATAAGCGAAATAGTCTTTGTAGCGTGAAAAACGTTAAGCGTTGTCTGTCTTTCAAACGATAAGATGCCTGTGGCCGATTTGAAATAATAAAGCAATCTTGATCGATTCTCTTTTCATTAAATTGCACAACTCTACCCAGTTAGTTGACTTCGGAAAAAATAAACATAAAAACTGGTGGAGTTCATTAAGATTATCCAATCTCTGCCCCTTTTTTCTTAATGTATACTTTCAGGTTTGTTTGTTTTTCGCTAATCTTACTTGCGTCAGATTGGAAGGTTCTCTGTAATAAACAATCTTTACAACAATGGATTTTTATTTTATGCTAACACGTTCATCGGAAAATAGTTTAGTATTACACACACACACACACACACACCTATAGAATGAAAACCCTATTTTTATTTTACATTACGTAGAGGAATGAAAGGAAAGATGAAAGAAAGGCTTAAACGAGCAATAAAGATTGTAAAGAGAAAGGAAGGTAATGACAAGATATAGACACGTGAGATAATGGATATTCTTAATTGTCAACACTCAATGAATTCCCTTGGGTTCACTTCGTAATGAATAATTAAGCAGTAGTCCTTTTAGCATAAAGTTGTCTTTCTTTAAAATGGCCAACTTGAAATAGCAATGTACTTTTGGTTTGTTTTTAATTATGTGCACCATTCCATCCAGTAATTACTTGTGTATATATATATATATATATATATATATATATATATATATATATATATATATATATTGTCATCTACAAACAGACTGTTTCGCTGTATCACAGCTCATCAGTGTGGCTAGACGTCCGGTTGCCTCTGGCTAGAATCGAAAACCGGCTGAATTCGTGTCAGTCGGAAATTTTACCCTGAAGCCGTTGGCGCACGGCAGAGAAGAAGGTGAATTTAAGCGTATTTATTTTTAGATAAACACACAGTGACTGAGAGAACTCGATTCGATTTACCGAAGAGTCTTGCATTATTAGCCGTAATAGTCACTGTTTACAAACCCACACATCCTCCCCAGAGAGCTCAACCGAAATAAATTTTTCAGGGGCATATATATTAAATTGGTTAATATATATATATATATATATATATAATATATATATATATATTAACCAATTTACCCTTAGCAAGGCGATAATGCCACTAAGATGCAAGGGGTTACTTGAGTGAAAGACAATAAAACTTTATAAGTAACTAGAAACCCAAATATATTTGTGCTATTTTTCGCCTTTTAACATTTTTTTTTGTCTTTCTCCGTTTACCTTTTTATTTTATTTTCCTCAGAATCAATCTTATGGTTCTCATTTTTGCCACGGCTATAGGTTTGGGAACTACTCGGCTAAAAAAAAAACCTGACCAATTTCATAGATACTTCTAGTACAACAATTCATTGATAAAAGTCAGCTTTCTTTTACTTATTTACTCCAATGTCGACCACTTCCCCATCTTCTTTCATAAGCCATTTTTGATCTTTTCTTATTTTCTTTCTTATCATTCCACTGTTACTATCACAAATACGGCAATTCATTTCTCTTTTTTCCTCTTCATTTTACATTCTACATTTTTTTTCTTTCACTCTTCGCAAATATTTTCACTCTTCGCAAATATGTTAGTGATTCAGAGCATAACTTAGATGCTAACCAAAGCGAAGAGAATCTGATACGCTGTTGGGGATCCCCTATGTACAGAGATAAATTCTCTTGCTTCCACCAAAACCAAATACACCACCGTACTCCCTTTCCCGATCAAACTGCCATATTCACACCTGCCGACCATCATACCCGCACAGACGAACACAGATCTACTGATCTCGTGTTGTACCATACACTAACCTTCTATTGGGTTACCTGCTTACGATATCATTAACCAAGCATCTAAAATGTTTGATACAGAAAACTTACTATAGATATTGACATGAACTGATAAAACCTTTCCAGTAAAGTTATGGTTATATAGTTATGAGTGCTAGAAAAATCTTGCTCCGCTATGAATTATTCGAACTAGTATCTTATCCTTGTTTCGATCTCTTTGAAATTGAAATGAAAACAGTGATGGCACTAATCCCGAATCTATTCTAACAATTTAGTATGTGGATTTAGTAAATACCAAACACTTCAAATAACTTTAAGTATGAATCAATTAGAACAAATTTAGCATCGGATATAAGGAGATTGAAAATAGAATAATCTGTGTAGGGATAGTTTCATCCAACACCGCAAGTTGCTACAGAACCATAACATTAACCTGAAAACTTGTCATGTCCTTAAATACCCTGATCAAATCGATATTTTCATATAGATCTCATGTATGGCGCCAAACTCGTTCAGAAAGTTCTAAATTGTCAGCTGTATAAAACCGCTTTCTCGTACCAGTGGTTAAAAATGGTTTTCAGTGAATGAAATTTGTTGGGATCAGCGATGACCATACTTTTTCAAACCTTGTAGACTGGCGCTACCGAATCACAAAGAACTGTACTAAATAACAGACTACATCACTTGAAAACTTTCAGCAACGGCAATAACTAAAATGGATAGCACATGCAACTCAGAGAAAATAATAACATATATTGTAGCTCTACATTATTTCAAACAAAAGTTTAGGAAGACTCCAATACTGAAAAGAGCGATGACAGCTACTGGACTTGGAAAACCTATTTTACTGAAAAAAATTGTTTTAAGATAAAGATTTTATAAATTTCAGCCGTTAGTGGCACTGGCTCCTCAGTCAATGTTTCCTTAGAAGGAAACTGCTAATATCACTACCATTTATATTGTCTAAAATGTTACGATGAATATCATTATTATGAATTATTCGAACCAGTATTTTTATTCTCGTTAGTGCAATGAGGATAGTGCTGCCACGGGACGAGGCTCATTTCGCTACAGATCGCAATGGGGGTTGTGCTGCCACGGGACGAGGCTCATTTCGCCACAGATCGCAATGGGGGTTGTGCTGCCACGGGACGAGGCTCATTTCGCCACAGATCGCAATGGGGGTTGTGCTGCCACGGGACGAGGCTCATTTCGCCACAGATCGCAATGGGGGTTGTGCTGCCACGGGACGAGGCTCATTTCGCCACAGATCGCAATGGGGGTTGTGCTGCCACGGGACGAGGCTCATTTCGCCACAGATCGCAATGGGGGTTGTGCTGCCACGGGACGAGGCTCATTTCGCCACAGATCGCAATGGGGGTTGTGCTGCCACGGGACGAGGCTCATTTCGCCATAGATTACAATGAGAGTAGTGCTGTGGCAGCGTTCAAATCAACAGGACACGCGAACTACGCGAAGACAGAAACCCTACATAGATTCCCGCAACGTACGAAAATACGACAGAATAATAAAAAAAAAAAAACAATCATACGACACTGATCCTATATATATATATATATATATATATATATACATACACATACACCAACACGGTTGTAGGATGTGACATGCAACCACTGATATTCAAGAGTTAGAGTACAATTTGGCGAAGTGGGGGAGGTACTCTACACAGTTGGAATTACCGAAGTCAAACTTCCATTATTTCTAAGCCGCGAACTGTCCGAAGACGGACCTACGTCAGAGAATAACAGATACTACACTCTGATTGTTTTTAATCGCCCTACGGTAGCGGGATGTAGCACTAGGTTATTTTTAGTGTGCGGTGCTCATGCTCTAATGCCTCAAATTGCCGACGTTGATACCTACCGACAATCACTGTTTAGATCAATGAAGGGGCTGCCTAATGTTTGGAACCACGAGACTAGGCATCCCTCAAAGCTTTTCCGTGAACTGTCCAAAGACAGAAACACGGCAAAGGTGAATAACAAATACTACACTTTGATCACAGGCAGAAGGCTGAATATCGACACTTGTATCATTGATATACTGATTCTATGCAAATATATTGATCCATACGAGGGCGTTTCAGATTCATGTAATGCTTAGCAATCTGGTCTCGCTAGATCAATCACAACTGAGTAGCGAGTTCGATCCTCACTAGGAGATCCATACTTTCGGCCTTGTGCTACATCTGAGCTATGCTTAGTAAATTACTATATTGATCTATACGAAAATATTTTGTTACTGATTCTATGCAATTTGAATAATAACTAACTTGCCTCGAAATTTTCGACAAAAATTTTCTTATGCTCGCATTAAATATATTTCATTATTAATGGATATATAAAATCTGCATAAACAGTATGATTGACACAAGGCAATAAAGTGTTGGTAATATACCAGTGAGAATCGAACCCGGTACACTAACGAACTGATATGCGAGAAAACGTATTTAACATTGCCTCACGCTAGGCGTTCTACTCTGGATACTAAGCGTAACGAAGTGCATTAAATTCTTACGAATGCATTGAAAAGAAAAATGGTGTCCGGTTACTTTCAGAAAGGATTTAGTGTAATGCACTATAATCCTTTCAGTTGACTTAAAATTGGTCGTGCATGGTTTTGTTGTGACTTGTAATTAAATTTTCAAAAGAAAAAAAAATATAGAGATTCATTAAAAGTTCCAAGGGATCATTTTAATTCCGATGATATCCGATATATATGCAGGTGTTTTTCTTTTTCTTTTTTTCCTCATTTTTTTACCTCATCATTTTTTTTTCCTCATCAGTATTTTTTTCCAGGACAGAGATATAGAACGCCAGACTTAAAATTCTAGTAAAACCAAAGAACAGGCATAAAAACATCAAAATGAGGAGGAAAAAAAATTGTCAAACTTTTCAGGAAAAAAATAATTTTATTACTAACAGATGTGATTAAATTGAAATTTTTTCAGTTGTTTTAAGTGGCGATGTACACAATTTTTTACTCGAGTTCATATTTACTATTTATCAAAATTTGCTAAGTCTGACAGAAGTCTACAAGTTGTTTATAGCGCTTAATGTTCTTTAAGCGGTCACAAATCTATGAAATGTTCGGCATTGCTTAACTTTGGTGATCCGGCAGAAATTGGTGCATTCGGCGAAAGCCTTAATTTTCTTTCTGTATTCAGGAACTAGCCGGTTTAACTGAAGACCCACAGGGGATATATATATTTTACGCGCTTCGTCATTAGAAGGGACTTCTTCAGGATAATGTTTAATTGGTGAAATTGCATATATGTAGTGAGAAGTATCGAAAAACCACACAACGCTTATGCGTGGCCTAACCGAACTGCTTGAGACATATCGGACGCCAAGAATTTAAAATGAAGTGTCCCCGTATCTTCAGTATTTCTCTCAATGTTGACATTTGTTGTATTTCGTTCCATCTCTCTACGTATTATATTCCATCAATAAAAAAAAACATTTAGCTTGAAGTTTCTAATTATGAAACTCGTAACATATACATTTTCCATTTTATTATTCTGTTACCTACCAATAGTCTGTTGTATAAAATTTATATATCCTATTCTCATATATATATATATATATATATATATATATATATATATATATATATATATATATATATATATATATATGTTCAAATTTATAACATGTACATGTTATAAGATCACTACAAAAGTTGCAATTTTGTTTCAAAACTACTTGATAAAACACCAGCAGTGTTGAAACAAAATTGCAACTTTTGTAGTGATCTTATAATATGTGTATGTTATAAATTTGTATAAATGCTATTAGCTCGACTTGGCATTGAGCACTCTTTTAAGAATAGTGTTTTTGGTTATTGTTACCAAAAACACTATTCTTAAGAGTGCTACTTAATATATTTTAACCTAAACTGTCAGCGAAGAGAATACATTGAATGCATCCAATGCAGTGGGGTAGACCCCCCCTCCCTAAATACTTATTTCTGAATGGATACTTGCAGGCTCGAGTATAAATTCAACTCGAGCATATTTAACTCCAGTGTAAACAATGCTTATATCTACTTATCAGTGAATTATTATTATTACTACTACTACTACTACTACAGTTATTATTATTCCATTTATTCAAGGTCCTTGTAGTTTGATATTTTCTTGAAGATCTTCAGATATATTGCAGTCTGCAGGAACTGTCATGTCAAGAAGCACATTTTTAGAGTTATTATTGTTCTGGTCAAATATCGAGCAATTTATCGGCAGAAATTCCCTTCAACTCTGGGAATGCATTGGAGCATGTCAGACAGCAGCAGTTTCATCAGCGGACAAATTAGGTTTAAGGATCCAAGTTCTTCACTCTAGATAATAGCCTAGTGAGTTAAAGTGTTAGTTTGTGAATTTGTTGACAGTAAGTGTGAGTTCAATCCCCTGCAACGGGCAATGCAGACAATAGCTATCTCGAGACAGAATTGACCATAACTTGTTTTTGTTTTGCTTAAGAAACTATGTAAATTGTAACGGTGTATTGATCCTTACACAAATAGTTTTCCAAGCTTTTTTAGCCTCTTAACACTTCCGCTGCTGTTAACGTATGTTTTCAAAACACCGTGAAATATCGGTTCGTAGCGGTTGTCTCATAAACTAACTAGAATTTGGTGCTATTCCCAAGCTAGTTTGTATATATAGTAGTGTACAATGGAACCTGTTTTGGGATGTATTTTTATTATGTTGACAGTGTTGTTTAGCTTAGTCTGTAATGCATAGTATCCGATCGAAAACTAAATAACTGTATCCATGAGAAATCGTCGTTAGCGTCTTTATTTCAAGTAAATGGCAATTAAGAAAAAATGGGTCAGCACAGTCATGCAACAATGTTATAACAATGGAGCAGTGAATGTATTAAGTAGATTAATGGATGGCAAAAGATAATAGAACAGAACTCTCAACGTGCTAGTCAATAATGTAAATGCCTCAAATAGTTTTTTTTTCTTATTTCTTAATAAAACAGGCGAGCTTTTTAGCTGCTCGCTATGTCAGTACCGTTGTTTTAAAAAAAACATCTTTTCTTTCTACCTATAACTAACTAGTTTTTGAGTTACTTAACAGATTCATCAATCATCGAGATATGTTTACCTCGAAACAAATACGGTATCCTTTCGGTATCCGATCAGAATAACCCCTTAAGCCCATTTCTACAAATCCTTTAAATTATATAGCAAACTTTAACCCAGACAACTTCACCTATAGACGAACTATACGACCAGTTTTCAACTATACTTCACGATTTCTTCTTTTTATGTGCCATGTCCTTTCAAGACGTAGGCGATCATGTCTCTCCACCTCCCCACTATCCCTTGCAGCTCTCAACAAGTTCCCTCCCTCTACTTCCTCCCAAAACTTAAAACTTCTTAAAATAGTATCGAATAAAAATCCGATTTTCAGCATTATATGACCCATGAGGGTTGATGTGCTGGTAAAACAAACCAAAACAAATCCACCCTAACCGGAGGTAGTAGGGTCCCAGCTATAGGCAAATAGTAAACTCCAAACACAACAGCTCATTTTTATAGTAAAATGAGCAACAATAGATTTTTATAGCAAAATGACAATCAATGCAATACTAAAAACATAAAAATACATTTTTATAGTAAAATTACCAACAGTACATTTTATGATCTACAAACTATATATCTTTAAAAAAATGAAACAAAAAGAAACATACCTTTACCCTAAAACTAAATGTACAATATATATGTAGTTGAAAGCATAAAATTGCATAAAATATATTTAGATTTCGGCATTAAATAACCCATAGAGATTGGTATGCCGCTAAACAAAATTAACCAGCTAGCGGCGGTGGGAAAGTGACTGAAATCGAGATGCGAGGTCAGGACCAATAACATTGCAGATTCATCTTGGTATTTTATCAAGATGATAAACCTATTTCTTTATTGGTGAGGAATGTTAACTATAAAATCGGCCATATCAAAATTGTTTGAATAAACAGAAACATTATCATTGATTATGCAATCATTTTTATATGGTGAAACTCATTAACTGAATTTTGAACCAAATAAATCTCTTCACCTAAACAGTAAGTTTTCCAATGTTTGCTTTGATGGGGTTGTCATTGATGAATTTACTTCTCGTATCAGCAACCAATGATGGAAACTATACAAAGAAAAGATTTTGAAAACTAAATTATATTTACTAAGTTTAACTTTGTTCAAAATACACCGAGGCAAGCAGGATATACAGGGTGCGACAGAAATACCTCCTACATATACATCCTAAATAATGCTAAGATATTAGCTAGATGAAAACACCATTGCCACTAATGTCATACCATTATGTGGAGGGGGGGTACTTGGTTTGTGGCCAAAGGCTTTTTTTCCTGGGGAGCCTCCGCCATAACGGAGGGTTATTCCCCTGAGACGATTCAAAAGACAAACTGTACGTAATCCAAAAATGCAGACAAACACAGGAAAGTATAAAGATATAAAGGCAAAAGGACTTCTTAGGCGTAGTCTACACATGTAGGTTTCCGCCTTGGGAAGTTGCGACTAGCGTCCAGTCACCAGAGAAAAAGAAATTGGGCCGTAACTGAATACGGATCCCAGAGGAAAACTAAAATTACTTACTTTCTGAGCACTGATGCAAACCCCACACTTAGAAATAGAACACCTGAGTAGGCCACATTTGGGGTGATCGCAAAGGTCAACCCAACTGGAGTGCAATTGAAAGGCCTCGCTCTGGAAGAACGGCCTAGCTGATCACCGTTAACTCCTGTACCACAATTTTTGTATTTTTACGAAATAATCATATCATTATGTGGGAGTTATTTCTGCCGCACCCCATACAATGGATTTTTTTTTTTTTTTTTTTTTGTCGAGTTTCTTCGTCTTTGTTTTATTATCACAAAATTCCAATCGCTGAGCGCGTCGACCTTCGTTCTATTTGAATTACAGTGTAACACTGATATAAGAGAGTTGTCGGGACAGGAGAAGATGTATCTTATATCCGGGTTTATCTTATATCCGGGTTTGGTCTATTATATATACATTAACACAGGCTCTAATTTGGGACCAGAGGACATCTCTCTTATATCCGGGTTTCTCTTATATCCGGGTATCTTATATCCGGGTTACACTGTACTATATTTATTCTTTATGAAATTATTTTTCCGATTAGTTTCTTGATCAGAGTTCACATTTACAATATTCGGATGATTGATATGATCAGTGTTGTTTTGCGTTAAGACCCGAACGTTTGTATCGTCAAGTTCCTATCACATTCGGTAATCTTCCGGAAGTTGTGAATTGAACCTCTTATTTGCTCTACGTTTTTTAACTTATTACATCCGGTGAATTTTCTAAGAAATTTCAAAACTCTGATATATGAATGGATAGTAAAAAAATAAGTAGTTGAGAGTAACAAAAGATAGGATGTTAGGGAGAGTCTTGATCGTCCTTATCCTGGGGGAAAACGTCACATAAAAGAACATTCAGCTCCTCCTTATGCAACCACTCTACCTGAAGTAGGGAATATTTCTGTTGTACCTGACTCGAAGTAGGTGTACTTTATTAGGGTTTTTACCCATTAGGCCACCTCCCAGGTGAGCCTTAAATTTAATGTATTTCCTTTTATTATTGTAACCCATATTGTACACGTATTTATACTAAACCTACTGATTGCGACATTTGAATATAACATCTGCAATTTCATTAACCTGTTGGCAGCAAGTATAACGTTGGAAATCCTGAGTCGATTTTTTTCTTTTAGAATAAAAAAGGCATAGGTGAAAATAGGTTTCATCGCATATTCGAAAAGGTTTTTTCATAAAACTCAAATACTGTATACAGTGTGTGTGTGTGTGTGCGTGCGTGTTAAAATATTTTAATTTAAGCGGCTATGAAATACCTTAAAAGGCCAAATCAAATAAATAATTTTTTTTTCCTTTTCACAGACAACCATTCTGTGCAAGAATTACACTGTCGCAAGTTTTCTCTGTATTTATAATTTTCGAATCTCTCCGTAGAAGTCGGTGTGATAATTTTTTCTCCTCCATACATGATTAAGCTATACCTGATATCAGTCTTTCCACAGATTATAAATTTTACGAAAAGAACAGAAATAAATAATGAAAAATTTATAAAATAAAAATTTTAATTTTCTTGAAGACTTACATTTTTGTTTTGGGGCTGGCAACGTTTGGTTTCGATTTCCCATGCTCTACGACAATCGTATGCAAAGGTTATGCACATCCAAGAAGCTCCCAACAAAACTGCTACCTCTGGAAATTCGACGCCATTTTTTTTTTTTTTTTTTTTTAAATGGTTTTGTGCCAGACTCCTGTGAGGTAATTAAATAGCCATATGCCTGTCACTACTTATGTAGATATTTATAAGACGAGACAATTGCTGATTCTTCGCATATTTGACTGACCGCCAAAGAAAAAAATAAGAGATGTAAAAACAGGGATATTTTTTTTTTTTTTTTTTTTTTTTTTTTGTAAGCATGATTTACCAAATCTCAAGAGAGCAACATATTGAAATAAATCATCCACCTTTCGGCAGTCAGTCGTCTGCGCTATAAATGAAAGATAACTGACGGTGCATGTCATTGTTTCTCTATGCTAGGTATGTACCCATCTTGGCAAAATTACTCAGTCGAAATACAAAAGACATAATCGCACAAAGAGAATTGTTGATGACTTTCTCACCAACAATGCAAAGTTATACTTGAATGCTTCCGTCATTAAGCCAAATGATTTCACAACTAAGAATCAACACCCATCTATGTTATAAACTTCCTACGGTTTTTTTTTCTTTCTCTCCCCCTCTCTCTCCTCCCTCTTCACCTTCTCTCCCGCTATGTAATACTATCACAGTAATACACTATCACATATATAAAGAATACTTAACGTATAGGTTTTATAATAAATATATATATATATATATATATATATATATAAAGGTAACAAATCCCCCTCCCCTAGCTGTATAGACATGAAATCATTTCACACCGAGGTTGATAAGACAGACGGCCGAGATCTCCGTCTGCCAAAATAGGTTATTCCCCATATGAGGTAATTTGGGTTATAATTTTTTATTATATATATGAGTGTGAAAAGTGATATATCAGAGCGTGAAAAACTAATTATATATATATATATATATGCATGCACGAGTGAAGAAAATTATATATATATATATATATATATATATAAGGAGTGAAAAATATAACACTATACATAAACTGTTGGTCTAAGATAATATAACAAGTGACATGTTACGAAAATGGCAGCTACTATTAGGTAACAGTATGTCCAGGTCAGTTATATAAACAGGTAATGCAGCTTCAAATACCTAATGCTGATGTGTTAAATGCTGCACTTATGAAACTTTGGTAAACGCCAAATTGTTATAATCAAAAGACTAAGTCAGAGTATTCTTGAGATGACCTGGCTTTGGAAGTGATGTGAAGAAAGAAATATCACCAGCTGCCAGTAAGGTATTCGTAAGGTAAGATAAGAATTAACCGCAACGTACAATTCAAAGCAGAAAGGGCTTCACGTGAATAAATCCTTTTAAAAAAGTCTTTCATCAGACTCTCTAGACATCCTACATTTGCAACAACAACAAATTGATAGCACATATAAATAGAAGAGAAAATAATGATGTTGACTTTCAGCACTACAAAACGTTAGGAAGGAAATAACCAGAAAGAGCTATAACAATTAGTGGACTTGAGAAGTCTAATTTCCTGAAAAAAAAGAACTTAAGAAAATGATTTCATAAATTTCAACCGACACTAATGTATCTGGTCAATGAATACTGGATCATTTCTTTATGGGAACGGTTACTTTTACCGTTGCCATTACCATCTAAATATTGATCAGGTTCGATGCTCCTTGACTTTAGTAATCAACTGAAGTTTTCGGCGTGATTTGATCGTAAGCTTTTCAAAGTAAAAATAGGGCAGAGCAGTAAATTTTATGACAGATGTAATTTTTTCTAATCATCTCGTTGTGCCGCTTTACTGATTAGACGAGACTTAAATCTCTTGCATTTAACGTTACGTTTTATTCAACTCCTGACTTCACCAGTTAATGTTGGCTGGTGTTTGTGAGCGGGCCCCATGCCCTTCATCCGAAACATGGAACTTACATTTTCAGCTACGATTTAAGACTGCCCATCCTTTCTCTTTTACCCGTCCAACAACAACAAAAGAATGAGAAACTAGAAAAGCAAAATTATGATATAATGAAGATATTAGCTCCTCACACTGGTGATCTTTTTTAAACGTCGGGGTTACCAATTGTGGTGTGCTGTTTAGATTCGTTTCGAAATTGTTAATGAGGCTGTTAGTAAGGCTGCGTTTTTAGTGAAGCACATCACTTTTAAATTTGCAAAAACACAAGGAAAGAAGAACAAGAGATCAAATTGCAATCAACAATAACATATGTATTGAAAATTAATGAGTACAACAATTGTGCTTAACGAATTAATATTAAGAAAGTTGCTTCCCATGTACTGATATCTGATACAAGATAGGAATAATGTACCTAAGAATGTTCTTGTTGAAGTGTTCAGTGTACAAATAAGATTTGAATTCAAGAATGAGAAGCTTGTACAATAGGATAATAGAATTTGATTTGTGACTTGGCTTTTGACAGACAGTAACAGTGTAGTGTGATAGTAGTTTTGTGTTTGTGTGTGCGTGAGTAGAAGAATGTAGGTAAACGTACGTAGTTGAGTTCTGTTGAATAATTGTTCTACTACTGCTCTATTGTTTTATTTCCGTGGTTTAAATACGTTTTGGATAGGCTCCAGAAAGGAGCGGGAAAAATATCGAATGGAATATTTAAAATACACGATTGGATAAAAATTGACCAATCAATGAATTTTTAACTAAACCAAGTTAGGGAAAGTCATGGCAGAAAAGTTTGTGTGATTACTGCGATGGGTAAATTGTCCTGTAGTACACAGTACTTATTTTCTAACCAATTATAGCTAAGTATTTTGTGGGCGTTGTAAATCGGAGTAGTCACTACAACACCATCAAAAAATGTTTAGAAAGAAACTCCCATCAATATTTGGAGAGTTATAACATTTAGTGGCCGTATAAATTTTAATTTTGCTGAAAAAACTCTTTTTAAAAAAAGATTTTATATTAATGGAAAAAATAGTCTGGGCCAATGTGACTCATAGAGGGCGTCGTTATTCTGGGAAAGCGATTGGAGCAAGATTGCACTATAAAGAAACAACAAACTGGAGACGGTGGGATTGTTCCGGTGATATCCTGATGGGAAATACTGGGTCTTGCTATTTATGTAGGAGGTACTTTATCATGTACCACCTACCTCAACATAATTAAAAATCATAACATCTATTATAGGCAAGTTTTCTTTTTTTCTCTATGACTGCAGGAAAACCCGCCCAGTCGCACCGTATAAGCAGTACTTGAAAAGTTTCAGAAACCTGAAAAGAAATTCAGTATTTCACTTGCCACGAAACTTCCCAGATTTCAATTCTATTGGACACTTATGAAATGTGTTTAAAGCAATATGTTCACTTTAAAAATTAATTTTTAAAACAGTCAGGGTATTTTCTGGATCTTTTTTTTTTCAATAATTGTGAAATTAACGTGTTTGAAATGTATAAGCGGTGAGAATATCTAAAATCTCGGTCTTTCTTTCCAATTTGTATTTGTGTCTAAGGTGTGCGTATGCGTTAGAGAATTTTTCAATAAACCTGTTGCTTAATGATAAAATTCACGTTTATTTTTCACAAAAAAATGTAAAATTCTTCTAACTTAACCTTTCCCTCGATCAACAGTTATACAGTGAAAATTTCAGACCCAAATTCAGGTAATAATTGTCAGGCTATAGAATTATTGATCCAACTTCTCACTCACTAACTCACTCGTGTGTGTGTGTGTGTGTGTGTGTGTGTGTGTGTGTGTGTGTGTGTGTGTGTGTGTGTGACGCGCACGCATCTTGTCTACTCTTTCATTCGATTACGTACACTTGTACTTCGAAGTTATGTGAAATTCCAGACAAATGCACAATGCAATTTTTTCTATAAGTGGACTGGCTATTCACATTCTCTATTTCTTTTCTTTTTCTTTATTTTAACTGTTAAAAACAAAATGCTTGGGGAGCCGAGACGATGAGAAGACCAACTAAAAAGAATGCAAATAGACAAAAGATAAATTCTTGAAGGCAGGAAATATTCTCGTCGCTGATAATAAACGCTTAAGAACAATTTAATCTTAACATGTAATCTCTGGTATTAATAAATACTTAATAAACATTGCTTAATGGTTAATAAATACTTTCTAAATTTCGTCTCGTCAAATATAAAATCTCCCAAACTCACAGGTAATATTTCTTGGCAACTGAATTCAAATAAATGGAGTTACGGTACAGGAAGAGAAACTACCCACAATTGTTATACCAATCTCTTGAATGGGATCTTCCTGCCAGGGAATTCGGAATCCAAAACACAGCCTGTATTGAAATACCAAGTGCTAAATTGTTACAGAAAACGCGCCCTTATTAATAAAAGAATCTATTATAGTAGATTCGTACCTAAGGCTGTACAGTTATATCCGGTTTTCGATTCTAGCCAGAGGCAACCGGACGTCTGGCCACACTGATGAGCTGTGATACAGAGAAACAGTCTGTCTGTGGATGACAATATATATGCTCCTGGTGAAGATGTGTGGGTTTGTAAACAGTGACTATTACGGCTAATAATGCAAGACTCTTCGGTAAATCGAATCGAGTTCTCTCAGTCACTGTGTGTTTATCTAAATATAAATATGCTTAAATTCACCTTCTTCTCTGCCGTGCGCCAACGGCTTCAGGGTAAAATTTCCGATTGACGCGAATTCAGCCGGTTTTCGATTCTAGCCAGAGGCAACCGGACGTCTAGCCACACTGATGAGCTGTGATACAGTGAAACAGTCTGTTTGTGGATGACAATATATATATATATATATATATATATATATATATATATATATAATTTTGTGTGTATATGTGCATTGACCTCTCGGTCGCGAAGAACCTAATGGCTAAGCAAATCCCGAATAGTGCTTTTGAACACACACCTTTCGCGATTCTTGAAATATCCTTCTGTGCTCAGTTTCATATCTTAACTTAAACAAAGACAATATTTAAAAATGGATTTTTCATTTATTACTCAGACATAATCCAGTCTTAAAAATTGTCTGTTTACGTTACTATGCCGAGCGGACATTAGTTACATTTCTGAGGAGAGAGCGTAGAATCTGTCATGATCAGCAGTTTGAACAACGCCAGTACACTCAAAAAAATCATGGTGACTTATAACAATGCTAGCACAACTATGGACAGCTTCCAAACAGTGCCGTCTCCCCAATTTCGCTTGGTTCAACACGTGGTATAGTTTTCACTGATCGCCTCCGCAGATCAATAACACCTACATAACAAATCGACCGTGTGTGTGTGTGTGTGTGTGTCTAATGTATATAAACATTTGGTCTGAATTATGAAATTAAACTAAAAGAAGAAATATAGCTGTGCTTAAAAACTAAAAAATTGAATACATTATTATATTTTAGTATACTACTGATGATGAAAAGATCCCGATCGGACCAAGAAGACAGTTTCTTGGGGTTTTTTTTTTATAGGGAAAAAAATTGTCGTCTTGGTCAGATTTTGGGAAGTGGATCAAATCGAAGACATTTCAATACCACTTGAAAACATATCCTTTAATTTTCTTTGAATCTCTCTGTCTTTTTTGTCTCTCTCTTTTTGTCTCTCTTTTTGTCTCTCTCTTTTTGTCTCTCTTTTTGTCTCTCTCTTTTTGTCTCTCTCTTTTTGTCTCTCTCTTTTTGTCTCTCTCTTTTTGTCTCTCTCTTTTTGTCTCTCTCTTTTTGTCTCTCTTTTTGTCTCTCTCTTTTTGTCTCTCTTTTTGTCTCTCTCTTTCTCTCTTTTTGTCTCTCTCTTTTTGTCTCTCTTTTTGTCTCTCTCTTTCTCTCTTTTTGTCTCTCTCTTTCTCTCTTTTTGTCTCTCCCCCATTCCTGAAAAAGAAATGACTGATGTAGATATTTTTATATTCTATTTTTTGATCTTATCACCTCTTTATTTTGCTCTTTTCTTTCTTCGCCCTACACTCTTTGTTTAGTCAATCTATTTTCCCTCTGAAATTTTTATACTTATTTAAGTTCTCCTTCTTTGAAGTAGATTTTATGATATCATGCGAGGAATAAATATATACAAGAATCATACGCATATAGAAAAGTTTAGAAATACATAAAAACTTTCTATAAGTCCTCTACACAAGAATCTGACTTCATTTATGTATATAGGGGTGTATTTCCCCTTTTTCTGGTCGAGGTGAGTAGTCTTTTGTTGATATTTGATATGATTCTCTTTTTATTGGAATGACTTGTTAAAGAGAGTAGCTGACTATAAGCGAAATCCCTTTTTGGTCAATGGCCAATCCACATGTGAATAACCCGCTAAGTAAGATATGCAGTGGATGTTTAACATCTTAAAAGGAGAAAACGTAAGATTCTTGTAATATATTAACGCAGATTGTTGTCATGTTTACGTTTTCCCCGAACAAACGAATGCTATTGTCAGTGGAAAATACTTTCAAAACGCTGAATAAAAATTTGAATGATTCAATTTACTCAAGATTAAATGTATAAGAGATAGAACTGAACTAAAGCAAATAATTATATTTACTGATCAATAAGTGCGCAGGCTCCAAAATAAAGGATTTATTAACAGTATACAGACCCCATATTAATACACTGTATATCCTCCTTGGGTGAGAACAGGTTTGTACAATTGAATACATAACATATAGATGGTGTCTCCAGCGAGCCCGCCGTGTTTCAGTATCCGCAGGAATATCTGTTAAGAACTCTAGACTCCTCCCTGTCCTGGCTATATTGGTGAAAGACTGAAGTCTCCCGTATCACCAGTAACTTTAATTACTTTCAACAACACTCATTTAACAAGTGTAAAAATAACTTTTATCTATGGTACTGATTACTTAAAATCACGGATACATAAACAAAAGACAGTTTCCAGTATAGGGAATTCTTGAGCTGGGAGGAAGAGGTGGCTGACTGGTACAATTATCACTAAACACCACAGTCTTTCAACTATTTAAATTAGGTACCTCTACGAAATCGTTAAAAAAATCAGCATACTATGATGAAAACAATGCTCCAAACGTGATGAAAACATAGTTTTATTGACAAATTTTTTGTTATTATTAAGAGGAAGTATTTTTTTATATTTAATAAAATATCTTACTCCTTTTTATAACATTCAAAATGTTGATTTAAAAAACTTGTTTTCTTGTGTCAACGGTTGTACTAACTTGTAGCATAGCAAATTTTAGTCTCTTTTGCTGTGACACACGCATTAATTTAGAATTTCTTGCAAAAATCAAGTAATTGTCAGGTTTTAATGACATTTTTCAGGACTTATTCACAAAGGAATTAAATTATTTTTGAATTTTTTTTTATTAGAAAATCTTCGTAAAAATATATTTCCCCACTTACTCAATTTCATGAAAACTTGAGAAATTCAACGTGATAATTTTAGTTACTATATTATTTAAAAGCAGAATTCTTTAAAGAATTTAAATTACCAATTTTTTTTGTTTTTGTTTTTTGAAAAATAGGACCCCGTCTTATCGAAAAATAAAGAAACACCATAAAACTAAGACATCATTTAATTAGTTTTTAATTGCTTTTATGAATAATATATATTAAAGACACTATTGATTTTCTCGCATTGGTGGGCCAATCAAAATCGTAGCCTTATAATGCACATTCAGTGGAACATTCTCCATGTTCCGAAATCTCAATCCTTTGACCTTTTTATCACAGGCGTCATTGTGATCTCCATCTGATGGTATGTCATCAAAACAAATCGGACCTTTCAAAATTCACTTGCCACTTGTTCCAATTAACAATTCCTTTATCAAATGAAAACGATATTCTAGGAAAATGTCGACCGATCTAAATTCACAATTTCACTATACTCCAAAAGTGATATAAACCTGAAAATTCATTAGAATCGTGCTTTTTTTTCTTTCTTTTTTAACGTGAAACCTATTATTCCTTTCTTAGAAGTAACAATTAGATCATCAGTCAACCTTTGACAGCAGTCATAGCGAATACGATCCTGCGATATATTACTCTACGTATCTTGTAACTGTTTGCCACAACGCAGCAGGAGTTTTGAATGAATCCGGCATCATATCATGACCCATACAGATTCCATGGAGGATAGTCCTGCTGATCGTGACGGCCAGGGTGATTGTCGAACATCATGCAGAATATGTTGTAGACAATTCCGATGGGTAATGCATCTCTCCAAAGTCTTTATTTTATATGAAATTTATTTGAAATTTGAAGTATTGTTCTCATCTTCGGTTGCTGCAGATGTTATTATAAACCTGACGTTTCAACCAATTACCCACTGACCTCCTTCAGGCGTCCATTGTCTTTGGCTATAAGGTACATTGTGTTGATTATTGTACTAGTTTTGTCCTTGTGATGACTGGTCTTTTTCTTTCCTACTAAACCAAAGTATATTGTTTCCCGACTTGATTCTGGGATTGAACTCGCGTTCATTGGATGTCAAAATTTTATTTTGCCCATCCGAATGATTCGTCAAATATCTTCATATTGCTTGAAATAGCTAAATTCAGTAAATATTAGTTAATAACACATATATATTAAAATATGCAATATATTTTACATTATATAGATTGGGACACTTCGACATGGTCTAATAGTTAGAAAGCTTGTCACACTTCACGTCTGTGTAGTGAGTTTAATCCACACTTGGTGCCCTATAGTTGCAGCCTTGTACAACATTTAAGCTACGCTTAGTAAATCACTACATCGTAGATTGCCTCAAAATAACCTAATGTACTGGCTTCTTAAGGACATATTTCAAGGGGTTGCCTTTTCAGCAAATGGGTTATTGTGGCTCTTAATAAATTCCTATCCCTTATTCCTCTTAGCAATGTTTGCCTCTCTCTCTCTCCCTCTCTCTCTCTCTCTCTCTCTGATCTACGATCCAGTTACACAATCTCATTAAGGAGTTACTGTTTCTTTTGTCCCACTTGCCTTCTATAGGTCCCGTGAGAGTTAAATTTTTCAAGCCCTCTTTCTTCATGTCACTCTTGTTGTTCTAAGTGACCTTTTTGTTTCCATTTCTTTCCTTAAAACTTCCTCATTGTTCACATGATCTGTCCATGGTATTCTCAATCTTCTAAAGAACCACACTTCTTTTGACTCCAGTTTCCACTTCATCTATGAGGAAATTGTCCAAAATTCCCTGCCATTTAGGAAGATTGCTATTACAGTTCAGCACTTGTTTTTTCGTTTCTAATAAAAAAAATTTCCTGTTTCTTAATACTTTATCTAGCTTTTGGAAGGCATCTTTCGCTATCCCAATACGCCTTCGGATTTCGGTTTCCACCGTCTGTTAAAACACTTCCTAGATATTTTAATTTCTGTACTTGCTTGATTTTAACATCCCTAATTCCTACCTAGCATTTTATCTTCCTTTTTGCTAATCATCATAAATTCTATCTTCCTGTTTATTAATTTCTTACTTTCTTTTACTACATTGTGTAGGATTTCCAGCAATTTCCCTTTCTCTGTCTGTCATCAACACAGTGTCATTTACATATCTTTTGTTGTTAAAATTGTATCCATCAATAATAAATCCTGGTAGGACTCCTGGATCTCTTAGAGTCGCCTAGCTGTAAAAGTTAAATAAATCCGGTGAGGAAACGAATCTTTGCCTTACAACACTTTGTTGTAGTTTTAACTAGTGAAATACAAAAAAAAAAATGAAAGTAAATACGAATAGGTAATAACTGTAGATTTTAATAGTGTAAAGATTGCAAATACATATGCGCTAAGAGTGCAGGAAAAGGTATTGCATTTAAATATTTTCATAAGGGTACAACATTTAATTACGATAAAAAAGGACATATTAAAAGCAAAAAGGAATGCGTAATGAAATGGTTATAATTGCCAAATAGAGATAAATGGAAAAATAAAAATGTAACCGGTTTTCATTCATCTTTCATCAGAGGACTGAAAAATGCGCACAGCGGATAAAATAAGAAATACCAAAGATTATTAAACATCAAACGATGATAATATACAGGCCTAAGAGCCACTCCTTCTGTTTACTGAGGGAAGGCTGGAAGGACGTCATATAGTTTAGCTGGAAATCTAAAACTTTCTTCAGTTCTGGAAACAAATCTTGGCCATAGGACTGGGTGCACAGATAGTGGTTTGACAAATGCTCTGCTTTCGCCCACCTAGAAGTACTGACCAGCTATGTTGGACTTTCAGAGTCATGTGTTGTTTATCAAGAGGTGCTGGAGGTTAAATAAACAACCATCTCGACCACCAAGCAAGCTCTTTAAAATTGTGATATCAACAGTGTGAGACGGATAAAAGCAGGATCAGGTGGGCAGGAAAAGAGATTGATGTTAATATAAGTAGATTAAAAATGGGTTATAGACAAGAAAGGACTTGGATCTAATTTCGAGGAGAGAAACTGGATTTTATCGTAGAATGAAACATGAAATCGGCCAACGCCCAACTCTTACTAATGCCGTTCATCTAAAACCTGATCGCTCCTTGCGTGACCCAAACGCAACTCAGCCGTCTCATTTGAGGGTTCCTGTGTCTTGTGGTCACGTAACTCGATGCGCGGCTTGCATCTCTTCTACAATTTCCATACGGTTGTCGTCTAGATATGACGATATTCCTCCGAATATAAAGTCATATAATTATTATAATTCTCCGTCTCAAAATTTCCAACAAAATAATATATTTGCTACACCACAAATACAAAACTACAAGGTCGATACTGTTATATTAAAGTAACCCGGCTATTTGCTATAAAGTTGTAAGATCAAAACGAGATTTGTATTGCTTGACAATTTCTAATTTAAAGGTCACTCTTTGATATGATTCCTATAAATCACGGTTGAAACAACACACAAGTAGATGTTGATATGCCGCTTAACAAAAACAACCCAAATCAAACACACAAGCAATTTACAAACAGAAACATTATCATCTTAGCTTTTAAATTTTGTTTGTCTCTATTTCATCTGTCATTATTTACACTATATATATATTGTTCGGCCTGTTGTCCTCATCTTATCATATTCACAACGCTTCAGCCATTGTGCGCTCCGACCTTCTTCAGCTGATATACGTTGGAATTTCGAACTTGGCTTGCATACGTAAAAAAAAAGTTAGCGTTTGAAAGTGAAAATTAGTCAAAAAGTTAACTTGTCTCAAGTATTAATATGGGACTGGCAACTACTCACTTTCTAGGTATGAAGTAGCCGCCAATTAATTTAGTTTCAAAATGACTATTTCTGACCAAACTAGAAAAAGACATCTTTTTATACGACACGGCATAAACAGAGATCACCTTAATTGTAAGTATTTATATAAAATCAAAATGCTGCTATCTAGGCGCTTAGAAATATGACAAATGAAATCAATATGTCCAATTCAAACTACGATTAATCTCCGTTTGTAGCACCCGTTGGAAAGATATGAATTGGAATAAATGATGTTATTGACGAAAAAGGTCTTGATTAAAAAAAAATTTAGAGAGAAATTAAATAAATTAATTCAGTATTTTGAAAACCCGGTTAACTTTTAAAAAATTTAATATCAGAATTTCAATTTTGATTTTATACTCATTAATGTTTGGGCGATTTTTATAAAAATGAAATAAATCAATTATTTGTTTGCAATCAATAATTCTGATAGAATCAAAATTCGTAGATAACTAAATATTGTCACTATTTTTCAAAAGTATTTGATATAGGTATAATGATTTAGTGATTTATTTTAGTTATACAGTGTAACCCGAATATAAGAGAGTTCTCGGGACCGGATAAGTCTCTTACATCCGGGTTTGGTCTATTTTGTTTTATTAACACAGGCTCTAATTTGGGACCAGAGAAAATCTCTCTTATATCCTGGTTTCTCTTATATCCGGGTCTCTTATATCCGGGTTACGCTGTATAGAAATCCTGACAAGGCTGTATATCTCTGCGAGTTGTTATAGCATAAGTCTAAAAGCAGAAACAAATTCTTTGCTTCGACAATTTTGAGATAATTTGCTTGAATGAATTTGCTAAACTCATAAATAATCTGATATCAATCGGTACCTTTTTAATCTTTTGCTATGGTTACATAACTTCTTCATCATTGAACAAACTATAAGTTTCTATCCAAAAGTGGTTTAGGATTTATATAACGAACACTTTCTAAAGGATTGCTTAATAAACTCGATCTTTATGGGGCTTCTATGGCAAAAACAGGCACGAACTATATCGACATTTACAAAGAAAATATATATTATTGAATATTTTATTTACACACACACACACACACACACACACACACACACACACACACACACAGACTATAGATCAACATTCTGGGATTGCCCTCTGGATTTAATAATTGGTAAATTTCATACGTTCTTTGGTTTAATTCCTACTAAACTCGGATGCTGAAACTATTTAACCCATTAGTGCATGACGTCAAATTTTTAGCGAGGTTGGTACCCAATAT
>OZ038477.1:118334267-118514267 GCA_964036315.1 Acanthosepion esculentum | reverse complement strand
ACTACGTTTGTTTCTAGCAAGAAACACTGAAAATATTACAGCAGATAACTGCTTATTTCACAGATCCGCAAAATCATAATCTATCTTAATACCTATTTATATACCTATCAAACACTTGAAATTAAAAATAAAGTATGGACTAAATTTCACATCACTCCGACCAGTGTTGTTGTTCGATTTCTTTAAATGTGTTGGCAGGTTAACAGCTATCGGGGCTGAAAGTGTCATCAGAGAGCCCCCTTCAAAACTCCGGCCTACTTTGCAACGTTGAAAAGGCATGAATCCATATCTTCTCCCTAGATATGGGTCAATTAGTAAGTTACATGACTGGGTTCTCTAGCTTTGGGTAAGACTTAGTGTAAAACGATAACTATAAATACAAAAACTCTATATATTTTTTTAAGTAATGACAATTCACAAATAAAGGAAAGGAAACTGAAGAGCCATAATCCTCTACGTTCTAAAAAAACATGGTATTTTAAAAAATCCTCTGAATACAGTTTCTGAAAGATTTAATGTGACCAAGTAAATGGTTAAGTAATAACAAAAACCAGTCTTGCAGATATATCGTATATTAGACAGTAAGTACACCGGAAGAGTATTATACGACTAATGAGAGTGTATCACCGTCCACTGTTCCCCGAACCTTCTCTCCTACTAAACTTATAGTAGGTGGAAGAGTCTGACAGACTCTTAGATAGAGGACACCACAACATTTACTGAGAAATTTATAATTCATGTTTTATAAGTGTAAAAATAGTTGTAAATGTTCGACGTGTTCTTTCTCTCTCACTCTCTCTTCGCTTGTATGTGTCTCTTTCACAGGCACGCGCAAAACATTTTTGTTCATCACTCTCTCTCCCCTCACTGATTTGTATGCTTATAAGTGCATACTTTCTTCCTCTCGTGTATAATATATATATATATATATATATATATATATATATATATATATATATATATATATATATATATATATATATATGTATATATGTATAAAGAACGTAAAATCTTAGATGAAATATACGCAAACATTCCGCCACAGACAAAATCAATAAACACATCAAATCTGCTGTGTTTGTTTTCTCACAGTTTCAAAGTATTTCCATTTGGAATCGCACTTGTGTGTACTTTACACGCTCAATTTCTTCAACACAGTTAGACTTAGACGTGCACCATAACAGTTTATCTTGGACCATATTAACCCCCCTCATCCCTAACCACATCCTACCACTCTCGAATATAGCTTTACGGATCACTGCAGAAAAAAATGTTAACAAATCATATCGCGAGGATACACTCCAACATATGAATGCCCATGCAAGCACATCATCATCAGACATGAGTGCATTCCGAGACAGAAGTCTTTTCCAAATATTACCATGACAGCCTTGAAGGTGCTCTTCTATGGATCATTCCTTTTTTCTTTCTTTTTTATCTGACAACCTTTTGCTCCATCTTTTATCTTTTCTTCTGCGTCCAACGCAACTTCGTTTTTTATCTCTTAATCGCATCTATAATATATTTTATCTTTTTCTATTCTGATACACGTCCTTCTCTTTCTGACTCTTAGTTATCCTTAGCATTCTTTTTTCCCTATTATTCGTTCTGTGCTTGAGTTTTAAAAATGATTTTGTTCGTTTCTGTTTCGCGTCAGTGCCGTATACATTCATTGCACACTGTAAAGCACATTGGCAAGTCATTTTTGTTATGTTAAATGCTTTACAAACCACTCGCCACAAGTTAGTTTTATTTGATTCTCATAGTATTTCATTAATGTTAATATCTGTCTTCAGTAGATGTATTACTGGACTATATTCAGTTCTTCGTCCTCTATTCTTATAACCGTTTTCAGAGCATGAAAATTGAATTTCTGGAATGAGGAGTTACCATTTTTTACACTATTTACATGCGGACTATTGCCTTCATTTTTGTTATTACAACGTTTCGGCCATTGTCCCACCCAGTATACATCAGGTGCATCTCCAACGGGAAAATAGCCTAGTGGATTAAAGAGATGGTTCGTGAATTTGATGACATAGTAATTGTGAGTTCAATCCCTGAACCGAGAAGTGTGTGCCGAGACTCAAAGCGAGCTATAATTGAGCGGTACTAAGAATAAGTATTAGACGAGATGTCCGTAGGTATTGGTAGTGAAACAACAGTCTACCTCTGTACTTTAAATAAAGGGTTCAATTCGGAAATCCCTGTAGGTCACCCGGATCAACATGCACCTGATGAAGAAGGCCGTGATGATGGTTTAAGGCGGGGAATTGACAGTTATTTGCAGTATTATATATATATATAGAGAGAGAGAGAGAGAGTGTAACCCGGATATAAGAGAGTTGTCTAGACCTGAGACGTCTCTTATATCCGGGTTTCTCTTATATCCGGGTTCGATCTATTATATATACATTAACACAGGCTCTAATTTGGGACCAGACAGCATCTCTCTTATATCCGGGTTACACTATATATATATATATATATATTCATGTGAGATGAATTGGCACTCCTTGTCCTTATTACTATCGCCAGATATGAAAAAGAAAGTATATTTTTCTCTGGCATGCCAGGAAAGCGAGACTGGGAACTTCGACACACCGTTCTCTACTAATATTGCCTCGGCGGTATAACTATAGAAGTTGTTACTCCTATTGTCAATCTTACCAGAGAACAACATGTTTTATTACATACACATAGAGTGCGTTGGATAACTTGTATAAATTACGCAAAAATGAAAATAACACTGACATTTCATTTTAACAGATATATTTACCCAAAAAAACACAAAAATATCTTGAAATGCTAAAGAGTAAATTTATTCAATAAAATCGCCATTGGCTTCAATCATGGCCTCCAAAAGACTTCAGAATATACTGCAACTCGTCTGTATGGTCTCCTTGTTTAAGTTAGTGAATGCTGCCTTAATCCTTGCCTTCAGTTCATCTTCGGTGTTACAAGGATTTTTTGTTGGTCTCTCGCTCAACTGCGCCCTACGCATAATAATCAATGGGTTTGTAGTCTGGAAAGTTAGGTGGCCAGGTATAAGGGGTGATGTGGTTGCAGAAATTGTCTGACAGCCATGACTGGGATTTCCTGCTTGTGTGGTATGGTGCAAGTCTTGTTGCCAGATATAGGGTCTTCCAGCAGAGCCCTCTTGACTCAGAATAGCACCACCTCCTCAAGGAACATGACGTAGGCCTCCGTGTTGAGACTGAGGCCCTGTGGGATGATGAATAGAGACAACGTCGCCATCACTAGTGATCACTCCAAACACCATGATGTTGATTGTATAATTTGGTTTTCATCACTCTCGGTACATCTTTTGGGGACACAGAAAGCCAACGGTTGTTATGTATGTTCACCATTTTATCCTGGCACAAATCTTCTCGTCTGAGAAAAACAATGCATGTTCGCTTGGTGAGAATGCTTGAGTTTGTTCAAGAGCTTTGTAGTGCAGTCTTTCCTCTTGTCCTTCATGGCTTGGGATGAAAATTGTCCTTTTCTCATCTTGTATGAGAAATACCGAATGTCTTCATGCACTACCTGCATAAGAAACTCACACTCCTGTGTCCCTGGCTATAGACCTGATTGACTTGGAGGGGTCGTTGTCAATCATGGCATGGATCTCACCAACAAATTCGGGAGTTCTTATCTAATCACGAGATTCTTCACAAAATCCAATTCAAAGAATCCATCTATAATATAACCGATCCTGACCAGGCATCTCGACATCAGTCATTTCCTGGCTTCCCTCTGTCTTTTCTACAAATATTTTCATAGCAACTGTTCTGACGAGCTTTTTTTTCCCTGGTGCCTCGATTACAGGAATTTAAGCCTGCTTAATTGGCAACTAGGTCCCACCCTTTATTGTTGATATCGCTAAATGCAATCGCTACTTCTACTCCAACAATTTCTTTACTGGCACTTCCCACCTTTGGAACTCCCTTCCGTTTCATTGCTTCCTTTAAATGCAACGTCAATCGCCATCTTCTGTCTTGTTGAACCCTGTTCATTCATTTCTAATTTTTTGTCCTTTTCTCAATCCTCCTTATTCTGAGTCTTTTTCTCTCACTTTCCCTCCCTGTAACCTCCTACGTACTAGTGACATTACCACCTTACTTGGTGAGAAATGATTTTTAAAAAAATAAAAAGGGCCAGTATCGTTAGTATTTCATGCCGAGCATAAACCGTTTATGTAACAGGTATTACGTCACATGACAAAGATAATAAAGAATCTCTGACATTGACATCTAATCACGTATATAATAGCGTAATCGAATGGGTGATGTTCCCTGACGCCGTTGTTTTCCCACTTATTCAGTTACATGCTGCTGTTTATAAGAATCTAATTAAACATCATATTGTTTATTTTTTGAGAGAATCTCCTGTCTCTGGGCTCAACTTTATGCCAGATAATACCCCTTGTCATACTGCAAAAACAACACTTTGAATCTGAGAACGTTGGGGTTAGGGCATGGTTCGTTTAAAGTCTTATTCTCAATCTAATTGAGAATTTTTGGAAGATCATCTCTGATAATGTTATGGCAAAGATTCCACAAAGAAGTCGATAGTTTAGAGAACCCTACTCTAAACAATACTTGCTCTTTTATAGCCCCTTTTAAAAGGCTCTTTTGTAGTGCCTGTTCCTCGATTCACTTTATCAAACTTTTCAAAGAGATTGCTGGCTGCATCTCTTGCCTCATCCGATGAATATTAAATTCTCCATACCTTGTTTCAGTTGAAATTTCTGGAATCTATATCTTATGACTGTTAGCAATTTTCTTTGTAATTCCTTATCCTCCTTAAAACTTCCTTATTTGTCATATGTTATGTTCGTAATATTCTCAAGATTCATTAATAGAATCACATCTCTGTCGTTTGACGTAATTTTTCCGCATTCAGTCAAAAACGAGGGGAGTCCAGCACTCATTTCTTTATTTCTAATATGGTTTCTCGATCGTTTTAATACCTTGCTGAACTTCTGAAAAATATATTTCGTTATTCTTATTTTGTAATGCCCGTTTATAGCAGAGACTTTATAAGTCATAGATACAATAATAGTACGCTTTGGAACAATACTCAGTCAGACGCCGCTAATTCCCATGTATACATTTTTTCCTTTACCCGTCACGTGATCTAATTATTTCAAGATGAGTTCGTATTCAGACCCCAGTGTCGGCAGCGACACTCTACTCCTATAGGACACTTTCAGACTTCTCTTACTACACTACCCAGGATTTACGCACAGACTTGATTTTTTTTTTTTTTTACTACATCATCCCCTATACGCAATTCACACATTAGGCTGTCTTTTTTTCCTCACAACAATACATTCCATCATAATGAGTTTAAAAAGTAACGCTAAAGAAATGACAATGTAATGAAATGGCGTATTTAAAAGTTGTTGTCAGGCTAAAGTGTGCAGATATGGGAGGAAAATAGCGATAAAAATTCCATTAGCGTAATCTGACGAAAGCATTTCTTTTTCGATAATTTTTTTGTTCTGTTCTCGTGTCGTTATTTTTGTCGGATTAACGGAAGTATTTGATTAATGTCATAAAAAATCGCCTGCGTATTCAGTTTTTTTTTTGTTTTGTTTTTTTGTTGCGTTTTGGGTAAATTACTGTACTCAGAAGCTTTTTCTACTTTATCAGAAACCACCCCTGAGCGGTTGATGTTAGCGCTGATAATCCCTCTAAATGAGTGAAGTCGTGCGTTTCAGTTTGTGAATGCTATCTACCTCGAATGTGTGGCAGCTGATTTGAAGGTAAGCGCCATTGTAATTGCTCTCCTCAAAAGGCTAGTCTTAAACTATTGAAACACTTCGAAAGTGGTTGTCGCAAGATATATTCAAATAAAGTCACTTAACCTACAGCTCTTTTAAATTGACTACACATGACAATTCGAATGTTTTGAAACTTTGCTCCTTCCGCTTTTATCACGTTCGATATTCGTTTCTAAAAACAAAAAAAAAAATTCAATTCTAGTTTAAAAAATACGAATGTTATACTTTATAATAGGGGTCAACATCCGACACGCGAAGTATTTTTTGTCCGGCCCGCCAACTTAACACTAATTATCAGCTGAAGTTAATTGACTTACAATGCGACGAAGTTTTAAATCAACATTTATTTCCAAATCCACTGCTGACTTCGACAAGAAATATGTTTTGTCAATCGGAAAATATAAAAGCCTATTGAATAATGTGAAAATGGTGGTATCATTATTTGCAAGTACATATGCTTGTGAACACTTTTTTTTTATTTTATTTATTTATTTTTTTTTGTAAATAAAATTACTAAATGTCTTTTAAGAACAATGTTGGGTGATGAGCACTTGGATGACATTTTTCTCTTGTCATCGACAAATATTTCACCTGATGTAGGAAAGCTATGGAACAATAAACAGAAGCAAATGTCTCATTAAATAATTTGCATTTCTAACTGTATTTCGTTTGTAGTAAGGAATTTGTGTTTTTTGTTTGTGTTAATTGTTATCCTGTTATTCCTGCAGTAAAATAAGGAACCTTGTTTAAATAATATAACATTAACTTCGTTTTTTTTTTTTTTTGTTTTTTTTAACCTCAAGACCAAGGCAACTTTCTGGGCGGAGTAGTCTGAGATCGAGGCTATTTATTATAGTACATTTAATATCATGATCCTCCTCCGAGACATTGTATAGTTGTCTGGCCCACTCTCTCCAAAAGGTTGCCGACCCCTGTCTTAAGTTACTCCTCTTTGTGTAGGCTCTATAAAAGTGTTGATATCCCTGTCCACATTTTTTATATCTACATACTTTCTATCTCGATTATTAAACACACTTACTCTGATAAATATCGCAGGTTTTTAAACATTTATGTATCTTCGAGTAAATAATTGCTATTCAATTTCTTCTCGAGAACTTGTAGACGTTTCAGGCAGCATCGGTCTAAACAACAATACGCAATGTGATGCTTTGGGGGTGAAATTGCTAATTCCAAACCCAAATTGTTTGAATTCAGAATTTTGGTCCTCCTAGAATAGTTGTCATCCAAGTCTAAAGAGATTCGTTCTGTCCTGTTTAATATTTTTTTTTAAATACATAAACGGATGTTAAAAAATGAAAATACTGTCGGAGTTAGCTCCTCCTCAGTTCCTTAATCCTTCAACAGGGGTCTCTCTCCCCTAAGTATAAATACTGGCTGACCTCTCTCTCTCTCTCTCTCTCTCTCTCTCTCTCTCTCTCTCTCTCTCTCTCTTTCTTTTTCGACTCAAGCCTTGGGCTGCTACCTCGCACGGAGACGAGGTAAAATCGTTCTTTTTCCACTTACACCAATAAGTGACCTCTCACAGATATAGCGTTTCCAAAATTCTGGGAACACGCTAAGGACAATACACGTACGTACGCACACTCAACAACACACACACACACACTTCTCCATACAAACACTATGTAACTTTTCATGTCTTTGTGTATTAATATATATATTTGTTTACCCATGTATATCGGTCTTGTTTGTTTTCTTTGTCTCCTTTGGACTTAATTAAAACCCGACAAATCTCATGTAGCTGGACCGGCCAGCAGGAAATTTTAACCTTCTGATATCTCTTCACATCTTCACCCCCACTGTCCGCTACAATACTCTTCGAAAATTGCCAACAAGTATCGGTTAAAGATTCCTGAATATCTCTGTAGATATTTACTGATATAACAGTTACAAAAATTAGTCATTCGTGAAAATCGAACTCTTCATACAAGCGGCGACCGCTTTCTCTTTTTTATTTTTATTTTTTTTTAATTAATTCCAAGCAATGTGTTAAAGCTCAAGTTACTGGAGAAAGAAAAGAAATGAGAAAACCTTACTGAGGAGAGAAGACGATGAAAGAACAGGATTCAAGGATATAGAAAATGACGACTGACATTCCATTTAGATTTCTGAAGATCGTAGTTGACAGGAAAAGAAGCCAGAAAAGAGTTCCACACGCGAGAAGTGTGAGAGAAGAAACTATTAGAATAGAATTTACGGTTATATGTAGCAATTTCAACAGTAAAATGAGATCTAGTTGCCAATCTAATACTACGCTTAAATTAATGAAGTCGAGGTATAAAAGAGGAAAGGTCATCAGTTAACTGTCATTAAAAATTATAGAAAAGGCACACGGAAGTATGTTACGGTGGTAGGAAAGGGATTAGAAATATAACCGAGGCACTAGGCCATATATGGCAGCAATATTCGAAGCCTGGACGAATGGTAGACTTATAAATATGAAAGATAGATTCTGGTGAGAAAAACCGTCTAGCACGACACAGTGAACCAACTTTCCTAGCAAGCAGACCTAGCAGTTGGTTCGATATAATTATTCAACTTCATGTCTGCGAAAAAACGTTAAACCTGCTAGGCGCGCTTAGCTAGACTTTTCTAGGAGTTAACTGCAGTTATATTCGAGAAGCTAACACAACTCCAAGACAGTATTTTGTTCAGCAATCTGCAAGACTAGTTGATAATTATCGCTTTAGTCCAAGCGCAGATTCTATGATTGTTTATGCATGTGTCTGTCTGTGACACTTGGTTTATCATCGAAATAATGTTACTACCGTAATATCTTTTCTTTTTTTTATTCAGGCGTAGAATAATTACTGCTGAACCTACTTAGGAACGACCGAGTCACGGGTTCAAATTCCACTGCTGGTAAAACCATTTGTGGCCAATTTCTGTGTTGGTTCAGCTGCACAAGAAATAAAAAAAAGCGTCAAAAAGAGCTCAGGCACTTCATCACACACTTCAAAACACCAGTCGCTTGCGTTAAGATAAGGACATTTATATAGACAGCCTAAAAGAAAAGGAAATATTTCTACCCACATGAAAAAATGATTTCATACACACAAATATGAATGGTCGAGCTTACATATACATACTTACCTGCAGTATACAGGAACACACATTTGTGCACATATGCACATACTCTGCATAGATGCAGAAATATGCATACGAACACACTCAAACAAACACACACACACACACACACACACACATATATATATATATTTGCAGTAGACAGGCTAAAATCAATTTACGAAATTCAGTACGTATAATACTTAGGCGTAGCGTTGCTCAGATTTAAGACTGACCGTAATAAGCACGAGGCGTGTTAATATTTCCCAAAATGTCGTTATCTGATTCCAGGTGTTCATCGGAATTTCTTGGTTAAATAGCGAAGGTATTTAACAGAGCAACTATACGTAAGTGCATCAACGAGTCCTTAGCTTAATGATGAAAAAAACAGCGTTCACTTTGCATAAAAAATTAATTCCGTGGTGAATATTACTCGCATACACTGCTGTGCCAAAATTCATGGGTAGGCAGTATGTAACGGTAATGGTTGGTGACACCACAATGCACTGACGTCACAGAAATGTCCAGACCTATATCAGTTACGCTCTGACACCTGATCAATCAGTGCGAACACTGACAAAACTGTCAACGGAGCATGGTAGTGCATATCAGATGGATGAATGGTACATTCCATTTATGACATTGTTGGGACATTTTATATCCCTTGATCTACAGTGTCACATTTTTTAAGGCATTACCGCCCACCGTTTATTGATCACGGATCCAATCAAGAATTTTAAAAAGTTCTGATGCTTGTAAGCATGTTGGGCTGAGAACTTTCAACAACAACTTATATTGTCATCCAGGCTGACTCATCAGCGAAGCTAGACATCTGATTTCCTCAAGTCGGGATCGAAACCCGACTGATTTGGTAGCAGTCGGAGACTCTACCGCTAAGCCACTGGATGAAGGGATGAAGGTGAATTTAGACCTATTTAATTTTAGATAAACACGAATAGAGAACTCGATTCGTCTTAACGAATAGTCTTGCAATCAAAACAAGGATGAAGATGCTCGTTTGAATAATTCCTAAAATAAAACCTGTGCGTGCATTTTTACTAAAACGTTGCTGCAGTAACACAAGTTTTAAGGTTTTTATATAAACGCTAAATATCTAAGTGCCTGTGTTAGCTTTAAAACTTGTGTTACTGCAGCAACGTTTTAGTACATATGTATGCACATGTTTTATTTTATGAATTATTCAAACGAGCATCTTCATCCTTGTTTTGAATATAACATTTTTGGCCAGTGAGCTTTCTACTTTTTATCAAATGTATCTCATTGATATGGGAAATATTTTCATCAGAGCAACGAATATTGTTAATTAACAAATAAAAGCTATACGGGGAAACAGAAATGCGGTGAAAGTTACTTGAAAATAACCACACACAGCATATATCTAAGGGGAGATCTGTGCCTCAACTGAAATAATACGAGAATATTAGTCCGGATCATTCTGAAACAACTCATTATTTCAGCAAGTTCATGTTTATTTTGTTTTATAACATTTCTATGATGCCGCACCATTCTGGCTGACACAATATAATATACGATAGAGCATAGATTTCTTGATAATAGTTTTTTCATGTTATGATACTAGGGAAACCGACCTAGAAAAGGAAGATGAGGTTTTATCTCCATCTCAAATGTTTCTGTTTGATAGCCAGCAGATGGTTGCTTTTTTGAAGTCAAATCTTCTAAGCGGCATCCATGATGGGTTTTTTTTTTTTTTTTTTTTTTTTTTTTAGACCAAGCACCAACAAACCAGATATTGATTATTTCCTGCTGCTAGACTGTGTTAAGTCATGCTTGGGCTCAGAAGGTCAGTTCTTGTTCACCTTTGGCGGGAGACGCACTTATCATTTGCGTGGTTTCGACGCCGTCCATTCGAATTGCCATCCACACGTCGGAACATGTTGATGGGCGATAAGTTTGTAGGAGGGAAAATCTGAGGTCTTTGGCCAATATATCAGAAATCCCAAGTATCACCTACCTACCCACTTAGACGAACAAGCGAAGACCTGAATAAAAATACCTATTTTATAATCTGGGAAACCGGGTTCGTGTTAATATTTCTAGACGTACTATTTTTTTCATCTTCTTACCTTGTGTGCATGCATCGGACACTTTCCCAGGTTCTGATATACACCGACGAGTTCGAGAATCAAAATGCAACGTGAGATAACCATTGGCTGTATGGTGGAAACCTTATACCAGGGCGCTGTATGTTTCCAATGTATGCATTAATTCTTATAAACCAATACATTCGTGCATATAGATTCTTTCCGAGTCGAGGGGAAAAATCTATATCCAAAAACATATGCAGTCTTTTCCGTTCCGTCCGTACACGAGTCTGTCGCGGTCCGTCCGTACACGAGTCTGTCGCAGTCCGTCCGTACACTAATCTTTGTAGATCGAATATTTTCGTTATATTTTATTATACATGCTTTTACTTACAATCGAAAGCGAACAAAAACAGTTTCGTCCTTGTAGGGAAATCAAAACAAGAAAATGTATGATCATCAAAAGTTCCTGTTCCAGACATTAGACGATTTGCCACGTTTTCCTGGCCTCGTGATATCTGTTTGGTTCCTATCTTTATTCCTATGGTGTGAGTGATGCTTTCAGATTTGCTGGACTTTCACTAAATGGAACCATTTTAGTGCAACTGCATTTGAAATTCATTAATGATCCTACTGGAATAGAAAAACTTGTTTGCACGATTTTGCGAAGAATAATTTACGTTTCAGATTAAATCTCTGAAAACCTTGATGTCTGTTTTGTATAATTAGTATCAGACCGCCTATAAATTTATATTTTGCTTTTTTCATCGCGACTGCAAAAGCATTAAACCGTCTGGTTGAACAGAAAAAACAAAACAAAATGCAATATATTTGGCAGTAATGTTTTTTGTGAAGTTGTTGTAAATGAAGTGGTAGTCTAATTTAAATAGAAATTCTAGTCTCCCCTAGGCAAGAACTGGGGAAGTTGTCCATATTCAGTTTTCAAATTGCACTCATAAATGCACTCGTTAATGCTCACGAACGGGAACTGCCAAATCGCGGTTTCGGCGCCTGACAATCGAAGCTGGTCGATATTCAACTTAAAGGGGGTTTTGCTCCATTAGTGAGAACGTGATTGCAACAGATTAGATCCGAACATGAATTCGGTTCGCCGATAACCATTACGCTGCCTGCTCATTTGATAAACGTGCCCTGTTAAAATCCCAGCGGTTCCTCACAGCGCCTTTGAATGTCTACCACCCACTTAAGAGTTCACCCCCAACCCACGCTGAAAATCAGTGATCTATGGAAAAAAAAGTCTCCTTCAACCGAGGAGTTCTAATCAGCTTTCAATTAATCACTGCAAAACGAATTTGCTTCAGTAAAAGAAGTAGAATTGTTTATCCACCTATATGGAAATACGCAGACATATAGATAAATAGATAAAAGCTCAAATGATTTCTCCCGAGGTTTGGCGGAAACACTGTTCTGCTTATCTAATGAGTTCACTAACAGATAACACATTTATTATTTATTTATTTAAATACATTACATAAAAACGTTAATGACGTCAACTTAATTTTAAATTATTGATATAGTATTACAATATAAATAATTGTAAATGTAATATCCGTTAATGAATTCAGTAGATTTATCATGCCTTGGTGAGCGTGACGGTGTTTCTGCGTAACTTCAATCTGAAAGATAAGTTATTTGGAATTGTATTTATTTATTTATTTTTAATTTGGGGGCGTTATTTGCAAAAATCTGCTCGCTTTGAACGCGGTATCTCCCAGTAATTTACTAGTCGACGTGTTTTGTTAGGTACACACCATTTTGGGAGGGAGAAACAAATAGAAAAAGTTATTGGTGTTTCGTTCTGAGAAGGAACTTCTTCAATAAAAAGAGACACAGAACGAAATGCTTTACGAATAAGTTTTTCCATCCTGACATTCGTATTCCCGTTGTTTATTGTATATTAGAATAACCCAGAACCTATACTGGCACTTACTAGGCATGAAATGACCTAACGAAAGTTGATTAAGCCTTTAAACCCAACAATCAAATCGAATCTATACTGGCAGCAGACAACCTGCATACGGATAAAAAATGAATTCAATAAATTTACAAAAATAGGAAATGCGGTGTAAGACAAGGAGGTGTATTCTCACCAGAATTATTCAACCGATACAGTGTAGCGATTCTGAGAGAATCGGAAGCCCTACCAGGATTCATTATTGGTGACCACAATCTTAACAACATAAGATATGCGGATGATAGTGTTGATAGCAGACACAGTAAAGAAACTACAAGAAGTATAAAAGATAGTGAAGGAAAGGGAGAAGTAAAGGATTAAACCTCACTTGCAAGAAGATAGAATGCATGGTTGTCAACAAAAGGGACAGCCGAACACGCAAATTACAAATTGGGGATACCAAAATCAAGCAAGTACAACAATTTAAACGAGAAGTGTTTGAGCAGAGGGCAGAAAGTGTGACACCGAAATTCGAAGACGCATTGGGATAAACGAAAGATGCCATCCAAAAGTTAAGCAAAGTATTAAAAAACAGGAAAATTTCGTTAGAAACAATGGAGAGTACTGAACTGATACGTAATAAGATCTCCTGTATGTTACTGAATGCGGGACAATCTGCTCACAGATTAAGAAACTTTAAGCAGCAGCAGAAACGTGGTTCTACAGAAAGGTGCTGGGAATGCCATGGACTGAACATAGGAGCAACGACGAAGTTTTAGGAAAATGGAAACAAAAAAGGATATTCATACTTATCAGAAAGTGACAGTGGAAATTTCCAAGGCGCATAATGAGGAAAGAGGGTTTGGAAAATTTTACACTCACAGGAAGGCAAGAGGACCAGAGGAAAACAGCGCATAATTGTGTAAATGAATGGCAGAAAGGGGTTGAGGAGATAAAGAACAACAATGTACTACGAGCGAAAGAGAGGAGGGCCATAATCGCCAGCGTCCTGAAGAGATACAATGCATAAAAGGAGAAGAAATTGTTTTTTGACATAAAGCATGTGGACATGGAAAGCAACTGCGTGGTGACTGGCAATGTTACGCTTTAAGCAATCATAACGAATTAAACTGTTGCCATGCAGTTGAAATTTCTCTTTCTTTTTCTCTTTCTCTTTCTCTCTCTTTTTCTCTCCTCTCTCTCTTTTTCTCTCCTCTCTCTCTTTTTCTCTCCTCTCTCCCTCTTTCTCTCCTCTCTCCCTCTTTCTCTCCTCTCTCTCTCTTTCTCTCTCTCTCTGATAAACAGCATGCAATAGATAAATTGTCGCCATTTTATATCTGTAATTTTGCACGTGCGCTTTGTTTGTTTTTGATTTTGTCGACTGCACAGTATAGTAGGGTCAGTTGGGTGTGTTAGAAAGAGCACCATGATACAATTCACTCCACCAGATTTTTTGGAAACGGCATGCTGTACCACTTGATATTAACGCCGGAAGCTCCAATACGAACATTTCAGGGTGGATGTCAATCCTAGGACCGTACAGAGGATTTGAAAAGAGTTGGTTGAATCGAATGCTGATTACGAAGATATGACAGCTCAAAAAAAATTTTCTAATCGTTCTGATAAGAAAATAACTCCTGAATTTGTTGGTGAGGGCCTCAAACTCAACACGGAAGCCTACATCAAGTGCCTTGGGGAGGAAGTACTGCCTTGGGTCAAGAGAGTGGCGGCTGTAAGGCCCTATGTTTGGCAACAGGACTTTGAGTGCTCTTGCTTGTATAGCATGGTACAAACATAGCTGTTAGACAGTTTTATTATGTGTGGGGCGCAGAAAAATAACCTTCTTTTTTTTTTTAAATTATGTATAAATTAAAATTTAGTTTCAGTTCATATAATTGTTTTCCTTTGTAACAAGCAGTCAAGTCAAAGGACCTCTTGTTATCTTAAGTTTATTTTTAGTTTAGTTTAATATCCATCAAATACATAATGGAAACAAGAATTCGGAGCAACATTAACTTTTATTTTATACATTATACCAGCCTGGTCGTAACCGAAGTCTGAAGCAATGAATATGTTGCTATTTAACCCATAAATGAGGTGAAGAAAAAAACAAATTATTTATAATAGGTTTGTCTGCAATCTGAACTCTGTTACCATACCTGCATTATGCTGGTATAAGGCTCTAAATTCAAAACCATGAAGAATGCAATAGGAAACCACTCCGCCATCTTTCCAAAGAAATCATGACAATTCCCAGATTATAAAGGAAAGGAATCGATGGGGAAAGAGCTATGACAATCTACGTCATGAAAATGTGTGGCACTGAAACAGATTAAATGCAACTGGAAAAATATAACCGTCATTTTCTTAGTACTTGTAAGAAAATGGTGGTTATATACAGTGGGGTGACAGATATTCGTACACATACAAATTTTTAATTCGTTGTATTTCCAACTAATCAATAAACATACTTTTCATATAATTAACTGTACACAGACCCATAATAACAAAATATGCATAAAAACAGAAAACATTTGATTTAATAGAAATCAACCCCATTTATACATTTTAATGGATGAAAAAGGTATTCGTACAATACAAAAATACATAATTTTCATTTAATATTTTGTAGAATAGCTATTATTCATTTCTACAGCAGCCAACCTCCTCTTGTAGTTCTCAATTAATGATTTGCAAGTTTTATTTGGTATTTTATTCCATTCTTCTTCGCATATGGTCTTCAGCTGGGATGTTTGTTGGAGCTTTCAAATAACACCACAGATTCTCGATTGGGTTTAAATCTGGGGACTGACTTTGCCATTTCAGGATATTTACATTCTTTTCAGCAAGCCATTTCTTCGTAGATTTTACAGTGTTCTTAGGATCATTATCTTGTTAGAAGATCTAATCAGGAGGAAGTTTAAGATTTTCAACCGAAATCATTAAATTTGTTTCCAAAATATTTTGATATGCTGCGGCATTCATTCTACCATCTATTAGTAATATGCTGTCGGTACCTTTTGCAGAAAACATCCTCAAACCATGATCCTGCTACCACCAAATTCCACTGTTGGAACTGTTCTTTTGTTTGAAAGCATCGCCATTTTTCCTCCATATATGATTTCTAGAAATCATATATGGAGGAAAAATGACCAAATCCGTCTAAACAACTCAATTTTAGTTTGTCTGTCCATAATACACTTTCCCAATACGATTTTTCCTTCTCTGTTCACAAACGAATTTCAACCTGGTATCTCTGTGTCTTTTCAATAGCAGTGGAGTTTCCGAGGGGAGCGTAACTTTAGATTGTTCCTATGAAATTCATTGCTTATTGTCCGTTTAGTGACACAGATTCCTAATGAAAGCAAATCATCCCACAAATGTTGACGAGTAACCATTGGATTTGGTTTAATATGGCGCATTACTTTCCTCAAAGAAATCTTCCGTGGAGCACTTGTTCTTTGGTTTTCAACAGTTTTGAGATTTTTATACCTTGAAACGAATGAACTAATGGTAGTAAATTGAATATTCAGGTTGTTTTCCTGTAACTTTTACCTTCTTTCCAGACCATAACAATCAGTTCTTTTTTGCGAATTTGTCAAGTCTTTACCTCTTGCTATGATGATAACCTTCTTTCACGCATATCAATTACAGAATGTTCTCTTTGTATTTCTAGATAGATGGTGACAGATCACAAACACATAGGTAGATTGATAAAGTACTAGGATGGATAGCTATTAACTTGTATCAGACTAAGCTTAGCAAATCTGGTACAAGGCTAAATAAAGTATTGGAGAACACAATAATGATCGAAATCATTCCACTATTGAAATGGTTTGCGAATGTGTGTGTGTATATATATATATATATATATATATATATATATATATATATAATATAAACCCGGATGATCCGTTTAGGTGAAACCTAGGTAGGTTTGCCTGGCCCATTAGGTTTATATAAGGTTTGTTCTACTTCGTGTATTGAGCACTTTACACAGTTACTTTTACTAGTTTTGCAGGTTTTTTCTTTGGACTCTGAGCTTGAACTCTGGACGATTGTTTTCGCCTCAATTTCATGTTCTTAGTTTGTTTGTTTTTTTATTTCTTAATTTTTCTTTGGGTACTAGTTTGTTCTACTACAAGCCGAAATACCCAAGTTTTTTCCATTTATTTATATAAGTTAATGAAATACTTAACAGAAATTAGTGAAACTAGTGGTATCGCTCAGTCAAGATGGCGTGTTAAAACCTGAATATTTCACAGCTGCATATCAAAATAGTGTCATTAGGCTCATATTAATTGATTTTATTATTTTCGGCTTTGTAATATTTCGGTAGTAGTTACGTGTGAGATATCATTATAGTCTCGTGAGAGGTTTCGTGACAAAGAAAAGTATCATTGAAATGGATTACCTTTCTCAGTTCGGGCTCTTGAAATTATCAAACAGTGGATCGGTTATCATTGATATCCCATTGTATTTGAGCTTTTTAGTTATTTCTTACTGGTTTCCTGTTTGAATTTTCGATCGTAACTCTTTCAGGTAATTTTCTTTACAAAAATCAAAATTGTTTATAGTTTGATGTCCCTGTTTATTACAGCAATGGGTACGATTACCAACGGCCCTATTTTAAAACATGTCCAATATTATTATTCTTTTATGTTCCGAATCCTTTCCGGACTAGGGCGATCATGGCTCCCCACAACTTCCTGTCTTTAGTAGCTCTTCGTAAGGTTTGTCTTTTTGCTATCTTTTCTAATCCTTATTGTGACAACAAGCACGTTAGGTAGATTATTCCCGGATTTCCTCTCTCTTTCCTTATATATGTCTTGTGAGCGTCTGATTCTCCAAAACCGCTTTCCTCATAATGTGAACTAGACATTTCAATTGTCTATTTCTCCTATCCCTTGTAACCCATAGCAATGTTTGTCTCTATCTGCCAAGGCTCCCACCCACCTCGTGTTCCGTCCTCCATTCATACAAGTTCTTCAGGTAGATGGCCTGCTGCATTCTCCGATATGTCCTGTGAGCGTCAAATTCTCCAAGCCCTCCTTCCTCATTAAGTGTACCAGAAATTTTATCAGTCTCGTTCTGATTATGAATATAAGTGTCCTTTTTTTTTCTTTTTTTTGGGGGGGGGGGCACTTCTCCTCAGTACCTCCTCATTGCTTAGGTACTCTGTCCATGATATACTCAGCATCTTTATGATCATATTCCAGTTGCCTCAAATATCTTCATCTGGGAGGAGATTATCCAGCGTTCACTTCCATTATAGTATGATTGATATTACATAAGAGTTCACCACTTTTTTCTTTGTTTCTAATGACATACATTCCAGAATTTCTCTTTCTCGCATTTACCTTCAGTTCGTTTCCTTATTTTTTACTCTTAATCATTTCACCCCAGGCAAGGCGATAATGCTATTAAGACGCAAGGGTTTACAGAGTGGAAAACAGAAGTGGAAATGTAAGTAAGGGGAAAGAACCATAAAAAACATAACTCCCCTGTATGTATGTATGTATGTATGTATGTATGTATGTATGTATCTATACAATATTGCTGTCACATATGGTCCAGTGCCCCTTCAGCCCCTTGATAAAATCCAAAGAAGACTCAACAATATTTTGGGCCGTAAGCTGGCGTCTTGGCTTCAGTCTCTTTTCTTTAACGTTTCCTCCTTGTGGCTTTTCTATAAATACTCTCATGTTAATTATTCGGATGAAATCTCCACCATGGTACCTAGACTTCATGAATTTAAGCGCAGTACTAAACTGAAGATGATATCTCATCAATTTACAGTTGAATTGGCTAGATGTAACCGTAAGCTCTATGCTAATGGTTTATTTTCTCGCGTATGGAACTCTCTTCCGGCTCCATGTTTCCTCTCAACCTTAATCTTCAAAAGTTTAGATGGAATACCAATTGCTTTCTACTGTCCCCCTGATTACTCTTCGTTTATTCTCGCTCCTTAGTAATATTTCTGCTTTCTATTACGTCCCCACCCAGTAACCACTTGTGTCTTGGTGGCTTTAGGACCTTGCTTGGGTTGAATGCGATTAAAATATAAATTCGGATGACGATTGATGTTGCATTTAAAATTTTGAAGATCATAAGTGGCAAGGAAGCAAGAAAACGGAAGAGAGTTCCAAAGACGAGAAGTGCGAGAAAAAAATACCAATGATCCCTGTAATTGTCGAGATCATCTCTTTCTCAGCTAGACAATTGTGTTTTTTGTTTTCTACCCACAACCATACTAAAGGGTCATCCGACAGGCACCCAGATAAAGCCAGGATTAGCGAGTTTGTTTAAATCTCAATGACTCTTCAGTATTCTTTCTCACCTCAACTCTTTATCATTTCACTCCAAGCACGGCGATAATTCCACTAAGGGTTATTGGAAGTGGAAGAAAATTAGAAAACCTTAGTGAGGAGAAAGGACCATAAAAGAACAAGTATCAGGAAGATAGAAGATGGCGACTGACGTTACATTTAAAGTTTTGAAGAATGTAGGTGGCAGGAAAGCAAGAAACGGAGAAAAAGAGTACCACAGACTAAAAGTGCGAGAAAAGAATTGAATTTACATTAAAATATAGCAATAAGACGATGAGACATAATTGCCAATCTAGCAGTACGCTTAAATTCATGTGGTTGAAGTACCAATGAGGGAAACACATTAGAACAATTGCCATGAAAGTATCTATAGAAAAGATATAGGGAGGTCATTTCACGGTGGTGGTTAATTGACTGAAATCGAGGCGCCAGGACGGACAGACAACATTACACACCCTTTTTTTAGAGGAGGTATTGAGGATTTAACCTTGTTTAACATACTCTTACCGAGCCGCCAGTAATCGCAATAATCAAACTTGTGAGAGGCTATACGGTTCTTATTCAAACAGTTACTTCATCTGGTTGAAGACACGCTTACACTTATTACGTAAGAACGTATGTCATGATACGAACTACCAAGTTGGTAGAGCCGGAAGAAGTTATTCCTGTGAGCTATCGTAACTGTAGTGAACTAAGGATGCGGTTCCATTTGGTATTTCTACAATGGTACGAAAGCTTCGAAACCAGTTTTCACCCAGAAAGAAACTTCGTGGCACGATTTTTAAATGGAAAGATAAACAAAAAAAATCGCTCCAAGGAGCGTCACAAAGAACATCACGAAATGAATCCGAATCGGTGAGTATAGGGAGTTTTTACCTAACTGACAAATGGAAATAAATATCTTTAGACGATATTTTCGCGACCCAAGTTTGCCAAGAGTTGAAAAGCGTGAGAAGATTCCGGGGAGGAAGTAAATACCAGATGAAATAAAGTGTGTGCGTCAAAATTAGTAGAGAAACGAATAAGGAAATCTACTATTTGAGTGAGAGATTGAGAGACTGAGAAGTTCAAAGTCTGGATGCCGGCGAGATCAGTGGCATTAGAGTGAAGAAGCTACTTGACATGATGAGCATTGAAGTCGTCAAACATAAAAATATTCGCAGACGAATATAGAGAGAGGGCTTTATCTATACTGTCTGATATTCTATGTAATAAGCAAGAGTGATATGAAGAAAAGGGGCGGTTCTTATGTTTTCACACTAACCATTTTTCATTTTTGCTATTTCCAACCCACAACCTTCTCTTTCGGCTTCTCATCCTCGTGATTAAAAAAAAAAAAAAGACAACTGATCCTATTGACGTTCCATACCCCGTTACCGTCCCGATTTCTTTTTCACTTTGCTTTCACGTATCAGTCGGTCGTCGGGGCCGCTCCCTGCCGAGAGTCCCTCGACCGAGATCGTTCAGGTCTATTTAGCAACAGGTGCGTTTCGTTCAGGCCACCAGAGGCAATTTCAAGCAGCTGCCGTTTCACGTAGACAAACAACCATTTTCAATAAACTCCATCTACTACCAATTTTTAATGTTTCTATCTCTGCCACTTTACTTATTCTGTCTGACATCACTTTTTCACATTATACATCCATGCGCGTCACACACACACGCACAGAATGTGTAAGTAGGGTAACTGTTTCCGGTGCCGAGAGTAGAATCGGTAAGCCAAGTTCAATTCTAGCCAAATGGGTCGCGTTCATTTTTGCAATATGCGTGAGAAAAGCATGCATCCATATCGTCTCCTCCAGCTATGGATTAAATACCAAGATGGACTAGATAATAATCTATGTAGAGCGTAAAGGGGCATATCATATATATATATATATATATGGTATATTTTGGCAGTAATTCTTAACCCTTTGAGCCCTGAGTTCTTGAACAATTTTGACTTTGCTATGTAATGTTTCACTGTAGATATAAAAATAGTTTCAAATGTTTAACCACTGTTCAACCAGTGGCTGGGCATTACGTCATTTTTCTCTACCACTGGTAAAGCGGTAGTCAGTGCTCAACGGGTTAATTTATATCAGATTGGTCAAAGATAAGCAAAAGTTCTTTTTAATGATTCCGTTTTCTTGGTTTCGAGTGTAAATTTAAATTGAAATTGTTCGACGTTTGAGTACTTTAGCTTTTATAAGCCATTATCAAGAAGTCATTTTTATTTCAGTTTCATTTTTTTTTTTTTTTGAATATCGCGTTATCACACTTTTTAAGTTTTGTGTTTCTTTATTTTTGTTTCTTGGTGGGGGAGGTTATTAAAACCATTCAGAATATTTTGAAATTTAATCAAATTGAATTTGCGTTGTTTGTACGCTTAATGATTCTCGTATTTTTATCGCTTTTTACAGTTTATGTAACATAGTATTTTTGTGTTACTGGCAAGGATTTGCAGGATTTCTTGCTTTGTCGGTTGGGGATACTCGATTTAATTAAAGTCTTATCGGATAAATGGCAAGTGTGTATGTGTTCCTACTAAAGTGTCAAAATATCATAGACAAAATACACTAAAATATTTCGGCCTCCTCCACTTATAAAGATTGATTCGTCCGGATTTGTGTGATGTAATATGTGAAGAGGCAGTATAACGGTCATGGTAGGTGGACAGGATTTAATATCGTTTATGTGCGGGTAGTGTAAAAGATAGCGGTTCGGAATGAGAAATCGGAGAACAGAGTTCGAATTTCAGACGTGTTTGTTCCATTCACTTACGCACAAATACCTTTTTGGACAAAATGTATGAGTCTACGTTAAATAGTAGGACTTTTATCAGGAAAACCATTGTTATTCTCTAAAAAATTGTTAATGTAATATTTACTCGTAAGAGTTATTCTTGTAATCGAAAAATTTTCGGCTTTAAATAACCCACAAAGGGTTGATAAACCCTAAAAAAACAAATCAAGTAAAATCAACACCGTTTGACCAAGCACACTGTATTTTAGCCAGAAAGTTTAGGCATTTTGTCTCTAAGCTCGCAATTTCTCTTGGTTTTCATTGAGCAACAGTAGCAAGGAAATACCCGGAATATATCAATTCCAGTCAGACCTCAGAGGCTTGGGTAAACTTCGGACGCTCACAGGTGATTTGAGAATTGACAAGGATGGTAACCAATCATCTCATCTCATCAAATCACATCCCAATTCTGGTGCCACTAGGGTTGTACAGCATATACTGCATCCCGTGAGCTTCAAAAAAAATGTTTCCACTTTTGTCACTACGGCATCGATTACTGCGCCTGGTTTGGTCCAAAGAACATAGCCGTTCAATTGTGGGAAACGTGCGCCATGTCATCTTTGCTGAGGCAAATCCGATTTCCTGTTCTTTCGATTGATTTTTGTCCTTAAACCGATATCCTCATCAGTATTTAATATTTTATACTTCTTTTTCTCGTCTTTTGTTTGTTTTTTGTTTGTTGTTTGTTTATACATACTTCCACCTTGTTATTTCACTTGGAAAATAATATTGCACTCTCCTGAAAGGCGATGCTCATTTTAACCTAAGTACAATGTTTACATGCTCGTAAATAAGTTTTCGAACATCTTTTGACATAATAACATTTATGCTAGGGCATACTTTCTGTCTTTCTGAAACAGTGATGCATATCCTGCGATATGGTCCGGTCTGGTGAAAATCCTATGCAAGTTGGTGTCATGACACACACACAAACAATTGTTTGAATGGTGTCGTTGTGGCTCTTGAAGAGAATGGGTGGTCATTTTGTTGAATCTCTGCATATGTTGGTCGTGAAACATCGGTGGTTCGATGTTGAAAACCATGATCAAATAAATATTCCTACACCCGTATATCAGGTTCTGAACGCCCATGAATTTCATTCGGTGTCAGAAGTTATCTTTATTAAAAAGAATTATCTGGAAAACTGGTGTAAGACTTTTTTTCATTGACAGGGCATTATTATACTATGATTAACAAAGTAAAATTGTTGAAAGAACTGAATAACAATTTCTCTCAAGTACCGTGTCTCTTCTGGATGTGGGCGATCATGACTCTCTACAACTTCCTATTCTTAGAAGCTTTAATTAATGTTTGTTTCTTGTTTTGACATCCGTTTACACAAGCTCGTTAGGTAAGCTACTCAATGTTTCTTTCTATCATTTTTGCCTTCGATAAAAGATGAATTCATTGTAAGAATAGCAGTGGCAGTTTGGACAGTACACCTCAGATCACATAAGGCTCCAGTCTTATTAACACAGACCGTTGAAAAGAGCTTACATGCAATAGGACCACGGACACGTGTGTCTTGTGTCACGTTTTCACTTCTAACACAACATTGGGATAACGAGATTAGAAATAGAAGAGTCGAGTTCGTTGCATTCACCTACAGGCAAATATCCTTTGGAAAGTTATGAACCTATCTCCTCTCCCTCCAGCTATGGATTAAATAGTAAGAACTATATCTTGAAAAATCATTTTTATCAAAAAGATGAGTACAATATTCACTCGCAAAAATAATAAGAATTATTCTTACAATCAAAACATGTTTCGGCTTCAGTAATCTACATAAGTTGATAAGTTGTTAAAAAAAATCAACTACAAAATTGTCGTGCATGTTTCCAGTAATGTTGAGACAGGATCACCTGAAGAATCGAATGGCGTTTTGTAGTGTTCGGGGTGGAGTTCAGGTTCTGCCTTCATGCACAATGCTCGTTTGTGTGTGCGACGTAAATATGGGACGCGTCATTTCCCAGTATGTACTTGCTCACAACGTACAGGCCCAGATTTCTCTCATTGAATACTTATGGAACATGATGGAACGACGCCTGGCTAGTTTAGCTAGCCCACCTATAACTATGAATATGTGATTATTTACTATTGTGTTGGAAAGGATTTGCAATAAGTTACAGGTTGGAATTAGAGGGAGGAAGATTTATACATTCTTGATGTGATTGATATGTATTAACCGATCATATATCGAAATATGTTATAATAGAATTTTTTCTAAATTTTCTCATATTTATTCCGTCGGATTCATATCCAAATTTTAGCCTCTCTCTCTCTCATATATATATATATATATATATATATATATATATATATATATATAATTGTAAATTAGCAACTTCTATCAAAATATGTAAAAATACTAAAGTATGTCAAGGCGAGAAGCATTTTTAGCAAGTACTAAATCGACTATAGTCAATAAATTAGTAATGGTTCAAATGACATCTTTCAACCAACTTCAAAGCTTCGAGAGCAAACCATTCATCAAGTTCAGGTAAATCTATTGAAATTATTAACGTATGAATTACCTTATGAAAGCTATGAATCGATCGCTTAATCCCCTTCTCCAACTATGGATTAAATAAACTAAGTAGTCTGCGCTCTTCATTCGTGGTTGCCAACCCGTCTAGGAGAGTCATATATTATGCAACTAACGAAAGGGTCATTGAATTCAGAATGACTCTGATCCCGACTGCACTCGACTTTTTATTCTAATTTTTGAATGCTTATTATAAAATTCAAGTTTGTTCTATGCTAAACATGTGACATCCTCCTACATTTTTTAAATTATATATAAAGAAATCAATAAATTAACAAAAAATCTTGATTTTGAGAGGTCTAATTAAAATATATATACACACACACACACATATATATATATATATATATATATATATATATATATATATTGTATCCCAAAATGTACTCTTTTGAGATCAGTGTTTATTAACTTGCAAACAAGATTCATGGTTAAATTAAGAAATATTAATGCTTATTGACTTATAAATAAGATTGACGGTTTTAATTAAATATTAGATAGAATTAAATGCATGTTTATAAATATTTAAACGTGTGTGTCTTGCCTAGCAATTCCTAAGAACATCGTCAATATGGCCCACTACCTCCAAAAGTTTGCTGACTCCTGTTCTAAATCATAAGTACAATGCTTATTTTCTAATTGATCAGTAAGCGCACATGCGATGCTATCCAATTAACGTTGGCAGGAATAAATACAGAATTTAACATTCCATCTTGTATTAAATAACTACTATTTATTAACCCCAAAGCGAGAGTTATGTTTACATTTTCGTCACAAGAGTACATGTCTTTTGTTCAACAAGAGATCAAATTTTAGATAAATAATTTTTTCCATATTTCTTTTCATGGTGGCTTGCGATTTCATTAGCCTCGAAATGTTGCTCCAACCATCAATCCCAAACGTATATTATATTCAATGGGAATCTTAAAAACTTAAATTTCTGTTGATGCCACAGTATTGCATGCCACCAACTGTTCTCTAATCTAAGTAATTTTTTTATCCCTTGACAACATTTGATGCTTGAAGATCAAGAACGGGATCTGAAAAGCCTCCTTTTTGACATCTGGCAAACTCTTTCTTTCTTTCCAAAGGAGTGGTTTTAAAACAATCTTGCTTAGAGATCATGTTTGTTTAGCTGAAAGTTTCATCACTTTAATATTAAATAGTTTCACAGTAAAAACAAAAAAAAATACGATTAAGGATATCAGCTTACTCAAATGTATTCCTTATATATCTATCATACTTGATTCAGCAAAACTGAACGAATTTTCGAGAAAAATAAAATAACAACAATAACTTTCACTTTCATGTTTCACAATTTCCTCAGCCCCTGACAAGGTCGAGAGATTTACATGACACAACAGGCACACAGCCAAATCTGCACGATATGGTTGACTAGTTTGAATAAAAATCAACACTTAACTTTACAAGTGGAGCCCTATTAGATAACCCCGTCCGCTCGGATAGTCTCCGACTGAGTGTGTTCTGAAGTACCTAGATATGACTCCCAAGTCGCCATTAAACTTTAAAAAACATGCTCTCGGCACTCGGCTAGGATGCTCCTCGACTACTCATGTTCCTGAACAGATAGACAGGTTATCAATAGGTTATGGCCAGGCAACTGACAAGTAAATCAGTATTACTGAATTGAATATTTGCTATAGTTCACGTTAATTCCCCCAGACAAAACATGAATATGGTAACACCTCCAATAAACTAAAATCAAAAGCTACGGCAACTATGCCTGAATTAACTCCTTTTGTATATTTATGTCCCTGCCAGATGTCTGATGGTGATCACAGGAGAATAAGTGAATGCAAGTTTCTTTAAATTATTAACAAATGGAAATAAGCGGTGATTCCATATTTTTTCTTAATATCAGTATGTAGTATATGTGGTATAGTTGATATTGGCTGTGGATGAGAAATCAGGGAGCCAAGTTCGAATTTCAGTCGGGTTCGTTACATTCACTTACGTGTAAGTACTCTTGGGAAAGATATGAATCCATTTCAAAAAACCCGTCCTGGGTAAGACGATAAACTACATCCAACAGCAAGGTCTCTGATCAGGAGGTTTTGAGTAGCGTGGAACCACCTCTTAATTGCTGGTGTTGCCAGGTCCACCCTGACCCGGGGTGGTAGCACCTGTTAGGGTCCCAGCTATGGGTAAATAGTTAACCCCCAAACTGGGGTCAAAACACTATGAAAGTGCAAAAATAGGTTTTAAAACCAGAAATACTTTGTGAAAAAAATATTACCAGCTATACATTTTTGAAAAACAAATATTACCAGCGAAGGAAAATTATTACCAGAAATAGATTTGCGAAGGAAAAAATATTACCAGAAATCGATTTTTTGAAGGAAAAAATATTACCAACAATGAAAATTTTGTCGGCATTAAATAACCCATTGAAGTTGATATGCTGTAAAACAAAACAAAACAAACCATTTCAAAATCCCAAATAATTTTTACTTTTTTCTGTTCTTTTATACAACTTCTGTTTCGCTTATGTCATTAGTCTGGATGGTCAAAATAAAATCGTTTGCTCAATTCCCGAAGCATGATTTCTGCTACTCACTCAATATCCATTTGTCTACTCATTCTGGACTAACTTCATTCACTTTATAGTTCCCACCCTAATGGTATTTGCTATTTTGCTGTGTCTTGTCTATTTTAACTTTGATAACCATTATTCTCAGACAATTGCTCTTCTATGTACCCGGTCCCTTTAAGACGTTGGTGATCATGGCTCTCCTAAACTTCCTGTTCTTTGTAGCTCTTAATAAGTTATGTCCTTTTGTTATCTCTCCTAAACCTTTTTCTGCTATATAGGTAGATTATTCGCTGCTTACCTCTGTCCCTCTTGCCTTCAAACTGTCCTGTGAGTGGCAAATTTTACAAGCCTTCTTGCCTTCTTTCCTTATGTGCCCTAGAAATTTTAACTCTCTCTCTCTCTCTCTCTCTCTCTCTCTCTCTCTCTCTCTCTCTCTCTCTCTCTGATGTTAAATATAAGGGTCTTTTTTATTTCCATTTTCTTTAAAGCTTCGTCATTGCTCATATGTTCGGTCCATGGTATTCTCAGCATCCTTCTGTAGAACCACATTTCTGCTGCTTCAAGTCTATTTTTTTTAGTCCAGCATTCACTGCCATATAAGAGGACTGATACAAATAACAGTTCAATAGTCTTTGTTTCTAACAATTTTTTTCTGTTTCTTAATACTCTGCTTAGCTTTTAGAAGTCACCTTTCGCTATCCCAGTGCGCCTTCGGATTTCAGTGTTGTACTTTCTGTCCTCTGCTAAAACAACTTCCAGATATCTAAATTTTTGTACTTTTCAGTTTTCTTTCCATTTATTTAAATTATTATAGACATGATTCTAATCTTCAGGTCCCAGTTTCTTCACTTCCCAATTCTTATAATGCAAAATAATCTGGCGGTCGTGGCTCTCCGCAGATTCCGTTTCTTCATCTTCTGTGAATTACCATAACTTCTTTGGAAGGCAAACTGAGTGCTCTCCCGTCGCTTTTTCCACTTTTTTCTATTCAAAATTTTCTATCTTCTAGGCTGGCAAGAGCGCAAGGGCCCAGTCTACTCTTTAATCCATAGCTGGTGAGAGGAAAGACGCATTCATATACTTTCCAAATAAATTTGGGCGAACGTGAACAGGCGAGACTGAAATTTGAACTCTGCTCTTCGATTCAGCTATCTGCGCTGTCACACTACCAGCACATCCTTTCTCTTTCCAATAGAGGTCCTGTTTTTTTTTGGGGGGGGGGTCAAATTTCGTTTCGGATTCTTTTTTTTTTTTTCATTTTTTCTTCTTTTTCTCTTTTTTTTTTCATCTTTGTTTTGGTTTTTGCAGTGCCTGTATTTTATTTTCATTTGTCTTTTTCTCCGGTTTCATTTCATAAAATCTTTGCTATTTTAGAACGTGCATTTTTATCTGCATTGTCCTTTCGTCTTGATTCAGTTATTTTTACGGCCTATGGGTGCGGAGATGGTGAGGTTCGTCTGGCTGACCCTTACTACAGAGTAGCGTGTTCTATCCTCACTGAGAGCTTCATATAATATTCGACATTAAATGCCGCAACAAAGGTATCGACGGTTAGTGGAACTTTGTCTGTCGTCCTTATTTTTCCCAGTTCAAAACCAGCTTCATTACGTACAATTAATGCGAATCAGAATTAGACCGGAAATAGAACATTGCGGCTTTGTCAAGGACACCGGAACAAGAAATATTCATGCTCAGAATGATATAGAGCGCAACACAAATGCAGAAGGATGTTTTATAGATTACGCAAAACTATTTGACGAGGCACAATGATCTATTTGGAAAAGATATTAGAATAATCCAGAACTTATACTAGGAGCAAACCGCCTGCATGCGAATAGAAAATAAATAAAGGTTCGTGAGACAAACATGCGTTTTTCGCCAGATTTATTCAAACTCTACAGGCGCTCTATCCTAAGGATAGTTTTATTATAACTGGGTGTAATCGTAACAATATGATACGCAGATGGCATTGTGTTGATGGCCGTCTCGGAAAGGAAGCTACAAGTCCTACTAGGCAGAGTGAGAGAAGAAAGCTAGAAAAAAGGACTAACCATCAATTGCAAAGCTCAAGATGCGTGTTACGAATTAAAGATATAAACATCTAGCAGGTGCAGAAGTTCGACTATCCGAGAACCATTTTAGCAGAGCATGGAAAATGCGACACCGACATACAAAGATGCATTGTACTAGCGAAAGAAGCATTCCAAAAACTAAAAGCATGAAGAACGGAAAATATTCGTTAGAAAGAAAGAAAAGAGTGCTGGATTGCTATGGGATATCCATTCTCTTATATGGCAGTGAATGTTGGACAATTTCACCATGGATGAAGTAAAAACTAGAATCAGCAGAAATGTGGATCTACAGAAGGATGCTGAAAATTCCATGGAGTGAATAAGTAACAAAGTCTCAAAGAAGATGGCGACAGAAAGAACAATTCTACTCAAAATCAGGAAGAGGCAGCGGAAATTCATTGGGCCCATAATGATGAAGTGGGGTTTGGAAAAGCTAACCTTCTTGATGGTAAGAGAGTTAGGGAAAGACAGAGAGACACTTAACTAACAAACATGTGTGAATGGGTGGCAGAATGGGAGAAGGGCTTATCAAACAGAAAAACAGCTCAGACTTACGCGAGATAAAAAGAGAGAACCATGATCACTTATGACCTGAAGCTGCGCATAGAAGTAGCATAAATTCAGTTGATGAAATTCTAATATTCTGCTGTAATGGCAAAGGTCTTACATTATCTCTGCCATCAAATAATCCGTCGATTAATCCATTTCATAATCCAATCACATCCAGCCAAACAATGGTTTGGTTACCTCACTACTATTCAAGTGTCCATCCTTTTAATTAAATTTCTGCTGTTTAGTTTTTGTTTCTAGAAACTTACTTATTCTTTTGAGATTCTCCCTTTATTTGTTTCTTTTCATTTCCTCTTGTTTTATAGAATCACATTCAACTCCTTCAAGGAATTTATAGCTGATATTTTGTGGGTAGCGGAGATTAATGTTTTAATTGTTTGTTTGTTTTTAATACTGAATTCAATTCCTTTGTCTTTGCTCAAATTATCGTTTTAAAAAGTGTCTCCAGTTCTTTGAGAACAATTTAAAATCATCTTTGGACATTAGATGATTGACTTCTTCCGTCGTCATTGTGAACTGATATCCTCCTTTATCATTTCGCAAGATAACATTCATCAGCAGGACCATTACCATGACAACGGTAAAAACAATAAATCTGCCTAAAAATGCCATCTTTATTTTCTGCTAGAAAATCTCTTGGGGTGGTTAAGTCGACTTTGCATTATTTTATAGAGTCAGATATAAATTCTTATACTGTCAAGTTAATCTCATGAGATTTCAAGTTCATTTTGAACAATTATGTCGTGCGCCTTTTTATCGTCGATCTTCTCCTTTGAAATATTTCTTTCGTCTTGATTTAATTTCCGTAGAATCATTCAGTGTATGTATAACAGGTTATTTGATTCTTTGGGTCTTTTTCAAACTTTCTCTTCTTCTGGTAGTAATCTCTTACTTTGTCTAGAAGGACTTATTTCCTTCGCTATTTGGATGGTTAAGATTTTCCACATTAAATGTAAACACGTAATGGGTACGTAATTACTTGCCAATGTTCCTTTCTCAGCAGCTATTTGGGATGAGGTCTGATTTCTTCTTACTTCATGCAGTTTTGAACTTAAATACCTAAATTCTATCTGATCCTAATGCTTTCCAGGTACCTGTTTTTTGTTCAGCAGGAGTGGGGAAACATGATTTCTGCTTGTGAAATGCTGTTCTCTTTTATAATTCAGTAGTATCATGTTCATGACAAATAATGGCAGAGACAGGAAGTCTCCCTTTTGAAACATTTCTGATAGAAATTCTCTTTAGTAGTTAATTCTACTTTCCATTTCTTCTTTGGGATAGATGTTAATATTGCTCCAACGATCATGTCGCGCGCCTATCATCAATCCATCTCGGTGTGATTTTGCTTTTTATCGATCTAAATTTATTCAAAATCATTTAGCCGTTTGAATCATCTTCTGCAAAGTTTTTTGTTTTTTTGTTTGTTTGTTTTTGGGGTTTTTTTTTCTTGTTTTGTTTTTTTTTTCTGATTGTCGTTCTCGGTTTTCCATAGAGGAGATCCCCCTAAGCTATTTGTGAAGCCAGGATTTTCCCGATCAGAGATCAGCATATTTTCTCACTCTACTCCTTTCTTGGTATCTTTTGAAAGATGTCTCTTCTGTTATACTTTGTCTCTCGTGAACCGTCGTGACCATGGCTACGAAGAACAGAAATAAAAGAAAGCAAATACCCGTGAGTGTAGTCTTTAATGGGCATTACGTTATTCTGGCATTGTGATGAAGTTGATTCAGTTACACAGAGATAGATCAATAGGCAGGCACTGAAGGGAGGCGGATAGGTAAGGAGGGAGGGTGTGTGTGTGTGTGTGTGTGTGTGTGTGTGTGTGTAGCGCGCTTGTGTGTGTGTGTCAAGCAAAGTGCCACAATATAAAAATCAAATGTTAATAGTGACACCGGATTAATTAGGGATCTTTATAATTTAATATCTATTTTATTTTATTGTTTATAAGTACAGTAACTACACTTACGAGGGTGGGCTGAAAAGTTCATAGGCTGACTATGAAGGATAGAGCTGTGAAGTCTTGCGTGCATTAATTTCAAATCATAATAAATAACTGCATTGTTTTTTTTTTTCAAGTAAACTGCCGGGGGGGGTCTGTGTTGAAAAATAAACCTCATATGGTCACATTCTATGAGAGTATCTTGATCAGGCTATGAACTTTTCATCCTACCTTCTATTTTATTATAAATATACTTCAGAAGTACTTCGAAAAACAATTGACTCTTAAAAATGCGTGGTTTAGCAGTGGGGTTAACCTTTTGTACACCACATTTACAATATCTAAAAAAATATAGAATTAAATTTACTGAATTTAATTGTGACATTAACTTTACATAACCGTGTTCTTAATAAACAATTTTTCATTAATTTCATAATATAAAATATCATGTTTACTCCTATTTTGTTTTTAACGGTAAACCAAACTAAGATTCAACATCCCCTTTTAAATACCGTTTAGAAAGAAAAACGTACTTCTCATAAAAAATTAAATTTTATCATCAATATATTTGTTCTTATGAATAACAATATCTATAGTAAAGAAAGATCCAACAATGAAAACAGAACGAAAACTGTCGCAGATTCTAATGTTTCTTGGGATTATTTTAAAAAGAATTATGCCAGAGCTGAATTGCATATATTTAGGTTGGAATTATCACTAATAGTTTTGTAATCAATAAATTAAGAGGTGCAGAGTTCTTCTTGGTATATTGAATACATAAGTTATTCGAGTTATTGTTTTTAAGAAAACCATAAGTTTTAATTTAGAAATTAAGATGTAAATAGAAAACTACATAAAAGTATGGGAAATTAATATAACATTTATAAGCAAATTTGGACCTATTGTCGTACTGTATAACGTGTACTATAATTGTGGGTGTAAATCAATTTACCTGAAAGTATTACTAGTATTATATATGCGCAAAAAACATTTTAAGAATCATAATCTAAGATTAGTGGAAAGGTATGTAAGAGGGTAGAATGTATATCAAAGAAGGTGAGTTATAGTTTTAAACGTTAAGAGTTATGGATTTAAACGCTTAGCAAGAGTGTAATGTTGGATCTTTAATATACCTACAAAAAACGGTGGTTTCATATATTTGATTTAATAATTGGGTGTTGTTCAAAAGTTCAATAATACATATTTTTTCCTGCAAACATATAAAACAAGGTTCGTTCAAAGATTTGCAAGTTCTAGCTTGTTTTACGATTTCCTATTTAACCTTAGGTGTTTTTCCTTCCTCCTTCAGTTTCCAAAAAATATTTAGAAACTGATGTCATATTGTGCTTGCCTGAATTTGTAAAGGAGGATATGTGATTATAATATCGATCCTTAAAAGGTCTTCTAGTTGATCCCACATACAATTTAATATCACTGGGCTTCTCATTTTATGAGATATAGCATATATATATACAATGGCTTTTGTTAAGCACCTCTTTGATAATGGACATTGATCGGGGATTCTGAAATTACATAGGCTCTTTTACTTGGGGTTTATTAGAATGTGTATTGTGTTTATTCTCGTTATGAACTTTCATTATTCTATTGTTGTGTGAGATAATAATTTTATCTAGATTCCTAGAACAGCTATAACTAATTTTTAGGGTATTACGGTTGAAGATTTGACTTAATTTACTCTTCGTAGGAAAGTGTTTGTTAATTAGATTTTAAAAATTGTATTCCAATTTGGTACGGACTAATTTGTTGAAGGGAGGTGTATACCAAATTATTCTCCTTCCTCTATTTTTTTTATTTTTTTTTTTTAGAGTGACTATAATTTTCCCTATATTTATTTTCAGAAGATCTGTAGCCGCTGTCGGTAAGGATTTTGTTATAAACAATTTTGTGTTTATCGAATATTTCTTTGTTAGAAGAGTGCTGTTTGATACGGTGTTCAACGGATGATGGGATATGCTTAATAACCGGCACTGGGTGATTGGAATTTATATAAAAGGGGTTAGCGTTATTTTTGAAGAAGGGTTGGAAATTAGTTAGGGCTAAGTTTAAGGTTACATCTAAGAAATCCACTTGTTTTATGTTAGACTTAATTTTAACCTTGAGTTGTAAAGATTCAAACACCTGTAACCCTTATTTGAAACGTCATTTGACCTGACGTGCTGTTAACCATTCAGCCACAGAGAAGCGTCTGGTTAGCAGTGTCCGAATTATTGTTTATAAACACACACCTTCGGCGATTTTTCTCGATCGATCATATCTGCTCACGAAATATATCTTAACGTAAACAATGACAACATATGAAATGGATTAAGTCCGACAATTATTTAATATATTTTCTGTTTAAACATTATTTTTATAGATAAAATATATTGTCATTGCTTACATTTCCTATGAAATTTCTCGAACATTCAGAACGGTAAATGTAATTAATACTGTTTAATTAAAACAGAACATTTATTTAAATAAATTGTATCTATAAAAATAACGTATAAACAGAAAATATATTAAATAATTGTCGGACTTAATCCATTTCATTCTATATATATATATATATATATATATATATATATATATATCCAAAATTTATCTTCTTTAGGCATGTTTATGTGTTCCTTCGATATCTGTTCATTATATACCTGTGTTCCTCTCATGAAGACGAATGACATTTGCTGCGACATGCTTTATCGTAGTACTCTGTCACCTCCAAGTATTCCTGAGTCGGCATTTGTTGAGTTAATTAAATTTGCCACGTCTTCTGTTGAATTTAGTTTCAACAACACCGTGTTTCGACAGATTGACGGTGTCGCGACGGGTTCTTCTTTTGGTCCAGCCCTTGCCAACATATTCGTCGGCTTTCACGAAGAAAGAATACAAAATGTCCGCAACTATATTGTCGGTACGTTGATGATACCTTTTGTTTATTCAACAATGATGACGAGGCTGACCAGTTTCTTTCATTTTTTAATAGTATCCATCCTGCACTGCGGCTCACCGTTGAGAAGGAGTCCGGCTGTCAATTGGCCTTCCTGGATGTATTGGTACATCGGACGCCAGAGGGTTTTCTGACATCGGTTTACAGGAAACCAACCTTCGCTGGATTATACACACGTTGGGACTCCTTCTCTCCCACTAAACGCAAGTTAAACATAATAAGAACCCTCCTTCATAGAGCATTAAAGATATGCTCTGAGTCCTTTTTGGATGGTGAGGTCAATTTTGTCAGGGATACCCTTTGCGGTCTAGGTTACCCACCTGACGTTGTTCAGTCTGTTATCCGAGACAAAATTGAAAAGTTCAGGAGTGTAAAGATTTGCGGTGTTGGGAGATGTCCGGTTTATCTAAGATTGCCTTGGATCGGAACCAAATGTGAAAGTTTTGTGAGACAAATTTCATCGAGTGTTCTTCGCTGCTTTTTCTCTGCTGAGGTTCGTGTAGTATTTCAAACACGGCCTATGTTTCATTCAATGTGTAAAGACGTTCTCCCTCCTCACCAAATTAATTCTGTTATCTATCAATATGGTTGTAGTTGCAGTGCCAACTACATAGGGAGTACAACACAACGACTGGACATGCGAATTAAGCAACACGTTCCCACAAAAATCAGGAACCATACCCTGCCGTTTGATGGACTCGTCCCGAACACCTACAGTTCAACCATTTGTGAGCATCTATTAAAGAACAGAAGGTGTGCGGCTAAATTTAGTGTGGATTGGTTCACCGTGTTGTCCCGTTCACACTCTTCATTTCATCTAAAGGTGCTGGAGTTAATTTACATCGGGTCCCGCAGGCCCTCCCTGTGTAAACAGCGTGAGTGTCTGTTGGGGCTCGCTGTCATTTGCCTCTAGCTCCATTTTGTTTTCTCCCCCTCACACTCATTTCCTTTTTCATTGCATATTCTGTTTTTTAATGACATTAAAATCTCCCGTAGAAGCCTGAAGAGCGAGAGCGAAACCGGTTGCTTCCCTTTTATTCTTTGCTTTAGTATTTTAATATGTCTAGTAATATTAAGCTTAACACCTTCATTTCAGTTATAAAATTTTGTACCTACAAAAATATCTTGTAATATATATATATATATATATATATATATATATATATATATATATATATATATATATATTACATCGAAAACATGTAAAATTGCTACAGAATTGCGTGTTTCAACGCATATCACTGCGTCTCATCAGACGATTGTAATTTACTGGCAAGTGAATGATTTATTTGGATTTAAAAGCAAAATACAACTTCTTTCGAAAAAAAAAAGGTTATAAGACTTGAGGGCTTTACCCTCATCAACCAATCAAATATGACCTACATTATATTTAAACTAATCGAAGAAGCAAAAATTAAAATTTACTTTTATATAAATGGGTCATGACCCGTAGATTGGCAGCTAACACCTGCCAAACATTAAGTTAATTGTACCTGGAGATATATTGTGTGTTTTACAAGCAAATGTTTAAAAAACGGAAATAAATTGGAAAACTTAATTTTCTGATTTATTTTTCAAATTAATGGTAGTAACAGTTTTAGGAAACTTAAACAGCTCAGCCAATCAAAAGCATTGTCATAAATTGATGTCAATTAGACAAATTCAGGCTTGTTTAGTTCTTGGTTTCAACAAAAAAGTGGTGGGGTAAAAGCGCGCATTCCCCCCCCACACACACACACACACGCACACACTTCTATAGTAGCATATATGTTTGTTTGAAATCATTTTTTATGAATGCAATTATTAGAAAAATGAAAACTTTACGACAAAGTATCATGTTTCATATTTCTGTACAGTTTAGTGACTGTTTTTTTCTCCTGACAGAAGTAGGAAAGTTGATCACCCGAAACATTTTGTTGACAGTCGGGATACCCTTCTCAATAAACCAGGTCATGATCATAGCTCAGGACTTGAGACAATAGATCAACGAATTCATAAGAAGGTCGGACGTTGTCGTGCGTGTCATGTAAACTTACTGCCATGTGAGATTTCATTGTAAACACGGAAGACGACAAGAGAAACAATTTTAAATCTAAAAAAAAAATCAAATTCAGTGACTTGGAACAATTCAGCCGAATGCAAGAAATAACCTGAGTATTTTAATAATAATCGGATTTTTTTATATTTTACACAATCTAGATTCATTCTATAATCAGATTTTCATTCTATTACAAATGTATGCATAGTATTAGTGCACTTATTTCTTAGATGCTCTGACACACCATCAGTAATGCTTTAAGTCGTGAATCATATATATATATATATATATATATATATATATATATATATATATATAAAAATTGTGTGGGAAAGGGAAAGACACATGAGAAAACCTCATAGTAATAAATTTATAAAATATCAAATTGATATATGCCGCCATTTTTAACGACTTCTCCAAACTACTTTCTTATGATATTTATAAATATTTTATATTAAAACAATTTTTTCCGTAAAAAATAGATTTCTCAAGGTCAGTAACTGCTATTACTCTTTCAAGTGTTGATGAAGGCTTGCATCGTATCATTTTATTTGAAGTAGTGTATAAGTCAACATTTTGATTGTCATTATTTTCTCTTTGAGTTATATATATATATATATATATATATATATATATATATATATATATATATATATATATATATATTGCTGCTGTCGAAAGTCCTCAAGTTTCTGTCATCTTCTACACTTCTTTGTGATTCTGTAGCGCAGTCCACGTGGTTCAAAGAAGAAAAGTCCTGTTCAACGCCTACAGGTTTCATTCGCTCGGAGCCATTTTTAATGAATGATATACAACTGACAGTTTAGATATTTCTGAAAAAAATTGACGTCATGTATGACATCCACATGAAAGACTCGATCTGACGAGGTATATAATCTGCAATTGATATTTACTGAGCTTGAATTAATCTTACAGTAATCGAACACCCAATGAAAATCGAAGCCATTGAACAATGGCTTCCAGAGGTTTGATTGATTTTTGTTTATTTTTTTATTTTCAAGTAAATTCTCATTTTTTGATATTTGAGACCCTCGTTTAAAGGTTCTTCTTTTATGTGATATGTCTTTTCAGGACGTGAGCTCTCACGGCTCTCCACATCTTCCCGTCTTTTGCAGCTCTTAATAACTTTTTCCTCTGTAGCATTCTTCCTTTCCCCTGTTCTGCAATTCATCCATTCAAACCCGTTAAGTAGTTTACTCGCTGTTTCTATTTCTTTCAATGTTTTTGTGGGTATTAAATTCTCCAAGCCTTCTTTCCTTATGTACCCAGATATGTCAACTATCAATTTCATATTTCCTTGTTCCTAGGTTTCTTAAGACTTCCTCGTTGCTCACATATTCTGTCCAGTGTATTCTCCGCGTTCGTCGGCAGAAGCGCCATTCACACAAACTGTTTTCCATCTGTTTCTCTTTTCTTCAATATATCTTGTGAGTATTAATTTCTCTTAACTCTCTTTTCTTATTAGAGTTCTCAGAAATTTTAACTGTCCTTTTCTGAGTGGAACTTCAAGGAAACCAATACTTACTATTTCCCTTAGAATTTCTTCGTATCTCGTATTTTCTGTCCATAGAATTTACAGCATTCTTCTGTAGAATCACATCTCTGTCGCTTCAAGTCTCTTCTTCATCTGTAACGAGATTGTCCCACACTCACTACCATATCGGAAATCGTCCTTATTTTTAAAAAAAAAAGAAAAGAAAAAAAAGAAAATAATAAACAAACAAAAAACGTTAGTTTTATTTGTCAAGAATCATTATTAATAATCATTATTAATAATTTTAAAATAGCCCAACATACGATTCTGATATTACTTACTGAAAAAATGTTTATTTAGGATCAAAGGGATACCGATAGTTTTGTATTTAATTTTTGAGATGAGGAATTAGCAATAAGCTTTCAAGATTTGGAACTATTGTTTTCCTCTTGATTATTATAACTGTTATTACAGACACGTTTCAATCAAGTATCCTCTGGGCATCTTCAGTTGTCCATTATTTTTGTCTGATGTGGGATATCTGTTGTTTTTATTATTTTGTCTCTGGGATGCCAGTTCTTTTTTGTTCCAACTTGAAGCTATGTATATTGTTTCATTATCGGATCCAAAGAGTCATGAATGTTCTTGGGGTTTGATAGTGGTTTCCCGTTGCCTTACATAGCACAAAGACAAACTTTACTAAGAGCTACAGAGGACAGGAAATTGTGAAGAGCCATGATCGGAAAACTGCTCCATTTTCCCTAGAATGCATGGCAATTCACTGATAATGAAGAAAACAAATCTGGGGAGAGGCATGATCGCTTACGTCCTGAAATGACATGACATTAAAATTATTGCTCTTTCATAATCTTGAATGTGAAACAATATCGAGCAACAAAAAGACAAGTTACTACAAGAAAATAAAAAGAAACAAAGATTTTAAAAAAAGGTATTCATGTTTGTTTTTCACATGGGAAAAACTCAAGATTGATATATATGCCATCCATTTGGGACGTTAAAATTCTTTTTTAAGATATCCGATCTTTCGAATAGAAATGAAAAAAATATTCTAACCGGTGTCTGTTTCTGTGCTTTGACCCTTTGAGATATGCCCAGAATTTTGGGGAATGAAATATCACGAGTTTATTTCAATGACCTGATAACTATCCATGTCTATGCTAATGGCGGAGTCGAAAACTAACAGCCGAGAGGATTGGGCGGAATTTTGAATGGAAGTGCCTTCAATCTCGCGAGCAGTGTCACCACCTGAAAGCCACACACACACACACACACACACTTATATATATATATATATATATATATATATATATATATATATATATATATATATATATATATATATATATATATTTCAGTGGATGTAGGCATCAAATGTTATTACTAAAGACAACAGATATTTCATGTCGATTAATTTTATTGATCGATGTGTCCAAATTACGAATAATCCTCGGATAAGATCTGAGGATTATTCGTAATTTGGAAATTCTGTCAAAAATTGTCCAAAGTTAATTTCGGAAGAAATATAATCCAAGCTTTCGACTTAAGTTATCATCAGGGTAAGTAGAGACAAATGATGTGTGTTGCGACGTAGGCAAGGTGTAATGTGTATATGTACATTTAAGGATGCAGGCTCTTTAATTATAATTGTTTAAGAACCTGCATATGATACATACACACACACACACACATCACACGTTGCCTACATCACAACACTCACCATTTGTCTGTACCTACCATGATGATGACTTAAGAAAGTTTAAAGCTTGGACAATTTCTGATAATATTTCCTCCCTAGAAAAATCAGTTAATCAACACAAAATACCTGTTGTCGTTCATATATATATATATATATATATATAATATAATTATGCAGTGTCACATTAGAACATGCACATACCCACTACAAAACTGTACATCTTGTTTCAACGTTAAAAATGATTTTTTAATGTTGAAACGAGATGTACAGTTGTGTAGTGGGTATGTGCTAATGTAACACTGCATAATAAATAAATATTTACGGCTCTACTTTTGTGTTGAGCCCTGTTTTAAATTAATGTTTTTACTCTTCGTTCTTTTACATTTGTGTGTGTGTGTGTGTATATATATATATATATATTGTGTGTGTGTGTATTTTGTACTATGAAGAAGCTATTTGTGTGTTGAAGAGCGGAATCTCTTGTGTGATAATGACTTCCTGTTTCTATTTTTATTTTGTTATCAGACAACTGTTTTGTTGACTAACGTGCGAAGAGTGCAAGAGTCTCGTTTCGGGCCATTCTTGGCCTGTAAAAGAGATACGACACCAAGTATGCAGTAGTATGTAAAGCGGTGGCTGATGTGGTCAAGCGTGACAGCAACGGCAGCAGACGAGACCCACCTTAGTTTTAAAGTTCGAATTCCTAGTCTCGAGATTGTTCCACGGACAATAACTAAGGTTATTAAAGTGTTGGTTATGAATTTGGTGGCATAGTAACTGTGAGTTCAATTCCCGAGCCGGGTAATACAGACTCTGTGGAAACAGGACGAGCAATAAAAAGTACAAACCAGATATACCTAGATATGACCAACAGAACAAAAATAGTTTAGAAATTACCGTGAAGGATCAACTGACACCTGATGCAGTGATAACAATAGCAACAAAGATAACACCAGAAATTCAGACTGATTGGCCATCCTGGGTATGGCGATAAACTACATCCGGCAGCAAGGACTCTGATCGAGGGGTTTTGAGGAGATTGGAATCACCTTTTAATTGCTTTTGTATTCAGGTCCACTCTGACTCGGGGTGGTAGCACCTGTTAGGGTCCCAGCTATGACCAAATAGTTAACCCCCACCCGAAACTCGGGTAAAAACACTACGAAAGTACAAAAATAGATTTTTTAGTAAAAATACCAGCAATACGTTTTTGAAAAAAATATATTATTAGAAATACATTTTCGAAAAGGAAAAAAAATTACCCGCAATACATTTGACTGTCAACAAAAACCCTCTTTACAAAAATACGTCAGTGAAACCTGATCTATAAACTCATTTCTTACAAAGAATACATATATTCTACTCATACGAACCTGTCCTAAAAATCTTGCCGCCATTAAATAAGCTGAAGTTTGATATGCTGTAAAACAAAATCCAAAACAACCAAACCAAACTGATCAGACGGATCAGGTTGGTTGATTTTACGATATGCCCGATCATTGTCATTTAATGTAGAAATCTTTTTTTTTTATTGTTATTATAATCTAACAGAATTTTCTTGGTTCAAGTATAGATAAATATTAGTCGTTTATATTTAAGTCTATAAGCATTTATTTAAACTTTGTACAGTTGTTTAGTGGGGGCGGGAATGTTGAAGGTTCTTTTTGATCTCGAAAATGGTTCTTTTTCTATTCTCATAAATTCTTTTATTTTATATATGTATTTTTAACTAATATATATAATGTATGTAGATGTACTAGCAGAGCTACCCGACATTTCCCGGGGTTTAAAAAGTTTAAAATAAATCTATAACAACAACATAGCTTCAAATTCATTTATTCAAACACAAAAAAAATCTTTAAACAGTTTTTACACTACAATATTTCTTGGTAGACAATAGTCTTTGTTTTTCCTTATGGAGCATAAACAAATGAATTGGTTTTACTTCCCACATGAGAGAAACAAGATTCTTCTAACTGTAGTCCATAAACTGGTTAGTCTGACTTTGTACTTTGTTAATAGACATAGCAAAATTTACTCGTTATCCATTTTTATGAAAAAAATGACCTTTTTTCTTTAAGTTTTTTGTTCAAGAGTATATTATACTCTTATATTGAGCTCCACCAATTTGCCGAAAAATGGAATAACTATAGATTAAAATTAATTTTAAAAATAAAAAATCGTTCTTGAATCGTTCTTGAATCGTTCTTTATAGCTTTAATTCAAAGATGAAGGAATAAATTTACTATACCCAGTAATACTTTGGTGCATTTAAGAGGGAATTTATATTGATTGGAATAAACTTTCTGTTTCCATTAAAATCGATGATGTCTACTATTTTGAGACATTTGTAAACAAAAGTTAAATTCTCCGTTTTAAAAATCTTGTAAAAATAAAACACATTTTTCAAATGTTATTTGTGTAAAATTAGAAAAATTAAAGTTTACTTAATCTAATTTGAAACGAAGAGTACTTACATTTTAGCAGAAAAAACGTAGTAGAAAATAAGCAAAACATTTTTTAACTACGTGACTTGTTTGTCAGGTGCTAATTAAAGGTATTGACAGTTGAGATCAGGAGAAGTCATCGGATGGATGAATAGAAATGACAAATTTTACGAATTTTAAGTGAACTTATTTAAGTACAAGTAATTTTTACTAATTAACAAATATCATAAGCAATCTAATATTTTATTAATCATTAGGTACTTTAACTTTATAGACTTAGGTTTTAAGATGCTTTCTGAAAAAATAATAAAATGTATAATAAAATACTATATAACGATAAAATAAATATAATATTTCATAACTAAGAAAATATAAAAATTAATATAACATAAAATTTCATAAATAAGAGAGGAACCTGTAATTTTACGTACATCTCTTGTGAAATTTTATGGTATTTTATTTATTATTAATTTTTTATATTTCTTAGGAAATTTTAAACAACTCTTAAAACAAGTGACATTGAAACTGGATTTTAAAAGATTTAACAACTTTATAAATTATTGTAATTAAAATTATTAAAAAAAAGCGAAAATATTTCTTGTAAAACATTATTTTTCATCGGAAAATGTTTTTGTTTCATACAATATTATCCTCAGTCTTAACATATATTATTCATAAAAGCAATTAAAAACTTTTCTAATTCAATAATGTCTTAGTTTTATTCGGTTTTGTATTTTACAATTCAGAGCTGATTTTTGGTAACTGGTCGTTCGATTTTTTATTTTTCTTGTTTGTTTGTTTTTTTTTCTGTTTTATTTGGTTTTTATTATGCTTTGTCCTTTATTAATTTGTTTTATTTTTTTATAATTTTAAAAAATTATTTTTGAAACCCCTCTCGGACAAAAACAAGGTGTGGATTTTATTGAAGTTTGGTGTTTACTATTCTCCACCAATTTTTATTTATAAAAGGACGTGCGCTCGGTCATTGTATCTGTATATCTATCTATATATCTATCTATATATCTATCTATATATATATATATATATATATATATATATATATATATATTAGGTCATCCCATAAGTTCTGTCCGAATTTTAACTTTGTTAAAATTAACGAAATTTAAAGAGTATTTTATAATGTCTAATGGAGCTGAACATTATGTTTAGATGCATTTAAACTGATCAAATTTTATTTCAGAGAACAATAAAATTAAATTTTGTTTGATTAAAACCCTCCTAACATGGAAGTACCCAAGAATCATTTGAGGTACATAATGCTTTATGAGTTCAAGAATGGAAACTCAGCAGCAGAAGCGGCTAGAAACATTCACTCAGTTTATGGAGAGGAATGTGTGAATGAAAGAACTTGCAGAAGATGGTTTGCAAAATTCAGAGGTGGAGATTTCACCCTTGAAGTTGAAGATCGAAATGGACGTCCAGTTGAGTTTGATGAAAAGCTTCTTGAAGCAGGCCTTGAAGAAAATCCTGCTTTATCAGTTGAGGAATTGGCAGTGGTTCTCGGTTCAAACCATACAACTGTTCATCGTCATCTTCAACAACTTGGAAAAGTTCCTAAACTTGGAAAATGGGTGCCTCATGAATTGTCTGAAAACAACCTCAAATCCCGAGTTGACATCTGCTCTTCTCTCCATTCTTGCCAACTTGTTTCACCTTTTTTGGATAGACTTGTGACTGGCGACGAAAAATGGATCTTTTATCGAAATGTTAAGCGTCGTAGACAGTGGCTTGGTAAAGGGGAAGGACCCCAGCAACAGCCGAGAAGGGAACTTCATGGGCAAAAGGTTCTTCTTTCAATCTGGTGGGATGGCCAAGGAATAATCCACTTTGAATTCTTACCACCTAATGCAACAATTAATGCTCAAATATACTGTCAGCAATTAGAGCGTTTGAACCAAGTTTTGAGGAAAAAAGACCTGCTCTAGTGAATCGAAAACGGGTGATGTTTCTTCAGGACAATGCGCGACCATACACAGCAAGAATCACGTCACAAAAGATCGAAGAACTTGGTTGGGAGAAAATTCCTCATCCACCTTACTCTCCCGACCTTGCTCCTTCAGACTACCATTTGTTTCGTAGCTTACAGAATCATTTGGAAGAAACAGCTTTTGTCACACAGGAAGAGGTTAAAACTGACATTTGTGAGTTCTTCGAATCAAAGCCAAAAGAATTTTACAGTAATGGAATTAGTAAGCTTGTTAATAGATGGAAGGAAGTCATAGATAATCATGGAAAATACATTGTTGATTGAATCTGTAATTAAATGTAACATTTGGTTACTTGTTTTCTTTATTCAAAATTCGGACAGAACTTATGGGATGACCTGATCTCTCTCTCTCTCTCTCTCTCTCTCTCTCTCTCTCTCTCTCTCTCTCTCTCTCTCCATATATATATATATATATATATATAGGGAGCGATGGGTAAATTATCGCCATTTTTAATTTTGCGCATGCACATTATTTGTTTTTGATTTTGTCGACTGCACAGGATAGTAGGATTAGTTGAGCCCCGTTTGTGGAGAAAAAGTGAACCATGACGCAATTCACTCCGCCAAAACTTTGGAAACAACACGCTGTACTATTTAGCATTCGCGCCGGAGGCGCCAATACGAACATTTCAGAGTGTTTTTGTGTCAATCTGAGAGTTGGGTTAGTCTAATGGTGATTTCGAATATGTTTGAAGTGATCACTTGTGGTGGCGACGTTATTCCTCTATTCATCTTCCCACTGGGGCTCAAACTTAACACAGAGCCCTACATCAAGTGCCTTGAGGAGGTAGTGCTGTCCTGGCTCAAGAGTGTCCGCTTGAAGACCCTATCCCTGGCAACTGGACTCTGTACCATGCCAGAGTAACAGGAGAACCCAATCATAACTGTCAAACAATTTCTGCGACCACATCACCCCTTACATCTGGCCACATAAATCCCCAGACTGCAACCCACTTGATTATCAGGTGCGGAGCGCAGTTAAGCGAGAGATCAACAAAACTTCTTGTCATACCAAAGATGAACTGAAGGCAAGGATTATGGCAGCATTCACCAAATTAAACAACGTGACCGCCCAGAAGAACTGCAATAGATTTCGAAGTCGTCAATGGTGATTTTATTGAATAAATTTACTCTTTAGTATTTCAAGATACTTTTGTGTAATTTTAGTAAATATATATTTTAAAATGAGTTGTCAGTGTTATTCATTTGTGGGTCATTTAGACAATTTATCCACCGCACCCTATATAACACGCACACACAAGACTCTCCCGTCGTCTTCGACGTATGAGGGTACAACAACTCAATTCTTAGAACCGAACAACCAGACTACACGCACTTATGCTTTGACTATAGTGGTGACGGTTTGTGCAGAAGCATATACACTTTTTGGAAGAACCGAATACAGAGAACTTGTGCACATAGTGACTCTCCTCCTGTTTTGAATTCAGTGTTGTCTTTCTCCTAAACCAGTTGCTACCGAAGGTTATAGGACCGAGTCTCTCCTGCTATTTACCCATATCTAGAGGGAGAAGAGATGGATTCATAACTTTCCTAAGCACGTAAGTGAAGGTAACGAACTCTACTATCCGATTCCTCAATCCAAGCTGCTATCTATTTCTCTATCGTGCCTATATTGGACAATTAAATGATAAAATGTGGAGAAAAAAGACCGAGGTTATGTGCTTCGTCCCTAGAACTTCTTCAGACTGAAAATAATGTTTTTGTTATCGATGGAGCCAGTCATATATATATATATATATTTAATGTGTGTGTGTGTAAGTGTGCCCCTTAGCTGATTGGCATTCCGATTCCAGAGTTTCGTAGACGGGGCACGTCTGTCTATTCTTCAGGGAATATCAGCTATTGACTGCTTATATTTCTCGATTTTTCTTTTTTATGCATTTATCATTGGCGTAAGTTTTTTTTTTTTTTCGTATTGTTTGTGTGAGTTTGCGCGCATGCGCCCGTCTGTGTGTATGTCTAGGGTGTCGTGATTATTTACCCTTTTCTTTGTTTTTATTGTTTTTGTCTCCACTCACTCCTTAGCTTTTATTTCCTTTTCTTTCAAATGTAGCTATTTATTGCCAGTTTATACATACATACATACATACATACATACATACACACACACATATATATATATATATATATATATATATATATATACACAAACGGGGAAGAAATATAACAAACGCCATTTACAATTTTACACCTTAAACGCTAAAGATAAAGGGACCCTTTAATTTTTTTTAATCTTTTCATTATATCCATTGTTTTAGTAACATAATCTAGTCGATCACAGAAAGCATTTCATCACTATTGTATCGGCATTAGTTTTGCGAAGAATTGAGTTTGAAGGCGTATCGTCCTGGACGTAACTTTATCGTAGAAGATTGCGAAATTTCACTTTCAATACATTTTCACTTTAATAAATTACTCTTTTGATTAAAACTGCGTGCCTGAAGTCGACAAAGCTAATCTTAGTAAATGCCTATTTGTCATGTTGTGTGGAATAAATATTTAAAAAGATTCTCCCGTCATGGTTATAAATAGTTTGTAGCGAATAGATGCTACAATTTGTATTGAACAAGGTTGCCGTTGGTTACCAGTTTGTCGCGAGAGGAGTCACTGCTTCTTACGGCTGAGCTGGAAAACCTTCAACGTAAATGAATTCAACGTTTTCAAAAGGAATGAATTTCAACACGTACAGGATTTTTTTTAAATAGTTCACAAAAGAAGAGAAAGAAAAATGTACGTGTTCACAGTTCGAAAAAAGAATAAAAAAAGTACCTAACCGTAATGCGTGCGGGTGTAAACCTTCACGTGGTTTGTTTGAAATTAACTAGCCGGTTTGCCGGGGATTGTCTTTCCTCTTATCGGTACTACATCCCAGACTAAAAGAGAAGGGTTCATGCCCGTTCCTTTTATGCTACTGAATAGAACGCCTACATAGCGAGCGTCTTGGCAGACAAGGTGTAGTTAATCCTCACAACAATAAGCAGTCTCGATTAACCAATTTTCAAGGCTGATTTGATGTCCTACACTTGTATCTCCGTATCAGACTTAACTAATTTTAGTAAATACTTAAACTGAAATCAAAATATTTCTATTATATTTATATATTCTCTGTTTAAACAAATTCATTTGACACTAAGTTTACAAAAACCTGTATCTGGATATTAAGTATCGACACCGACTTACTAAAAACATAAATAATTTAAATGTCGGTTTTCGTGATGACAAAGGTACGCAGGTGTAGGCTTTAAGAACGCTTTATTCAACAGAAAATACAAGGTTCGCGTATAGTGTCCTTTTATAGTTCCAGTCAACAAAAATAGTAAATTTTTACTATCAAAGAGGAGAGTAACAAAACAATGGGAGATCACTCTTGATTATTCATAAGTTTTATATGAAAGATAATAAATAGACTAGAGCTAATATGTAAAAAAATTACGTGTTTAAATAAAGATTTTAGACATTTTTAATAAATTGACTCAATCGCTCAACGACCTCCATTATTGACGATAAATGAAAACAACAAATTTTATTTTATTTTTTATTAAATCTCTTATGTGACTTTATTAAAAACAAGCAAGTAAGTAAATTTAAAGATTAATTAACTGGATTTTGCAAAAATAATACTTGCTTTTTGCTTAAAACAACGAAAATTATGTTTATTTATACACGGTAGCCATAAGGTCATCAAAGTTATAGGTCAACAACAGTAATCTTTTATTGTCGCCCCCACTTTAGAAAAAACACGAGCGTAAAACGGTACAAAGGGAGACAAGAATCTAGAAAGTGGTATTGTTTATGTTTAAAAATCGATTATCTTTAACGAACCGTATATAACCAATCATCTACACACAAATATATATATATATATATATATATATATATATATATATATATATATATATAATTATTCTAGAGGCTTTTGAGGTTTTTTATACTTAGTCGAATAAATAATTTTATTTTTGTACCACAATGGGAGTATAAAAAAATATTTAAAATATAGTTGAATGATACGTTTTGAGTTTAACTAATCGCATTTATTTTTGTGACTATTTTTACTTATCTGATGTCATCAATATTTAATGAAGACGTTTTTAATTGTTCTCATTTTAAAATTTATTAAGCTCAAGGAAATGCTTCAAAAATCGGAACACAATGAATCGATTACCGTAACAGAAATACAGAAGTACTTATTTCTTTCATAACTTTCGTACATAAATAATCGAATAGATTTAAAAATTCCTGTAAAAATATTCTCAGTCGAAAATGGCATTAAACTTTACATTTTTTTCGATTTTTTTAATTTGTTTCATTAATTAAATATATATATATATATATATAATATATATATATATATATATATATACACCTTGTTCTCAACAGTAAATGGATAAATGTCCAAATATCGCTGGAAAGTTAATTTTCTTTTTTAAATAAATATTGAATGTAGATTTTTCATGTCAAATCTGAAACAATATCATTTTTTATTATGGAAACACCAACTCTCAATAAAAAAAAATATTTTTGGGATTTTAATAAATTATTTTTGTCAAAGTTCAGAACGGATTTTCTGTATGTTTGTGGTAAGTACGAAAAAATAACTCCCTTTACACGCTCCCTTTTAAATTCGTGTGCGCAAAGGAAAAAAGACGAAAAGAAATTCTCGATGTGTGAAATTGCTTTTGGCCCAATGAAAACCTTGTCCTCACAGAAATTAGCCGTTGAGCCAAGAAGAAGAAGAAAAGAAAGCCTATGCGAAATTCCTTTTGATATAAAATGAGGAGCAAAATTAATAATAGTGTCTGAAGTCATATGAAAAGTTTTATTTCTGTTCACCGCATCCAACGTGGAAGTTTTCAAATTACCCGCCAATTATATTATTGGACTTTTAAACAAGCACACGACACTTCAAAGTATTTTCTTTCAACAATCAAAGAAAGCTAAATATTTCAAACTGTCTCTCTTTTGTTCTACTTTTGAACGTATGCAAGCTATATATATCTTCTGTGGGCAACAAACTCACTTACCTTTTTGTTTGAAACATTTTTTTAATATTATTTTGTGTCAGATCATTCATTCTGTTGTATGAACGTTTCCTCTTCATGACAATTCATTAAAACTGCGGACTTTAAAATTTTCTGATTTATTTTCCTGAAATAATCTGATAAAGGGAAATAAAGTATTTACGGGATTACACAGAGATTTACTAGACATCAAATCGTCAATTTTTAGAAAAAAATCTTTGTTTGCCTTGGAACCACGAAAGGGTATTGTATCGCCTTGCAAAATTTCTCTTTGCGGCCTTGTACCGGACTTATTCAACCTATACAGTGAGACGATTCTGAGAGAATTAGAAGTCCTAGCAGGATTCATTATTCGCGGACACAATCTTAAAAAAAAAAAAAGATATGCAGATGACACAGTGTTGATAGCAGACGCAGAAAGGAAAATATAAGAACTCGAATAGAAGGTAGTGAAGGAAAGCGAGAAGAAAGGACTAAATATCAATTGCAAGAAGACAGTGCATGGCTATTAATAAAAAGAACAGCCCAACATACAAATTACATATTAGAGCTTCCCTAATATATTTCCTTATCTCCTTATGGCATATTTGTAGCAGACAGTCAAGTATCTCATTCTGAGTGATTTTAGAAACACGTTTAAAAACCGTACTGGATTCTAAGTGATTCTTCAAATCTGGATCTAATTTAGATGCAAAATTCATTAATCCCCTAAATTCACCGGGATTTGCTGAATCATCTTTTTCATCATGTTCACGTAAGAGTTTCAAAGTTTCCCCAAAATAAAATACAGTGTATTATTTTGGATAAAATTTCACGGTTCTTTTTAATCTTCATGTTATGTTCATTGATTGAAAGTCTGTATGCCTCGCTACGTTTCTCTTTAATATTTACGTTGCCGAAAAGTGACAGTGAATGTTTCTTTGACTTCATGTTTCTCAGTTTTTTTCTTTCATTTTGTTTATATTTCTAAAAACGTCTTTTATCCACGTTACATCGCCTTCAAACAGCAGGAGCAAAACTGTGCATTTTTCACTTTACAGCCGCAGAGCCTACATTTCCATTCGTAGCATTCATTATTAAAGCTACGAATATACCTCATGTTGTTGCTTATTCCTGATATATCAGGTGGTGAACAGTCTCTTAACTGTAACTTTCTCATGGAGAAACAACTGTGAAAACTTAAGTTCTGTGATAGTGAACTTCAACAGCTTATTTCTTGGGTATTCTAGGAGGTCACGGTTAAATTATGGTATATCTGATATCTTTCTATACAATAAAACAGGGAAAAACAATGAATTAAATAGAATACCTGGAAGCCTGGTATCCATCTATAGTTTATCACATCCACGAATATTGTAAACAGTTTTTAAGCACAACACACGCTGTCAAAAATAAACACTTACACTCGGACAACAAGAGTGGGCACTACGTGAGCGACAGTGCTCTCTCTAAACAGCATTCAACTTTTTTCCTGGGATATATGCAAATGCCGCATTACTGGAGCTATGAAGTACACAGTTCTATATAAGGATTTTTTTTTAAATTTTCAAGAATGTTAGGATGGCTACTGACATTTAAGCATAAGGATTAATGTACAAGTATAAAAGAATTAAATAAAAAAAAAGATTCATTATATTGAATGTTAACAATAATATCGAATAAAAATAGGGGGCGCTGCAGTTCCGCCGTGTCTATATACGATCAGCCACTGATCACCTCATCCTGAAGAGAGACGGCATATAGAAGATCAAAAATGCGCACGCATTTTGGTGATGCCTAATGTAAATCTACTAAAAAAAACGTCTTTGATTTCAATATCCTGTTCAAGGGAAGTAACTCTACTTGATTATATTAATTCCCCTGAACAAGTTATTTTTAACTCTCTTCAAACTGTTTTCCATTAAAATGAAACGCTCTTGTAAAAATAGATAAATGATGCCAATGACGATGTTAGTGTGAGTCATTTTGTTTATATTGTATATAAATAATCTAATGAAATAGAATGATTTTTAATGAGTTCAATTTTGCAAACAGTTTTAATGCAATTCGCATCTGCCTTTCATCTGTCCTGACAAAGATACAGGATTTTAAAGTGGTAATCTTTAAAATCAGTATTTTTTTTTTTAATATAGATTTATTTTTAATCTTTTCACCCCCAAGCAAGGCAATGCTACTAAGAAACAGGCAGGTTACTCAGTGTAAGAGAATATGAGAAAAAGAAAACATTATTAAGGAAAATTGGTTCAATTTTTATGGCTTATCTACCTTTTGCAGGTTATTTAAAGCCAGAAAATATTTTTAGATTATAAGACAATTTTTCGGGGATATAATAATGACTTACTGATAAAAGTCCTAATAATTAACCCATAGCTGGTGAGGAAAAGAGGTGGATTCATGCCTTTCCCAAGTGTATATGCGCGTAAATGAATATAACGAACCCACCTGGAATTGGAACTTTGTTCTCCGAATTCCAATTCTCTGCCGCTATCCATTACAGCACCCGCACATCTAAGCTTACTGTACCTGGTATGCACAAGTGGTCATCTAAGTACTGATCAGGTTCGATGTTGCTTAACTTGATCTTACGAGAATCGGTATTTCAACGTGATATGGCCGTGAGGCGTTATCAAGGCATTAATCAAGAAGACAGGAGATAATTATTTACAGTGCATTTCAATTTTTGAAGAACAAACTCAACAGGAAAGCAAGAAGCCAGAAGAGAGTTCCACAAGCGAGAAGTACAAAAGAAGAAACTGTTAGCATAGAACTTACGGTTACATCTGGCCATTTCAACTATAAAAGGATGATACCTTGCCGCCAATCTATAACTACGCTTACATTAATAAAATCTAAGTACCAAAGAGGTAAGCTCATCAGAATAATTACCATTAATATATTTATAGAAAATGCACAGGGAAGCTACGTTACGGCGGTGGGAAAGTGACTGAAGCCGAGACGCCAGGTCAGGACCGATAACATTGCAGATTCTATCAAGTATCTCTAAATGTATAACAGAAGCACGAGACCATACGTGGAAGCAGTATTCAGTACACGGACGAATGGTAGGTAGACTTATAATTATGAAAAATAGATTCTGGCGAGAGAATATTGCCGGGCACGACACAGTGAACCAACTTTCCAAGCAATTGATTCAATATAATCTTTCCAAATCATGTCTGCGGTAAACTTTAGCCAGAGAAGGTGCAATGAGTAACTCTCAGTAATCCGATATCAGGATATCAAGGAATTAAAATCCGTTGAGAAAGACGATCAGAGATACAAAGAAATATGTAAGTTAGCAGAAACACTTAATATTGGAGAAACTACTTTGATAGAGAAAACATCAGTGGGCAAAATGCTTCATTGTTTTTTGTTGTTTTTTTTTTCAGTATGTCTACTTATCTAATGAAGCTTGAAAATTAACTCAAATTTTTTTTCTTGTGGATTTGACACTCGTAATTGTGACAAACAATAACATTTATAAATACTCAATTAAAGCTTAATATTATATTTCCTTGGTGTTAACAAACCTGAATTCCTTATGAATCGACATCTAGTTGTTTGGAAGAAGCAGAACACTGCAATGAAGAGATGTTTAACCCAAAAATGGGACTATAAAACATTAATGGGTTATAGGTAGAAATTTATAATTAACTCCGGAATTTTATTTTTATAATTAATACGGGATTTTATGGCGGGTATTTTGAAAACCTTTTCTTTCCTTTTAAACAATAAATTCTCTCGCTAACTGGAATGATTGATTTCTTTTGGCCTAATCGACACTGCTGAAAGAGCAATGTACTGGTGTCGCTTATATGCAAAAAATATTATAATTGTTACCAGCTGTTGAGATTTTATTGATTCTTGGCCCTAAACTCTTAATATAATGTTCTTATTTTGAATAATCAAAAGGAAGCGGAAATAGACGCTTAAGCCATTTCCATTTAGCCGAATGTCATTTACTTTTATTGAAGATAATCTGCATAAATTGACATTTAGATCGGAGAGAGAGAGTTGGAAATACAGGTAGTAAAGCATTTTTTTCCTCTTCTTAATACAAACATTTCATTCAAGTACATTCCCTCGTTGGTAGAATGAAACACATTGGTGTGGGCTCCATAATATGCAGACAGTTTCAGAAATTGTCCAGTTCTTTTGAAACTTGCTTTTTCCTACGTCTTGGGTATTAACCTTGACCCTCTTTTTTTTAATCGTAATTAGGAAGGCACGGCCTGAAGGTACGGGCTCTTCTGGAAATGGACTTCCCCTTAGCTTCCTAATTGTTTAATTTCCTAGTTTCCCAGATTGTTCCTAGGGGTCGTTATCTCTAAAGTATAAATACTCGAGAGTACTTCTCTCTCTCTTTCTTCCACTATTCAGCGGACACTGCGACCATGTAAGGCTCTCGCAGAAGATTGCTTTTCCTTGGAAAGATGCCATGAACATTATGCACACACACATACACATACGTATGAACATACTTTGAAACACAAACTCTTTATGTTCATGCACACAAACACGTTAATGTTTTTTGTCTTTTGTAAACCCCTTTTGTAGTCTGATACACATATTTGTTTGGGTATGTATACCGGTTTTTTGGTTTTTCTGTTACATTTTCTTTTGGTTGAACTCAATCGCTAGTCCGCCAAATATTTGTAGTGGACTTTATTTCAGGAGTTCCACACGTGTTTATAACACAGCCTCTAGCGGACCGCGGGTTTATTTACGCGTTAATTTGTATTTAAAATGGAGAATTTGTCGATTCTCTCCAGGCGATATGCTTTTTTTTCTTTTTTCACTGCTATTTGTGAAACAATGTGAATACTGTGTGTCCTGCGGTAGAAACTAGATACAATATCTAGTCATTTTGTTTTCATGATCAAATTCATTGTATAAGCAGTGTGTGTTGAAAAAAATCATTTTGTTTTTTTACGGTTTATCAAATTTTGCAGCTTATTTAAAGCCATAAAATATTTCTAGAGTTAATAATTTACTGATACAAGTCGTAATTCACCCATAGCTGGTGGGGAAGAGGTGGATTCATGCCTTTCCCAAGAGTATTTGCGCATAAGTAAATATAACTAATCCGACTTGAATTGGAACCCGTCTCTCCGATTTCCAATTCCGTTATCCATTACACCACACGCACTCTGAGCTTACAGCACTTGTCACTTTATTATATATAAATATATATTTTTTTTATTACTCGCTTACTTTTGTCATACCAGACTTTGAATTATGTCACTGTGTCCTTCACATGTTTTGACTGACCTTTCAACCACCTGATGAATATTCATGAACATTCTCAAATTAAAAAAAACCTATAAACAATGACATCCTTGCTCTTGTATATAAACACGTGCAACAAAATAAATCCTCACATTTCCTCAGTGGACGAAACGCGTCGGCTAAGAGTAATTTTTCCTCGTCTTTTTATTCGTTTTGTTCCTTCACTCTATCTGAAAATAATAATGTGTGTGTGTGTGTGTCAAAGCAAAGAATTAATGGATTGGATAGAAGTAATATATATCGTTTAATAAATAAAATTTGGACGTCTGTTTCAAATACGGAGTATCCAGTGTAGTAGCATTTGAAGTAATAAATATGTATGTCACTAAATTTATTTTGCTCCTTTTCATCTAAGAGTTTTCAATGAATTTCTTAATATAAGTTTTGGTTTTCTTCTCTACTGAACAGTTTCCATATACCGAATTGCCTCCCTTTCTAAGATGACATTTTACACCCAATTCAAAACTCGAAAGTCACTCAAAGTCGATGGTTACTGTTAAAATAATTACGATTAATGAGGTGTTCGATATATATGTAAAAATGAGTTGGTAAGAAATGAAGATAAGGAGGATGGATAATAATTGGTACTTGACGAGGCAGGTGCTTTCCGGAACACCACAATGTTCCGGTAAGTACCTTCGCAGGAGTTTGTTTCACAAAAGTGGCAGCTCTTGGTGGGTGAGGAGTCTTATTACATCTGGACTACGGAAAAAATTAGATCGATTCGATTTCGTGGATGTAACCTGGCTTATCCTCGATGTAAACGTCTGAATGAAAAAAAAATCGTGCTCATATGCACACTTGCCATGGAAATAGCAATCGAATAGCGATAGGCTTGCGATGAGGCGTCTGGGATGGGGCTAAGAGGTTGCAGAGTAAAGAATAAGCCCCTCATCTCCCCATTAGACCGTGTAAACAGCTATCAGGGCTGGAAAGTGGGCATTGACCAGCTCCAGTCCAGTTATGAAAGAAATACGTCATTTTTTAATTTTTTTTTTTTTTATCTAATCTGACTCTTGTAAAGAAAGCTAGATACTCCCTAAAGTGATAGGAGTCGACCACTTTTTTCGGCATCTTTAGCAATGGATCGTATGTATTAGTTCCACATGAGTTCTTGTTATTGATCTCGATATCTTTTGGAGATTTAGATTTCTAAAGCAATGGCCGATGAAAAATCCGAATCAGAAATTGAAGTATCGCATTGGCACTGAGTGTTTAACACTGAGACAGATTATGTCGCAGAAAATCGCATACATGACGACTACTTTTTGTAAACAATGGTCAATGGCTGTTGGGTTTTGTCGAGGTAGGAAATAAGTGAACAGCAGTCAGAAGGATGGTCTGTGAAAGCAACCTTGGTTTAAAAAAATCGGCTTCTTTTCCTGCACTCACTACTTTTTAGGACCAAAAGGTGAATATGAGCGTTGGAAGACAGGTTTACTTTAATTTTGAAATAGACATTAAATCATTAACTTGCTACAAAATCTATTGATATTTATCGAATGCCTCCTTTCGAAAGAAACATGGTACAAGGCCATGTTTAAAGTGGTGTATTACACACATATGGGACCAAAGGTCAAAAATATTTCAATCTCCTCTGCACTTCCCTTTTGGAGGACACACCAGAGAATAACCTTAGCCGCTTCCCGAAAGAGAGATACTACCTGGGGAGATGGGGCCCATGCGACTACAAAATTTACTGACTACTCATACTGCAATTGATTACTTATGTATTCAAGTATTTTTCCTGTGTCTATCTTCCGTTTAGGATCAGTTAGCATTTTTATAGGATATAAATTATATAGCATTCATTCGAATCATTTCTGGACTGAATAACAGCTAGTTTCCATTTGTCTGTTTTTTAATTATTTTTTTTTCGCTCAATTTACTGTTTTGAATGTATAGATGACTTTTAACGAGTTTACAGTAATTATGCTGTATTTTGGTTTTACAAATATGGAGACTTTGACGAACTTTAGAAAAGGATATGAAATTGTTAATAAAGGGAAGTAATTTCAACAGCTACAATCATTATCTCCCTTGAGTATATAGTTTCAAATTAGATTAACATGTGTTACCATTAGGATAACTCAATTTAAAATTTTAGAGAATTTAAAAATTTTTTTTTTTTTTTTGTATATTAAGATTTTAGAGAATAATATTTAACATGAAAAAAATAAAAAAGATGAAATTCAGATGACTAGAAAGTTCTATCAACTGCATGCACTAAAATCGAAGATATTTATCTAGGTTTAAAAATATAAGAGGCTTTAATTAGATGTTGAAAATTTTACTTAAATTGTGTACTATTATTACATACTTTATAGACCAAATGTAAACGGTGTTTTTTTTTTTTTTCTGGAAAAGTTATAGTTGAGTTTTAACAGGATTTTAATTATTTAATTTTCTTGGTTTAGCCATAGAATTATGAATAAATGTTTTTGTTTTTTTAAATTATGGCTAATATTTTTCTTTTTTTCCTTATTAATCTCATGGCAAAAAAGTAAATTTTCAATATTTTCTCATGCCCAAAGTTATATGGAATTAATATTATTTATTAACTACCACACTCGGGATGAAACCATTAATTTTTGAAAATGGTCTCAGTGCTGCTGCAAGACATTGCATATCTGTAATGTGTCTCAGGCTACTTCCAACTATAGTGATCTTACATGTGACAATATCTTCCCTTAAACAATATACAAGATTGTGCAATTGAGATGAACTGGTAACTTTGACAAAATTCTCAAAAAGAAAGAAAATAAAGTGAGGTTTATAAATCCACTGTAGGGAGTCAGAAGAGAAAAAGAATAATCATTTATACTGAATACAAGTTACGGTCCTTCTCAACACAGCATCCATTGCCTTTTTTTAACAATTTGTTTACTTTTCTCTCTTGTTCCAATGGGAATATTCAGTGATTAGTTAAATATTTAATTGAATTAGAAAAAAATTTACTACTTTACTTTTATGCGTATAATTTTGATTGCATGTAGAAATAAAAAAATTTAAAAAATACCAAACACAAATATCACCGAAATTTGTAACATTTTTTAGACAAGAGTTTTCTATTTAATGGAGAAATGCATATATTATGTTGGTCATTAAAGAAATAATACAGCTGTTGAAGATGTTAAAAAACTAAAATAACAAATTAATTTATATTAGTAAATTTTTTTCAAATAGAACAATTGTTGTTTTAGAGTTGTTTTTTCTATAATTTAGGAAATTCTTAAATATTATCAAACCATTCTAACATACCCTTGTTGATATCCTGCATCATAAACAACCCTTTTAAAATTCTGGTTGGAAATCCTTATAATAGACTAAATAGAACTGACAATACTAAATAAACATATATAATTATTATTAAAATATCTTTTATAGTATGCTATATTTATGGATTAAAGTGCTCAATATCAGGTATAGAGCATATATAAATGTAAAAGGGGACATTGAGGACAACACCCTGCTTTATGGTTAAATGCAATCTTCAGGCCATATATGAGAGTGAGTGATCTTGTGATGGCTGTCAACTCATTAAATGAGTATGACAAGTTTGATCCATAGTTTTAGTTTTGCGAAAACAACAATGACCCTTGAAGCCAGCAAAAAATGCTTATTGCAGGCACAGTAAACTAAGGGCCTGGCCTGTTTTGTAATTCTGTTCCTGTTGCCTATAGTTTTTCATGTGATAGGTTAGACCAGAATGGTATATGCAATTTATGATCAGCTGAGATAGTTCCAAAATAAAATCAGGATTCTTGATGCCAAGATCTACCCTACTATGAAGATTGTTACAACATAATCTTCCTATTACAAGTTCCCTCATTCACGAAGGTACACTGCAAATCAGTGGGATTTCTCATCTGCAGCATATGGGCCTGCTCAAAAATGAGCAAACCCATATGCTCAGACCCATTTCTGTTTTGTTTTGTTTTTTTAATCAACACCTGCAGAACTAACCTGTGGTTTATACTGCAACTATGCTAAGCAAAAGTTTGTTACAATTCAAGTACATGACTAAATAAGGCTACATATGAATTTTGAATTCAGTTGTCCTTCTCCTATATTGGTTGGCAACCATGACTATTTAACCTGTAACTATAGGGAGAAGATATGGATTCATTTTCTTTCCTTAAGGTATTTGTATGAAAGGGCACGTAACAGTCTTGGCTTGCTGATTTCAAACCTCTAACCATTACAGCACCTGCACATCAAGTCCTTGCCAAATGTAAATTCAGTAAATATCTACAAGCATAATTTCTGTAATATTAAACTAAAAACTATTTCTCTGTGACAAAAGAGGCTATGAGATGGTTAGTTAAACACTAATTCTAAGCAGAAAAAGGGTTAACCCCAAAATGAAGTATAAACTGAAAGATACAATGGAAGACATTTTTCTTGGTAATGTGGAAGTGAAAAAAGGACCATCCAGGTTGCCTCATCCCCCTACAAATTGGAACAATGCACCAAGATTTTACTTTCTTTTTTTTTTTTTTTTTTCATCTATCAAGAATCTGGCATGCAGATAAAGTAAATTGGGAAATGGCTTTATCTCTTTCTTGGGAAATGAAAAAAAACATGTCATTGGTGAAAAGAGAAGCAGAAGGGAATTATAATTTCATTAGTGAAAACAAATTGAGAAATGAAAACAGAGAATGAACCTGCTTCAAAGGATAGGATTATGAAAATTGATCCCTCATAACAATCAGGTGATCTGGTTTATGTTTTCACTAAGATGGCGACCAGCCCAAGGATGGAAAACAGAGTGTCTCTGTTGCAAATTTAGGTAAACAAATTGGGAAATAATTTTTATCACTCAGAATGTTAAAATGATAAGGTGATGTGGTTTATGTTTTCACTCAACACGTGTCAGAGAATTGAAATAAAAGAGGAGAATAAAGCACATCCTTTCTCCTACACACTTTAAAAATTAGGTTTGTTACAAAGACAGTTATGCCAGCCTTGAGAAGTGCAGAGTTAGAATATCGAAAAGGGAGGAGGAAAGGGCAGAGTAGCAATGTGAAGTGAAGCAGAGTGGAATTAAGGGAGGAGAAATCCCTGTGACTACTCCCAAGGAAGGTGAATAATTCTCCAAATTTGGAAAGTTGATTGAAAGCAGAACTAGGGAACAAAGAAGACTTTTATTGGAATTACTGAAAATTGAGGAATCACTGAATTTCTAAAACCCTTCAGACCCACACCAGTTTTGGGCTGAAATTCTGCATTGATTGCTTCTATAATCCAGATCAGCTGCCAACAGATTTCCTGATTCCAAGGCTTCGAATCCAGCTACTCCAAAAGTTTAGACAAGGCCCAGTCTCACTATCGAGATTGATACAGGAAGGGTTAATTTTTGTTGTGCCAAGGGCTATATAAATTAATTGAAGATTAATCCCATGAATCTTGTTTCATTTTTTGTTGTGAAGATATTTTTTTTCCTTAATACAGCACCTACCAAGGCTTGAACCAGCACTGCATGACTACACCCTTCAATTTTCCACTGTTCTGAGATCAAGAACACAGCATAGGCAGAGTTGGTGTGGATCAAAGTGGTCAACGACCAACAAACAGCTTGAATCAGTGTAAGTATTGACCAGCACAGAGTTAGAACAACATTTTAACCATGGGGCTAAGACTGAGGACCTAATACTAAAATGTGGTTACACCACCGAGTGTAGGTGGTGAAAGGTGTTATATCTATACATAAAGGTGTTATATCTATACATAAAGAATATCAGATATTACATGGATCTTGAAGCAAAATCCTGTGTAAAATAACATTTTTTTTGATCATTCATTTTTTTTTCTTCTTTCAAGTTTAATAAATATATCTGGAAAATAAATTTAGCCAAAGCCTTTACCGGAATAATCAAATATTTAAGATTTTAAAAAACAAAAGATCAATTAAACTGGATGCAACATTGAGAGATAATGTGTAAAAGTAAGATGGCATGAATAATCATGATAGGAACAAAGCAATGATAAAGCAACAGTTGTCAAAATTTTATTCAGAGAAAAAAATTTAACTGAATAATAATAATAAAAAAAAAAAAAAAAAAAAAAAAAAAAAGGAGGAAGAAAAGAGAAAGACAAAAAAATGCGCATCAAAATTAAAAATGAATTTTTAAAAAAAATCATTTCAAAAGAAACATATCGATACAAATAAGTGGAGAAAGGGGGAAAAATGAATAGATTAAAGAGCAGGGGCATATATATATGTGTGTGTGTGTGTGTGTGTGTGTGTGTGTGTGTGAGAAAGAAGAGATTTATTTTCTTTGGGTATTGCAGATTTTAAATGTATACAAATGGACTACTCACAATGGGCATAGAGTCAGGCAAAGACTTGCCAAAAGTATAGACAACTGCTCAAACTTATGTCAACAATGTTGCAAGGGAAGGACCAACATCTTTACCAGAAAGGGACATACCATCTGCCTTGGAGACTATCACATTTATAAGCATATGGAGTAAAACAGCTAAAGGTTTGGTTTTGTTAAGGTTGACTTAATCATGTCTGGAATTGAAAAATTTGGAAGAAGAGGGTGGGTGTTAAAAAGAAATTCAAATTATGGATTTATATTTTTGTTAAAAACATTTTTATTATGGATTCGAGGACTTCAAAAAATCTCAATGAAACAAGACGATCTTGAAAGTCGTTTATCTGTTTCCAATTATCTTCAGTAATGTTTTAAAATTTTTATATTTTACTGTTAAACCAATACTTTCTATTTTTTAGTGATAAGTCAGTCTTCATTTTTAATTTCTTTTTACATTAAAAATTTCAAAATTTCCAAATAATTCTATAAAGCATTGGCAATACAAATATTTACTTTTTCTAATATCTTCTAGCATATTACAAAAACAAAATTAACTTCATTCAAATCACAATTAACAATAAACATTTATATAAGATGTTATTTAAACTGAATTAAAATAATTCATGTTTAAATATTTAATCAAAGGAAGAAGAAAAATTTCATTTTATCCAGTTTTAAAAGTATATTTTTCAATATCTAATAATTTAAAATGACTTAACTATGTTTTGCAATATTGTAGAATAACAAAAGCAAAAACATTAATATCATGAAATTGCAACAATAATCAGCTTGAATCAATCTTTTCAGAAAACATTTTCCATAAATTCTACAATGTTAAATTACAGCTAACACCTACAACTGAGGATGAGAGAAACTCATTTGTGTAATTCAAGAGAAGGTCAATATTAGACAGTGAATTGCATAAGAGTACTTGTTTTGTGTGATTGTAAGTAAAATAATACATTAGCAATATTTTTTTTTCTAAGTCTAATTTCAGGAAATCACTTAAGAGTTTTTTTTTTTAATCCTTTTCCATGATAAAAAAAAAAAAATAAAAATAAAATAAAAGAAATTAAGGACTTATGTGTTTATAAATACAATCACTCCTATGCCAAATAGAGATCAGGTCCCACAAAACTTAAATAATAAAAGACAGACATAATTGATGATAGTGAAATAGAGAGTACAAGAGCAGTTAGCACTCAAAATGAATGCAGTGCAGCTCATGAACAGAATCTGAATTGTTCATTGCTCCCACATTCACTTTACTGCAGTTAGGAGGTTTATTTCTGCTCAATACTTTCTTTTAAATTATCTTTAACACATGTAGATATATCTATAGCAGAATTGCCAATTAAACTTCTTCAGTGTGTTTATCTCCTGTAAATCACCATCTAGCTGCTTTTCTTATTAATATTTATTATTTCAGAATTAAGAACAAGAGCTCAATGCTGACTTATAGGAGCTGGGACACTGAAAGAGAGTAAGATATAGCTAAAAAAACTAAATTGGCAAATCTACAGTATATGAATGTGAAGATACACACTATATATATGTGTGTGTGCGTGTGTGTGTGTAAAACCATACTATAGGACAATGAATACAAAGTTAATGCAAGTCGAATGATTTGCAGGTATATAAATTATTTATGCTATGAAAATTATTTTGAACTATTTCAGTAAAAGAAAAAATATCATCTAATTATATATATTTATTTCCTTAAACTGAAAAACACCAATCAAAACAAGACTAAGAAATCAGTATCAGATTTTACATATTTTCAAACTTTTCCTCCCATCTTTGTTCTTTTCTTAATACAACCTTTAGTTGGATCATTCTTTGACCAACTACGGTAAAACTGAATTTTTTTTAACCAGCTTTATCTTTTATACATATTTTAAAAAGAAGCAACATTTTCATAAAAATTATATATATATATATATATATATATATATATATATATATTATCAATTAACATAAAGACTTGTATTAATTTGGTCATCTTACATGAATTAAGTATAAGTATTAAACTTAGTTTAAGTTCTCTCCAGAAAATGTTAAACATGAGAGTTTAGTCCTTGCTTTTTGGGATTTTTTTTTATAAATCACAAGATTATCAATGCTTTTAGAAATTTTTAAAATGATGCATTCAAAATACAGCATGAGGTTAAAAAAAATTGCTTAATGGAGGCATGATTTAGCAAGGTTAAAACCTTGTCAGTTTTTTTATAAATCAAAATGATCATTTATTTTATCCAGACACCATAGCATTGGTCAGTTTTCCCTTGCCATGCTGTCAATTTTCAGTTGAACTGTAATAAATAAATCAACTATCTCAACCTCCAAAAGACACAATATCCTAAAATTCATAGAGAAGCTGCCATATTAGATTTCTAGTCAGCACTTAGAATCCAGTGTTATAATTTTTTTTTTTCTTCCAATATGGCTTCCTGGTTATCATGGAAACTGCATTCCACACTGGTTAGGTGATTTCCCCACTTGTTATTGTGAACAAAAACAACAAAGATTAGTATAATAGTCTGAAGATAGAAATATGTAATATCTTAACACACAAATAACAAGATATTACTACAATGTCTGTAAATGTATTGTTATAGGATTAGGTAAGTAAATGATTAAACTAGTATTATGAACAATTTATTGTATTAACACTGTATGTACCAAGCATTATACAAGTTGAGACTTAGTACAAAACACTCATCTAGTTATTTTTATATTATTTTAAGAAAATCTCAAAGAATCTATAAGGTGATGAAAAGTTCTTGGCCTGATCCAATTTCCAAACTTTTTTTTTTCATCACTTCTTTGTCAGGAGAAAGAAGTATATTGATGCAATTTATTTTATCTGGGGTATTTTGGAATACAAACCATTTCACAATATATAGTCATCAAATCTTGACTCAAATTTTATAAGCATGAAAAACTTGCAAAAAAATCTAGATATCCAAAATTAACCATTTTGACAAACATATTTCTGCCATGAAAAATTTACAATATCAGATGTATGTAACTATGTCCCAAAGCTATGGTTAATTTAACTATTTTATTAATTTCTATGGAAAAGAGTAGTTTATTTTTATACAAGTTCACAGTAAATACCTAACATTTGAGATCCAGTGACCCTTAATTTCATTTCTTATCAATTAAATTGTAAGTACTATATGTACAAGTTTATATATAAATTTTATTTTATTTTCAAAGTGAAAACTGCGAATATATAAAAGAAAGTAATGCATGACTCTTACCCTGAATATAATGAAGCAGGTTTCATTGATTAAACACGCAAACATTTTTATTTTCACATTTTATTTATTCTCTGTTGTTTCTTTTCAGTCTTTTGTATGGCTTTTGAAAAGGGAGATGACAAATCCTTAAAGTAATAATAACAGAGGTATTGGGATTCTTTCTGGTAAAGCTTGATAAATTCAAAACAAAAAATATTTGTCTTTCTTTTACATTACGCAGCAGATTTTTCTTTTCCTTTTGGTCTTACTTGTTCTCCAACATTTTATGGAGAAGCTAACAATAACACTGAAACAATTAAAAAAAAAATCCTATGGTATATTTTTTTTGCACACATATATTTTTTATATATTTGTGTAAGTGCACATTTGTTCACATACGAGTTTTAAAAGAGTGTTTGAATGAATTACACCTTTTTATAAAATTTAAACATCAATTTCATCGTTTTAGCAGAAGAGGAGTCTTCAAGACCAATACTCTGCAAAATGTGAGAAAAAATTCAATAAAAAACTAAGAATTTGTCAACATTATCTATAGAATTCCAAGAACTTAACATTTTTATTGTCAATTTTCGAAAAAAAAAAAAAAAAATTTTTTTACTTAAAAAAAAAAAAAAATGACATGTTAAGATTTACTAAACCACACAAAAATGGAAAAAATAAAATGTTTTCACTATAAGACAAAATAATTTCAATAGCAATTATATATCGATGGTATTCTGAGCAATGACAATGAATCACCAAACACTTCTAAATAATAAGGTGTGTTGCTATCGGTCACTTGTCTTGTATGACACATGAGGAATGAACATTAAGCTGTGTAGAAATGACACCAAGCAACACTAAATACAACAGGCCCTTCATAAAATAAGATACAGAGCTGATATCATTCAGAAAAATACTTTTAAAAAATGTTACTACATAGTTAAAATGTTTTAAGTGACTGCAAAAGTTCAATAAAATAAATTAAGTTAATTATGATGAAAAATTTTGAAAATTTAAATTCTATCTAATCTTAAATTTGAGGAAAATAAAAGCTTAAAAAGAAAAAAGCTACTTTGCTGGAGTTATTCCCCTTTATTATACGATTTTCTTCCTTTCATTTTTAATTGATTCATTGCTGAAGAAATAGAATTGCCTGCATTAGAACTCAGGCTATTCATCAAACCGTATTAGTCAAAGAACACTTGTATCACCCGCCCAATTAAAAAAAAAAAAAAAAATTTATTCACAAAAATTAAGTCTAACCAAAACTGCTAAATGACATCAAAGAATTGTGATTGTTTGATGGCACTATTATATGGGGGCAACAAGTTCATAAAAATTCAGGCCGACAAAAGAAAATAATCAAATTTTCAAGCTTAAATGACAAAGTAAAATATACAAAAAATAGAACTTAGAATATCAAAGAAACCATATATACATGTGTAATTTTGCAACAATTGTTTTAAATTTACATTCGTATATCATACTCGTTTATATAAGAGACAATAAATACGACAGTACAATAAGTAAAAATTTCGTGAAATAACGATCAAAATACTGTCATGTATTTTACTAAAGGGAGAGAATCATGTAAATGAAATCTGAGTTACTTTCCCTTATGTGATTCCTCGAGAGAAAAAAAAAATAAATTGTTGTTTGTTACTCACCCACTTCCGCCCCACAAGTAGAAATGAATTGATATCTTTCTTAAAATAATTCATAACTGTTAGCGACAAAGATTAAATTTGCCAATAATTTTGTAGATTTTTTTTCTTTTTGGTAGTAGCTAAAACCAGAACAATGCCTGCTTTCAGAACGCCATTTTTATACATTCAATATATCTGAAGCTCACCATGAAACCTAAGCTTTTAAAAAGTTTCATCTTCTAATTAAAAAAAAAAAAAAAAAAATTTTAAAGAAAGAAATTTAATAAAAAAAAAAGAAATACTGAATGCACATTGTTTTTATAGTTTTTAGTCCACTTTTGTTCTGACAAAATGTAATAACAAATGCAATAGAAATTAAAATGAAAAATAATACAAGGATTTCAATTTCCAAAATTGTCATGATTAATAAAATGACAATTGAAATCAGGAAAAATGTAAACAAAATATACCGGAAATGATGAAATATATTTTTGATTAAATTTTCAGAAAATGAAAAAAGAAAAAGTTTTTTTTTAAAATTACCAGTCTCAGCTTCTTTAAAAGAAAAAAATGACATTATAGAAAAATGTCCATCTCAATAATTATACTGTGTCAAGAAATATTTTGAACTAAATGCAAATCTAATAAGGATCTTTTTGAGTAGGGAACATTTATTTAAAACTTTTTTGATAAAAATCCAGATAGACACTAAGAGAAATTCCTCAAATTCTGAAATGTATTCAAAAAGTCACATATTTTATAGCTTAATTGATTCTTATTCTTTTTCAATTGCTCATGTATTGAAAGTCATAGCAATTTTGTTTTCTCCCTACTAAAGTGCCTAATATAAAATATGTACACTAACATGTTGAACAATTTTTACATGCCAACAAATTTAGATAAATATAAATTTCATTAATAGTTATGATGAGAGAACAAGGTTATACACCAGTCCTTAAACCTCTTTTTTAAGGTATACTCATAAAATCAAGATGTTCCTCTGGTAAACAATCTGAAATAAATGAATATTTTATACCATGCACTTCAAGTGCTAAAATGCCTCAACATAACGTGATAACAGGGAGCCAAAACAAAACACGAAAAAAGTCTTATTCAATTTGTATCTGAACAAATATTTCACTACCCTCACATTCTTTTCCACAGCAAAGAATTGCCAAACAAGAAATAAATAATCCAAAGATATTCACACTATTTAGTTTATCAATTACTTCGTTTATACTGACATTAACCAACCTGCAACACAGTGTTTTGAGATGGAGGGCCACAAGTTCTACAAGAGGTTGTAAAACTAATGTAGGGGATAATCTGTGAGCTGGTAAATAGCTTGAGGTTAAAACATTGAACTGATGACTATAATGTTTGCAGTTCAATTTCTAGTGCTCATTAAATTTATTAGGAAGAAAAAATCTGATTTCAAAATCCAACATGGGTGCATCTTAGATTAGAATATCACTGATGGTCAGACATCTTGCAAAAAAATTCAAGAATTATGTCGCCAATTTAGCATCAAGGTAACGAACAGCCAATTCCAAAATCAGTCATTTAATATTGCTGTTTTATAGAAATTTGGAAAGAAAATTTACATATGCAAGGATCTCAGTAAATTGTTCTGTCATAGCAGACTAAAATCATGAGATATTTCTCAATATAACATTTTTATGTCTTGCAAATATTTATGAAAAATTTCAAAACAATTTTTCAATACTTTTTGTAACAGGGAAGAAAGAGACACACATGTGTTGCTTTCATTTTTTTTTTTTTTACTAGCTCTAATAAAATTAAAAATGTGAAAATAAATTAACTTGTTCTTTACTAACAGATGCTATATTATCAATAGCCAATTGAAGATTGTCTATTAAAAACCAAGAAATTTAGAAAATGCTCACCAACATTGTAGAGCCATTTGCCTTAAAATGCTACCTTATTCCACCCACAAACAAGCTATTCTATAGCAGCAAGTAAGATAGCAATGGGCAAACTGTATTTATAAATAAGTATGGAGCAAAGATTTATGTATATCAACCTATGTACAGCATACATATACACTAACAGACGCAAACTGTTCCTAAAAACATGGTTGTATGTGTGCATTTGTACAATGCAAGAATTTTTCTTTAATAAAGCATTAACTATTAAAAAAACTTCAAAATAAAATTGGGTAAAAAGTCTGTCACTTCCAAGAAACAAATTACTCTATATTTATTGCACAAAGAATATTTTTTAATACTTTTTTTTTTATCAAGCTCTCTGGAGAGCATTTCTTTTGATGTCTTCATTATATTGGCTAATTTCAGAGCCATACTTTAAAAAAGTTTTAAGCTTTCTAACAGGCTTGTGTTTTATTCATACTATTTACTGTATCTTTATATAAACCAAAACATATTTCTAAAACTTATTTAAATAATTCAGCACAGTATTTTAAAGTTTTATTTATTTCTATGAATAAATGTGATACATTTTGTGCTTGTAAAATTTAGTACATTTATAAAAAATAGTTTATTATGTACTTAGAATTGAAATTTATAATAATTTTGAAAATAGCATTTGCCATGCAGCAATAAAAAGACTATATTATATATTTCTAAAAATGTAAAGCATGAGAATGAATCAAAATTTAAAATTTCATTCATAACCAAAGAAAATTCCACATTTCATTGCTATTTTTCTTTTTCAGTAAAAGAATTTAATTCCTTTTAATCTTTCTGTTGCATAAATTCTAATGATACAAGTTTAATTAAATCATGCATCCAGGAAGCCTAGTTCATCTTGTCAACATCTACTCTTGTCCATGGATGTCTCTCAATTGAAAAAATAATCTAAATCTGAGTCAGCATGTAGAGAGCTTACTTCTAAGGCAAATGAAAAAAAAAAGAAAATAATTACCTGACAACAATATTGCAACAAGTGTATACACGTACAGGTAAGTAAATATACATACTTATCAAATGCCCACCAGCTTTTTGACAGCGGTATTAAACTTTTGTTTTATTTATTGTTTTTGCTGCCACTTCATTCAGTTTGGGAGAACACTTTCCTATAAGCCACCAGCTTCTTTTCAGATACTCACCAATCGAAATTTGATTAAAATGTTGATGGCAAAAATAGCTCAGATTGGGACCTCACAACTCTATCACTCTACTTGTGTGAAAGAATTTCAACTTGACACTGCAAAAATTCACAAAACACATTTTAAAAATTAACCTCAATTTAGATACTTTGTTATATATTCTCCATTCAAATGATTAATTCTAACCTAAGTAAATGCCTAGATGATAGTAATGGCAGTATACCTGCATCTCACAAGTACTTGAATATATCATTAGCCATTTTGAAAAAGACAGTTTTCTTTCTGTAAGCCATACAGAGTAATATCAGAATTATATGGCTTTGTCTAACTGATGATATCTTTTTCTTTTTACAGCAAGCATCTAAAAAAAAAGAAAAAGATTAACAAGCTGAGGAAAAAGGCTTTTACATTAAGCCACTTTAAAAACAAACCTGTTTTTTTTTTTTCTTGGTGTATACATGATAAAACAATGCCAGGACACCTTAGAAATCCGTAAAAAAATGTCAGGCAAAAAAGTGATACAGATTTGGCTTGAAGGTACTTTGTTTTTTTCAATGAAACTTGCAGTTAACTCTTTAGAGAGTTCCAGACAAGTGAGGTCCAACTCAACAAATTTTTCATGGCTTTTTTTTCCTTTCCAGAGTGGTTTCAAAGTGTTTAGCTGCCAGAGTGAAATGGGAGTATTAACATCCTGACCACTGGTATCTGCTGATACTCCCATCTGGGAGTGACCCTTTGGGAGTATCAACACAATCCCCGGTGCTTGCCCCCATCACATTAGAATCTATTTACAAAATATACAAATCCAATTTTTCTTTGCAATTATTTTTTGATTTACTAATTGGAAAGGGGACTTTTTGTGCTAATTTGGGATTCAGTGTCAAGAGTCCTGATGGCTTGTGAAATAAAAATAACAATAATTGACTCCTGCATCTGCAAACATAAATCTATTATTGTCATCCTCTAGGAAGCAACTTCAAGTGATTATACACATTAATAACAATATTTTAGATTTTACAGACTTGTATTCCAGTTGGTACTGACCACAAAATAACTTGCTAAGGATCAAAATAATCACTCCTAGGTTCAAAGTTCAAATCAATCATGTTTATATTGACATGGTGATTTAATGAACCAATATTGTTACAAGAACCCTCTTTCAATGGCTTATCAGGAGTAACAAGTGAGGGAGTAATCTCAGTCAGTATTCCTCATGCAAACAACATCTGGGAGTAGGGAGATTTAATCAAGAGTAATACATTATTTGGACTGATTCCATATAATTTGTTTCAGTTTTCACTGTTTTTGTCAGATGAATAATTCACCCAAGCCATATAAAGTGATGGCTGTCAAAAACAAAGAAAACACTTCAAAACAAAGTTAAAAGTTTAATCAAAGTCTCATCTCTTCATTGATTATTATTTCTTTGGGTTTTTTTTTTATCAAGTGAAATTATAATTAATGAAGATATTTTGTCTTTAACAGTATGTTGAAAATAAAACAACATGATAAAATGTGTAATTAGAGTCAACAATTAAGATTTTAGTGCACATGAGCAAAAGGAACAGGCTAGCTGGTTAAAGAAAGCTGATGCCAAGAAACATTCAAAACTTTATGGTATGCAAATAAAGCTTTTTTAATAGAGAACACATTAGCTTCTTTTTTTCTTTTATTTTTAAATGATTTGCTTGTGGTGTGTAGGAAGGAGCAGAAGTGGTGTGAGTGAATTTTCTTTCCCCATTGAAAAGATAAAAAACACATCCTAATTCCCTTCACATCTGTAATGATAAATGTTTATTCTAGTGTGAGGGAAATCCATTACATGAGAAAAATTTACTGAACAACTTTCCTTACAAAAAAATTTTAAAAAAAAGAAAAAAAAAATTTTGTCCCATCCACTGCTTCAAACAGACAGAAAGGAGTTTACTGTAGACAATATTCACGCAAAAAAAAATATTCTCATTACAGAGAAAGAAACAAAAAAGTTTCTCATAATTGCAATGGTAGAGATGTTAGTGAAGGAAAGCACATTGCACACTATTCATGGATCAAGATCATCAAAATTTGTACCAAATATATTAGCACAAAATTATTGATCTCCTGGACAAAATCTAAGTGAACAAGAAATAACTGATATTTATTTTCTAACCAAAAGGTACCTAACAGTAAATACTGATAAGTAAAAAATACCATTGGTTTTCAATGTTGCATAAGAAATGGCAACATGGGGGAGGGGGAATAAAGTCCTAAACCTAGTTTGTTCCTTAGGACCAATGTCTTCAATTTGCTTATCACAGAATTTCATAGTTAATCTGTCTCTGTACAAACAAGTTTCGTTTTGGAGTGGGGGGGACAGATTATTTAAGAATTATGCTGGACAACAAAACGGGTTGTTCAAAATTTGTATACTTGTCCATGAGATCAAAGCATAATGAACGATCAATTGCTTTCCTCTAGACATATGCATTTTTTTCCTCTTGAATGTTTTTAAATGGCATTGCAAAACATACAATGCTATAAAAAAACACATCTGTAACTTATCACCACTTCACATTGCAAAGATTTATTTCATAAAAATAACAGTGTCGATTTGTGAAGGATACACTACAAAAAATGATGATTAAAAATTGATCAATCTGAATATCTTTATATCTGAGCAACAATAAAAAGAAAACAAGTTTTGAAAACTCAGATAAAACATTGTTTTCTTTACTAAAAAAAAAAAAAAAAAAGCCAAAAACACAGGGATTTATTCTGTTCTGAACAGTAAGGATGTCAATTAAATAGCGATATAGTGGGGTTGCAAAGATTTACAGAAAAGAGGGAGAAAGTCTGGTTGGAAATTATTTTCTTTGGGGGTGTAGGGGGAGCATTCCTCCCCTACCACCTCTTTAATTTAAGGATAGAAAAAACAAATCACAAAAAAGACATGTAGCTGCCTGCATCTGGAGTCAGGGAAGCAACAGTGCTATCTTTAGTGGCCAATACTCTGCTTTCTACCAGTAACCAACTTAGCATATTGCTTCAATAGTTGGAGTACAGGTGATCAGAGTAGAATAGACAAGACTGAAAAGCAGAGTACAATTTTGTCTGAATTTTGTAAATCTGGCCAGACACATTTAAATGAATAAAAAACAAATCACATAGCAGCAGTGTGTAGCTTCAGAAAATGCTTCTCTACCATCAACACTATTATGAATGATGATAATGACGATTAGGATGATTTTAGAATACAATTTCTGAAGTAATAAAGTGATACATTATTTTTAAATGCTGCTTATTCTTTCAATTTTAAATATATTTGACATAGAAAAAAAACAAATAAAGATAATCATGAAGTAAATTTACTCGAGGGAGACAAACTTTTTTTTGTGCCTGACTGTTTCTCCAAAACGTTTTTCGGCTGATATCAGATGAGGTTATAATTGTTTTGTCTTTTTTGCGTTTCTTTGTTTCTCTTTCACTGTTTATTCATCTTTCTGGCATTACCTTATCTGGTATTCTTTGTTCATCTTCCTTCATTGGTTTGATATGAATAAAAAGGAAGAAAGAAAAAAGTAATTTTCTATACATACACTGAGAACTGATTCTGACATTCAAAATGCACTATCTAAAGAAAACGAGGAAGATTTAGATTAGGAAAAGAAAAAGCAGCAATTGTAGAGAAAAAAAAAGCAACTGATACACAAGAAAAAAAATCTACAGAAAGGAAAAAATACAAAATTGAAATCTGAGAGCAGAAGAAAATAGAAAAAAAGAGAGAGAAAATAAAAATGACTGATATAAAAAAAATAGAGATAAGAAAGATGAGAAAAAACTAAATGATAGACAGATATGATAATGCATGAGAAAAAATAATTAGACAAAAAAAAATGATAGGGAGAAAAATAAGAGTAATAAGTAAGTTTTCTTATTCTGGTTAATGTGGTTTATTTTGCTGAGAGGTGGGTTTTGGGGGCTTTTTTTTTCTTTGATCTCCAGTCTTGTCCAATTCATCTGTATATATTGCTCTAATCATCTATTTGCTATATCTACTTACTCCCCTATAATTATTGCATATGTATGCATACACTGTATTCAGTAGATGACACACAAGACTTTAGGAGAATCATAGCAAAAACAACAACCAGGTTCTCCTCTCATTTACATATTAAAGTGAAGCTGAGCAAAAATTCTATTACTCAATTCTAAAAGCAATAGAATTTCTTTATCAAAAAACATGTGCAGCAATCTTTTCTTTTTCGCTTTTTCAATATTCTGAAATGAATTAAAGTCTTGAATTTTTTTTTATTTCCTTATACACACAAAATGTCATGTGCATATATTCAGATTTTCAAAGTATTTTTGGCTTGTTTGATTTCCTCATTCCCTTCAGTCACATTTTAATGTAAGATTTTAAATCGACTTGTTTTTTTAATTTAAAAAAAAATTTGAATTTAACATTAAGATATTTTTTGTTTTAATATATTGTGATGTTTTTCAATGTTTTGTAACCACAATACCCACTCATGTCTCTACCAGTAAACTTAATCACTGACAAAAATCAACATACAGCAACAAGAGGCAATAAATTTCAACAATTTTTTTTTTCACTCTTTTTAAGCAATTTTTCTTACAATCAAAAGAAATTTCAAAAAGTTGAAAAGAAGGAAAAATTAATCTTAACTTTTCTTTTCTGCCCGTATATATAATTTTAGTTGTTTTCCAAATATTTATTAAAAATTTTTTTTTTTATAGATTTTTAAAAATTTTTGTAAATTTTTTAAACATTTTTTTTAATTTTTATCCATGATTTACTCCCATATAGAAAGCAAAAAAATTTTTTTCAGCCATCTTTCAAGGGATTTCCAAATACAGATATGAGTGTTATATACTGGATGGACACATGGGTAGAAACACATTTTTATCCAGTGACACAAGGGATACAAACAAATTTCATTGCACACTGTATGTGCAGTCCTAAACGGGTTTTCTAGATCGTTTCATTTTCTCTTTCAACAAGAATTGTATCATTCAATCATCATCACCAACATTTTCAACTTTTTCCCTCTTTTCTTGCCCTTCATTGCTTAATATTTTCCAACAGAACTTTCCCACTATACCAATTATTTCTAACCATATAAAGAGAGAGAAGCCATTATTATTATTATTATTATTAATATTACTTGCTGAATATTTTTTCATATGTTTGTTTTCTTTTCTTCTTTTTTTTCTTTTTTTTTTTTTGCAGTAATTTATTCTGGTTTAGCCATTTCATTTTTTTCTTTATTCCTGATGGTGTGTCTGGATGGTCTCTCTTAAATCAAGGTTCATTCCCTCACAGTCAAAGTTGAAACCAAAAAAAGAAAAGATATCAATTCGTGCAGAATTAATCTATCTCATAGAATCTTGAGATTCATTCAACATCCACCAACACCTCCACATAGGTAACTGGGAAGTACCCTGTTCTACCATTGATTGATCCCTCAAACCAGTTATCATCAACTTTTTGCTTCAGATCAATTATGTCGCCTTCTTTGAAGCCAAGTTCTCCTTCATTTTCAGGTTCAAAATCATACAGGGCCTTACAGCAAGGTTTAGATTTGTTTCCTGAAAGAAAGAAAAAAAAAAAAAAAAAAAAGAAATAAGTTCCAGAAAAAAAAAAAAAAAAAATACTTAATCTCTTTAAATAACAGTAAAATATTTGTGAATTTTCTGGGATGAGAAATTATAATTAATTAGATCATTTACACATTGTGTCCTCTGGCCTTTAACAGGTGATTGTCTATCCAGGGAACCTTCATGGAATTTTGAATGGGATCCACTTTCTTTTGTTTTCATTCCCCTGTTTATGTCCAGCAATATCTCATTTAGTTCTTATTTAGTACTGCTCAGTCACACTGCCCAACCCAGGGACTGAATTTGCAATTACTATGTCACCATATTCACAAAGCAACACTTTAATTCACAAGGGACTTAAGGGATAATTCTGAGCCTTAAACCTAATGTGTCTGCAGATGTGTGCTGCTGCTTGCCACACTTGACTGCACTCACTGAGGCTTTACTTCCACTGAAGAAGTCTTGCTAGCATTTCTTTCTTTATTAATGATTCCTCTATTTATTTCTATGCTAGGCCTACTAAGGAGATCTCCTTATGGCACATGTGCTGATTCTCTCAGATTCTCCAGTGTTCTTCTCTGTCAAGTAATTTTACTTCATTCCACAGGAGCTGATAACGATCCGTTTAATTATGAGCTCTGGAAAGTCATAAGGGAATGTGAAAACAAACATTGCTAAGAAAGTATGGTTGTTACTTTTAAGTAATGTAGCTTAAAAAGAATTTACCAAAAAAATTATCATGTGAGTGTACACACACACACACAAATGAAAGAAAATTGCTTAAAATCACAAATATATTGAAAACAATTCTGTCCTCATAAGCTTCAAGCTTGGGTTGGGTTCTACAAAAATTCTGTAATATCATCAACATATAATAAATAGGTAATATCTATATTGAAATAACCAGAATTAGTAGTGGATTTAACAAAAACAAAACAGCATGAGCAGGTAAAATATTTGCTTTACAATCATTTTTCCTTTATTTTCAATCTCCTAGCTAATGCTAAAATCAATGTTGTAATAATCCTTTAATATTCTGATTATTGTATATACTTGTGATATCTTGTGATTATCATATATACTTGCGATTTTTGAAGACCTAATTTTAAAGCTAATTTTAAAGGGGTTGAATCATACATGAGATATAAAATTAGCGTATGTACTGCTGGCCCTAGCTACACCATTGACTAAAATATATATACATTTAATATAGAGTCATAAAGTACAGCTGTATTTAAAATAAACAATTTTGATAAAACTGATGTTTTACTTAACTGTATCCAGTAATAGTGCATGTAATATTCACATATTAGTATCATATTATTAAAATACAAACAGCGAATATGCATCTTTTCCATTGTTTACATTTATAAGATGTTTAACTGTTTCTCATTCAGTTGTTTATGGCTGGATGCATTTACACAATGAGTATAGTGCTACTAACGATACTTTTATCATTCTCTTTTACTTTTTTAACTTATTTAACTAGAAGATGGGATAAAGAGACAGAAGAATAGAGGTTAGTCTTTTGTAATTTGGTCTCTCAAAAAAGGAACTCACATGATACACAAAATAGATGATAAAATCATTTTTATAAGTGAAAATTTGAGGGTTGCACAATATGAAAGATCACATGTTACACAAGTATATACAGTTAATTCAATTTTCATCACCTTTGACTTATGTCAATAGACCAATGGCTTATTCAAAGTTTTATAACTTAAAATATTGCATGTTTCTTGGAACAGTTGAAATCTTTATCTAAATAAAGATTCATTCAATTTTAAACATTTTAATGACAAAAAAAAGAAACATTTGAAATATAATTTCTGTTTGTGGTAGTCACAAAAATGTTACTGAAATTTGATTACAAAATGCCAATAGAAATAATGAACAGTAACAGTGAAAATTTGACTCCTTATCAGTTATTTTACTCTACCAGTTCAACTATTCCCATTATCATTACAAGGAGTTTCTCAGTTTGATAAAATAGCCATTAATATTAAAAATATCTGATGTTTGATTATTTAGTAAGGTTTTTGGAAGTGAATCAGACCAAGAACTTTACAGCACATCCTTGTATAAATGCAAAAATGCATGTTTTCTTCATGGGCAAAAATCAAACAATAAAACTAAAATCCCTTTTGTGTTTTTGAATTCATAAAATTCTTTAGAACTTTTCTAATTTATTCACAAAGTGATTTGTTTTTTCTCAACCATCATAGATTTTAGTATCATTATTTTTAAGAATATATTTGTAGTGTAATGGTTAGCATCTGTGTTGGAGTTCTGGTAGAGTTCATTACATTCACTTTTTTCACAAATAACTTTGGGAAAAGTATGAATCCATCACTTCCCCCAACAGTTGTGTGTCAAATGACACAACAAACTGGGTTCTCTAGCTATGGTTGGAAACCAGTCTAGGAGAAAGACAACTTTGAATTCAAAACTATATGTAGTCCTGACAAAACACATACTATACAGCCATGGAAAAGTTTATGGCATTCACAATTAACTGTAATGTGAAATTGTAGACAACTCAAATGAGGTTCATGTGAAGGAGAATTTTAAAGAATTTTTGAATTGTTCTTTTGGGATAAAAACTAAATCCTACTAATAGTTCTTTTTATTAAAGTATATAAAAATACCAATGAATCATGAAAAGGCAGAAATATAAGAGCTGAAAAAATAAAAATAAATAAAATGGTGACAATACTAACCAGATTCAACCAATGAGGAAGAACTAGGGAAGTTGTAGCCACCGCCCGAGCTGCTAGAGGTGGCATCGCCAAATCCATCATCGTCATTAAATGGAGATGGTGATGCACTGCGTCTGAAGGAAGTTACGCGTTTCACAACATGGTCAGACCTTGGACGCGAAGCTGCATCTTCCCTCCTAGAAAAGAGGAGAGAATAAAATAGATAAATTGATAAGGTATTAGACATGTGAAAACCTGTTTTCTAAAAAATAAATTTTAAGACAACTATGACAATATGGAGGCATGGTGGAGTAATGGATCGCGGTTCGGATTGAGGAATCGGAGAGCCTAGTTTAAATTCCAATCAAATCCATTACATTCACTTATGTGCTAATACCCTTGGGAAAGGTACGAATCCTCTTCTCCCCCCAGCTATGGGTAAATAGCAGGACAGACTGAGTTCTATAGCCTTGGATGGCAACTGGTCTACCTCAGAAAGAAATGGCAACCTACTGTGGGAAAAAAATCTGCCTCATCAGTCATGTATCAAAAGATACATGATCACCTAAGCGTGTATCCCGCATGGCATATAACTGAACTGATGACAATATCAAAGATTATGCTTATTTACAAAAGATTCTAAGTAATAAATAATTTCAGTTTTAGTTTATCAACTTTATTCTTCAGAAAATATGGTACAATTTTATTTTATTCAATTATATGTTCATCATTGTTTGCAATGACTTGTTGCCATGTATCAGACAGCTCTTCAATGCATTTTGGGTTAAATTCTGCAGGTTATGACATGAAAGTTTTCTCCCTGAAAGCATTTTATCACAATTAAAAAAGCTAATAATTGGTTGATACAAGATCAAGTGATTATGACAGGTAGAATAAAACAGACCCACCAAGTTCCCAAATTTTGTATTGTGTTATCCTTGCTGTATGTTGATTTGTGTTGTCAAAGAGGACAACAACATTTTCCCTTTAATCCACTGTGTATGCAGCCACTGCCATGCAAAAATTAAGCTATGTTAATGTACTAACTGAACTGCACCTATAATTAATACTTAGTATGATACATTCATCATTACAATTGGTTACCAAAAATAGAAATTACTTATGACTCAACCTAATTTATCCAATAGAAATGAATAATATGATCACCATGATTGTACTCACTAATTGTTGAGCACTAAAAGTAAATGACAAGAACCATGACCTGATGCTGATGATTGAAAGCATAAAAGAAAATAGAACAATATTCCAGGCACAATAATTAAATTTCCCATTCTGGATGCCAACCAAAAGCAAAGAAAACTAGGGCCTCTTTAATTTACCCCACATCAAACTTTAAAAAAAAAATTTAAAAAATAAAAAATAAAATCTTCCAAAATGATAAAAGTTACTGGTCCTGAACTAATATCTAAATATTCCTGTTTTATACACTAAACCCCGCCTCCCTCCAATGACACCCAAGATGAAATAGGATTATAAAGACTGATTATAAATCAAAATAGTATTAAAACATAAAATGATAGAAGTATTGAAGAATCATCAACAGAATATTATTACCCATGACACACATTCAATATTCCGTGATATAGAAGTGTTATATGCTAATGTCTGCTACCTGGCAGAGAAATATCTTATTTCTTTCATCCAGACAAATCTACACCTGATGCATGAAGTATATTTTATAAAAGGGATAAAAAAAAAATTAAAAAAACCAAAGTATATCAATGTTGGGCCCTAATTAAAATAATCTATAACTATATGAAACATTCACACAATAATGAAATTGTGTCATAAAAGCATCTTTAAAAATAACAAGAATCAAAGAGTAAGAAAAGTACAAATCCATTATGTATTCAAAAAGAGATGAACAATCTAAAGCAATAGACACTCTTCTCCATGTTCAAATTGTATAATAAATATAAGGTCATATCGGTTAACAGCAAAAAAGCCTCAAAGAGAATAAAAGAATAACGAACTTGTATTCCAGAGTTTCACAAAGATGTTCCAGAATAGTTGTAGATTCCCGATGGTAATTGGTAATAGCCTCAACGAAAGCTTGTAACTGGGTAATCTGCTCTACCTGCAAGATGAAAAGGAGAGAAATAGATCCTACAATTAATAATGTTCATAATATGAAAAGTAACAAAAATCAGTTTATTTTTCAACATAACATGCACTCAAATGGCCAGGACATCAATTCGCTCTTAAGATTTAGGACAAAATCACAGCTAATAATAATAATAACAATACACAATGGTGATAACAATTATACAAATACAAACAATAAAGTCTGGCCTTTTTTTCCTCAAAGTTCAAACTTCTTGGCCATGTTTTATTTTTGTAGCTGGACTTGTCTGCACTTTTTGTTTATACAAAGCATCTGTAAACTTATTAAAGAAGCTATCCATTTACAATGGCAGTCACACAACTTTTAAAAGGTAAGGCTAAAATGATGAAATATAAACATTAAGTTTATTTTGACTTAATGCCATGGAAACATTTAAATAAGAGTGAGTAGTTTACTCTTAATTTAATATAAACCACAGCAGATTAATTTTCAAAGACCTCTTATAATGACCTTCTAAATAAAAAATGAATGAAAAAAATGAGTAAAAATAAACAAAGTGAATAAACAGTCAGAAAAAAAAAAAAAAAAATCTCACATCATTTTCCAGTAAGTTATACATGGCAGTTTCTGTTATTGCCTTTGTTTCTTCAAACTTTTCTTCTGCCATCTTGAGTTCTTCATCAGCAATCCCGGAACCTAAAAGTAAAACAAAAATAAATGAAAGAATATGCACAAACAAACAAGATCCACAGATCTAAAGTCAAGAATCTCTAATGATATTGAACTAGGCAAAAAATAAATAAATAAACAAAATGAAATACCTGCTTTTTCTCTGTTCAACAAGAAATGAAGATGAAAAAACATTTCATGTTAAAAAGCTTAATCAAACATGTGACTGGGTGAGTTTTGAATAAGAGTAAAGTAACTTCTTTTTTCTTTATTATTTTTGAAAAGCATGTTCACTTGGTGGTGTAAAATGTGCAGAAAAGTATTTTAACATGAAGGATTACAAATGGGTATTGAGGACGGAATAAAAATTGGCTTTTCTTGATGAACATTTTTACAGACATATGCTTATATTTAAGAAGTTTTACAAGGTTGCCGCATAAAACGTCATTAATAGTTCTTCATTATCAATGATGCTGACCTATAACTTTAGGTAATAGTTGCGGTCAATACAAATTGTTATTAAAACATACCAACAGGAAATCTGTATCTGATTTTAAGTTTAATATGCAATGCATTTGACAACCAATTTCTTCTTAATGGACAGTGAAAGGGATTAAAACAATTTTATTTTAAATTTTTGTGTGCATCTCAAAAAAAACAGATTTTATTTTTTTAAAAAAAGAAAAGCAGAAATAATTTACACAATGGAAACCTTATTTAACAAAGACAATTCTCATAATAGCAATATTTTCATAAAACAAACATCTAAAAGCAAAATAGATTATTATTATTAAGTTAATCTCAGTAACATTCTTCAAAGAGTCTTCTTCAAAATAAATTGTTTTAATAATAAGTTTAAATCAATGTTAAAATGATGGAAGTATTTTTTTTTATCTTAAAAAAAAAAAATAGATACACATTCAAACCTTTTAAAATCCATTTACAGTCCATGAGCGGGTGCTGAAAAGTAACCACTTCCTATGATCTGATCAAATTACCAAGCAAGTTTTTATTTGGAAATCACTTCTTGGTTCACCTGAGAACTTTTCAGTACTCTTTTGTATATAAATTTTCTATTGTAACAAAATATCTTCAAATATACTAAACGTCTCATTGCTAGCACTAAGGATCACTGGTCATACCAACGAATAGATTAAGAAATATGTGTGTGTGAATATCTGCAAGCATCTCAGTGATGTATAGTAATTTTCTCAAGACTGACCAAAAAGTTTCTCACATTTCAGCCACAAAAAATGGTAATGTACATTCCCATTAATAACATGCAGAGGATTCTCCACCCTGCACCCCATCCCAAATGTGTCGCAAGGCCTCATGTTATACATGTCACCCACAGGTCATCTGTAGTCATTTGTGCAGGTGTTTGATAGATTAAATAGTCATGATTTTCTCCATGAAGGCTAATGGTTGCTGTAAGAGTCTAAGTAAAACCAAAGAGTTTCAATACTAATTTTAAAGACAGAGAAGCTTTCCCTACTTAGAAGAATGATGCAACACAATCTTTCTAACTTTATTTATACTGGTTCCATATAAAGTATAGTAAATACCTAGTATGTTTCTTCAATAAAAAATAAAAAAACAAACAAAAAACAACATACAAATTACACTTGTATGTGCAGAGTGAAAAAATATCAGGACATGTTGCATTCATTCATTCATTCATCATGACAATTTCTCAGAAAATGATGCTCCACAGGAAGAGAGAAGAGTCAAGGTTGACAGAAAGAATCAATGTTACAAGATAATGACACAAAATGGTAATTAGCCATTTCCATACCAGAAACATTCAGCATTCATTGACCAAACAGTGAGTATTTACAAAATCTTTCTCTTCAAGCAATTTTTCAGAAAAATAGGTTTTCTAAGTTTACTGTTATTACTCTTTCTAGTACTGATTGGAGTTTCCTTCCTAACTTTTTGTTCAAGGTAGAGTTGAATGTCAAGATCTTGATCATTATTTTCCCTTCTAGTTGCATGTGCTATCCATTTTAGTTGATGCCGCTTTTGGAAGTCTTCAAGTAATATGGCTTGTTATTTGATAAAGTTCCTTGTGATTCTGTAGATCCAGTCTGTAAAATCTGATGAAACCAAATTAATCTGCTGATTTTAATCCCATAAAAAAACTTATAGCAAGGTTAGAAGCAGATTTCTCAGAGGCATGCTAAAAAATTGGAGGACAAAGATTATTAGTAAAAAATGGTGCAAAAATTGACAAAAATGTTTCAAGAACTTCTTTATGTGCCATGTCCCTTCAGGATGTAGGCGATTAACACCCTCTACATCTTCCTGTCCCTTGTAGCTCTTAATAATTTTTTTTATTTTTGCTATTTCTTCCAAACCCTGTTCTACCATCCATTTACTTATGCCCATCAAGTATGTTACGCTCTGTATTCCCCTGTGCCTCTTTCCCTAAATCTGTACTGTGAGTATCAGATTTTCCAAGCCCTCCTCCCTCATTACATGTCCCAAAAATTTCAACCATCTCTTCCTGATGGTAAGTATAAGTTTCCTTTTTGTTTCCATTTTCTTTAAAACCGTGTCGTTGATCACATGTTCTGTCCATGGTATTCTCAGCATTTTTCTGTAGAACCACATTTCTGTTGCTTAAAGTCTCTTCTTAATCTTTGAGGAGACTGTCCAGCATTCAGTGTCATATAGGAGGAATGATATCACATAACAGTTCAATACTCTTGTTTCTAACAAAGTTTTTGTCTCTTAATACTCGGCTTAGCTTTTGGAAGGCATCATTGGCCATCCCAACACGTCTTCAGTCTTACTTTCTGTCTTCTGTTAGAACATTTCCCAGAAATTTAAATTTTTTTACTTTTTTTAGTAACCCAGATTTGTAATTTGCATTTTAGGCTCATCATTTTATTGACAATCATGCATTCAGTCTTCTTGCAGTTTATACTTTGTTCTTTCTTCACACTTTCCTTTGCTACCTTCTGTAGAAGCTTTTGTAGTTTACTTTCCATGTCTGCTATCAAAACGGTGTCATCTGCACATCTTATATTTTTAAGATTGTGGATGCCAACCACAAATCCCAGCAGGACATCTAATTCTTTCATAATTGCCTCAGTGTATAGGTTGAACAAGTCTGATGAGAAGACACATCCTTTTCTTACATCCCTTTCTATTTTTGTAAAATCTAAACTCATTTTCTATCCATATGCCGGTGGGTTTTCTGCCAGTCTTGATTATTTTGATATCTTTCACAAATATGTCAAAGTTGCTGAGCAGCTCTAACAGATATTTGTGGCATACCTTTATCGAACACCTTTGCATAACCTATAAAGCACAGATACACATTCTCTTGCATTTGTATTGCTCTTTCTGATAACATTCTAAGCATAAATATTGTGTTCCTTATTCTGGTGTCATTGACAAACCAGCACTGTTCTTGTCCTAACTCCAGTCTGTGTGTGCTCTATTCACCAGAATTCATATGATGAGTTTTGTTATATGGCTCATTAGGTCGATTGTTCGATGGCGTTCACATTCATATACGTCTGGTTTCTTAGACAATGCTCTGAAAATAGATCTGCTTAGGTCTTCTAATATATCACCACTGTTGTAGATTTCATTTATTATTTCTGTAATCTTGTCTATGTCGAAATCATCTAAGGCCACCAGCATCTCTATTACAATTCCATCTGGCCCTGCCACTTTGTTTCTGTTCAATTTGATCAGTGCAGCTTCCACTTTGGTTTTAATATTTCTGGTTTGTCAGTATTTCTGTGTGTTGCCGGTTGTTCTTTCATCATGGAAGAGTTCTTCAATATATTCGTTCCATCTCTGAAGTATTTTTTTCTTTCTCTAATATCATTGTTCTGTCCATGGATTTTATTCATTCTGTTAATGACTCAGCTGAAAACTGTAAGCAACTGGAAACAAAATTTTTTGTAACATATTTGAGTCGTGTGTGTGTGTGTGAATGCATATTTTACTGGTACTTAGGTTTTCTCTAAAAACAGCTCCATATATATGCAATTGTCTATTTCTTCCTCCTCTTCCTGAATTTTACATCAAAATACATTAGCTGCATTTATTTCAGGTAAAAACGCTCAGAGGAAAATATACGCAAGTATGAAAACTGCAATAAAATCCAGTTTGATTTTCTTCTCATTCTCCCAATATATGTAAATGTTCATTGTAGACACTTTAAAAAAAAAAAGAAACTGTTAAATTGAAGGACAAAACAAAAAAGTAAATGGTGTTTATCTGCTACAATTTAGGCTAATATAATATCTGATGATGAAATCTTCTCTACAAAAATATATCTTTAAAGTTTCCATTAATTGTATAAAGCATACATTTGGTTCAACATGGAGCAAATAAAAAGAAGTATTGCGATGATCTTAAATTACATGAACCTTTTTTATCTGTTTCCTAACCAGGCATTTACAGCTTTCACATGTATTAAACCTGAACTAATTAAACTGAAATTAATATATCTGAATATAAGGAACCAGGTGACACAATTATGCAACTGTCCAATCATAGAAGTGAAAACAACTGCATTTAAAAAAATATATAAAATTAAATTTAGAAATATATATAAAATTATAAATGTAATTACAAGAGGAGCCTGCAAAGGAACAAAGACAAATTTATTCTATAATTGAATAGAATCAATTATAAAAGGAAAAGAAAAAAATCCATTTTTGTATGTTTACCAAAATGAATTCAATTTTACCACATTATATATATATATATATATATATATATATATATATATATATATATATATATACACACACACACGCATACAAATATATTCTATCACAAATTTAAATTTTGAAACTCTTTCACTGTATTTGAGAGGGCAGGATGAATAAAACTCATTTTAACATTTCTGCAAGTTTCTGACAGTTTGCATGTAATAGATATAGTTTTAAATGTTATATATTAACAATATTTACAAACTTTCCCGTTTACAGTAACAAATATTAGCTATTTATTATTATAAGTTCTATGTTGAAGTAATACAGTTTGGGGGGGGGGGGCATTCAAAGCAACTAAAAGAAAAACTTAAATTACAAGATAAGCAATAAATTACCAGGTCATCCCATATATGTAAAATCTGATGAGAGTCAGACATTGAACATTTGCACTATATCTTAAAATGCCTAAATGATAACAATATATGTTAATACCTGTTTCTACAGTTTTCAATGAGTAAGTTACATTGTCTATATACAATTCTATTAAATTACTTATTTAGCCTTTCTACTGATGATGGATATATTTATGAAGAATATAAGATACATAAAACTATGAGTTTAGAAAAAGTAAAAATACTACAAAAGCAACACAAAATTTTTATGGGATTTATTCTTTAAATGAAATAAATTACCAAAGAGGAACGGAAAAGTGATAACATCAGCTGAAAAGATTCACCACGATTAGGTTATCTAGTCAAGTTTTATGATGACCTACTTTTGTCTGAACTCTACAGAAACAGGGCTGTTAGAGTTGAAGAATTAGCTGAAGCCATTCAATGATTCATCATCACATGCAAAAACTTGGAAAATGGACTCCTTAAGATTTAACAAAAGTCAACTGCCCACCATAGAACAAGAGTGGGTATCTCTACTTGTAACTCTTCACCATACTGACATATATGATGCTTCAATTTTCTAACATGCCACACTGGTCTAACTTTATTTTTTGTTCACTGAACAATTGTCATCAAAGGCAACTCTCGAGTTTTGACCCTTTCTTCCTATGGTGCAAGAATACCCTCCTCTCCCAATCTCTCCACTTGTTTCTCAAACTCAGGTTTTACTCTCCCCTTCAACAAACTGGTATTAATGCAAATTACCTCATTCATCAATAACAGCTGCTCCCTTTATTGTTAAATTTCCACTTTCTTCAGGTTTCAATATTCTTGGAACCTCCATTCTTTGGCTGCAAACCTATTACACAGTGGGCTACTCCAAACTTTTCCCTGTCTTTGTCAATTGCGATTCACCTCTCCCAAGCATTAGTTACATCCATTGCAATCACCATAATGATACCTTCTGCAATGTAATTAATCACTATCACCTGTTCTGGCCATGTCTCATGTACAGTAAATTCCACTTCACTGATGTCCCTATATACAATCTCCTTTCTGTCTATCACCATTATCCTGCTTTTATTACTTCACTTTTTTTTCAACCAATTCCAGCGTAACTAACATAGTAGTTAGTACAGCAAGTGTTGACAAGTACCATCACCTCTTCCTCTTGATAAGGGTTTACTGAGTAGTAAGGTTATCTACCAGTGCAATAACTCTCCTTTTTCCATTTTTCTGGTTGCAGTATTTTGCTATATGACTCAGCTGACCATACCTATAACAGATAAATTCTGGCCCTGGATCCTTGCAGCCTTTAACCAAGTGCAGCCGTCAACACCTGAAGCACTGCCTGCTAAATGCATACCCCTTGGTTCCTCATCATGAGAAGGCTAATGATAATGATGGAACCTATGTTAATAAATAAATTCCAATTCAACATGAACATTTTAACCCTAAATTTGGACATTACTTATGGGATAACCTGATACTTTTTAATCTGATCACTTATAGAAATTAGCTTTGTCATAAAAATTAAGGAATTAAATTTATATAAAAGTACATTCCTGTTTTAAAAACTATATTTTAAAGTGTATTGAAAGCAGTAGAAGCAAAATGTAAAATAGTTGATTAGCTACTAATATAGTTTCAACAATTTGGCTCATCAGGTTTACTGATTATCTATCGACACACACACAGATAGAAATTACTACATCAAATCTATTGCAATGATTATTTACTCATCCATGCAAACAATAAATAAGCATTTAAATAATTTTCTACCTTTAGAAATTTTCTTCTTTAATAAATTTGAAAGGCTGGCCATCATATACCCCTAATATTTTTTTTTAAAGTTTTGAACTTTTAATCAACTTGATAATTAAGCAAAAATAGAATGGTAATAATGTGTGTGTGTGTGTGTACACATTTACTACAAATGATGCCAATAGGCCAACAACATTAGTGTCAAATCACCTATTACTGAATTGGACTCTTTTTTAAATAAATATTAATCTATTCATAGTCAATAAGTTGCCTGTATATAATGTTGTTTTAATTGCTCAATATTGCTTGTATTATCTAATCTCATGTGTCTTCATCACTATACACTGTAGGGCTAATTTTGGATTAGCATTTTATTAGATTACAATTCTAATTCAAATCTGGAGAGGAAATATTTTCTTGAGATTAATAACCAGGGAAAAAAAGGACTAAACTGAGTAAATAAAATAAATAAATAATAAGTAATAAACTGAAAAGAGAAAGTATTGATAGATGGAGGAGTTGGTGAATAAAGAAGTCTAAAGAAAATCCAAGCTACTGCTTAGAGGAAAATGTATTTTTACGCCTACACAAAATCAATATCAGACAGTGAATTGAAACAATAACTACTATGATGTATGTAGTAACTATAGGATTTTATATATATATATATATATATATATATATATATATATATATATATATATATATATATATATGAAAAATCTCTCAGTTAACCTGTAGAAAAAGACAATAGGAAAGCTGTATTATTAGCTGACACGTTTTGTCCAACGTGAACTTTTTCAAGGCAAAAATGAAATGAATTTATTGAAAACAAAGTAACTATTAACAACAAACAAAATGTCCTTAGCAACTAGAAGAATTTAGAAAACGCTATTGTATTCATATTGTCAACTGAAAAATACATCAAGTACTGTCACATGTGGAAATATTGTTTTTATTGTTGTGTTGACAGATTCAACCAATTTCTTTTGATTTCTTGATACAGTTGTGTACATTAGCTTGGAAGAGTAGTAATTCTGTTAGGAAACGTGATATTGGAAAAGAACTTGGGTATAGATTAATATTTGGATAATATTCAATGACAGCACTCATGAGGATTTTCCTTCTAAGTGAGTTCTTTTCTTTTTTTTATGAGTGTAGCATTTTTAAAATCAAAATTGTGATTGAGTTTATTTCTATGCATGACTACTGCATTAGTTGTTTTTTTGTGAGGTCTCTTTTGTGCTCATAAATGTGTTTTTTTTTTTAATTTCTGCTTGTTTCTCCAATATATTGAGAGGATCAGTTTTATAAATGCCTGCTCCAGAAATATTATTGCTATTATTGTTTGTGGATCTGATTATAGCCATAATAAAAACAATATTTCTACATTTGAAAGTATTTGACGTAATTTTCAGTTGACAATATGAATACAATAGCATTTTCTAAATTCTTCTAGTTGCTAAGGAAATTTTGTTTGTTGTTAATAGTTACTTTGTTTTCAATAAATTCATTTCATTTTTCCCTTGAAAAAGTTCACATTGGACGAAATGCATCAGCTAATACAGTTTTCCTATTGTCTTTTACCTTTATATATATATATATATATATATATATATATATATATATATATATATAATGTATAATATATATATATATAATGCACACAGGTGTGCATTTATTATATATGCAGTAGTAGAGAGGTGTGTGCTCACAAATACCTGAATAGTATATTGGTACATAATTTGTATAAAATCAAAGCTTACTACTTTTAATCTGACAAAAAAATAAATAAAATAAAAAAAGCATTTTTATATGTCTTGTAATCAATAATAACATCTACAAGTCTTTTTTTTATCCTCTCAGATGCCCTACTATCAAGTTAAATGCAATACATCTCATAGTGAAAATGAAAAAGCCTATACGCACACCCCATTTCCATTTCATTTTGCCCTCAAAGCACAGACACACACAAGTAAAAGCACTCCAAAACTGATTCTATCAAATTAACAGTTCTCACCCATCAAAATTAAAAATATCCTCACCCTGAACAAGAAAACTTTTCTTTAACTAACTCTGTGTATGTGTGTATATATATATATATACATACATACACACACACAGGATGTGTATGTAATATTTTTGCAATTCCATGGAAATAGAACATTTTTCCACCTCAACATCCAACATTAATGGCAACCATCTTAAAACAATGTGTATGGGCTCATCCTTACAGATACAAGGTGGATAGGAAAAATAAATTATTTGTATTAATCATAGACATTCATTTTTTTTACCATCCCTTGGCAATAGCAATATTCACAACACTTCTAAAATATTGATGTATCACTTCTTAACCTTTTGTTGTCATGATAAAATTATAATAATTAAACATTAAATTTTAGAATGGTAAAAAAACTTGTTATTGCTATTCAAAAATGCATTTTTTACAGAATATAAACTGTTTTGCACCTGTATTTGTTTCTCATAACATCTATTTTAAACAATGTTGTAGTAAAAAATATATTTAGGATTTACAAGAAAACTTAAAACAAAATTGTTTAGTGTTCATTACAATACAATTGAAAGTGTATCGTGTTTGGAAATTCAAAAGATTTGTAATGACAAAACTGTAGAATAATATTGTATTACTTTTAGTTGTGTGGTTCATTTTAGGGAAAAGAAATAGCATGCCAATTTGACACTGTCTTTGGGGATTTATTTTTATTGAATTATTTAAATATAAAAGTAAGATGGTTTTAAATATGTTTCAGTATTTTTACAATCAGTTATAAAATGTTTCCATGTATTATCCAGTTTTTTTTGGTGAAGAACAGTTCAGTATCTCAAGAATGGTACATCATGTCCCCGAGAAGCTAATATTTCATATTGTAGAATTAATTATACATTTTTTTATTAAAAGTCCACTACAACAATTCCTGCTTAGAGCTAAATTTATTGTATCCTGAAATCATTTGAACATGAAGTACAATAAAGAATTTTTTTTTCAACTTTAAGCTATTACTATAGACTGATTACTTTTCTTTTTTTCAAACCAGAGCCAGTTTTGCAATATTATTTTGGACCATTTTGATTTCCGTAATTTTACTTTCTATTTTTATTTTTTTTAGTATAATAATTAATAATGATTAAAAAAAAAATTTATGTACATAAAATTATTCTTTAAATTTCATGTTCAATGATCGAATAGTTTCTCCAAAAAAAAAAAAAAAAAAAAGAAAAAATTATAAATATGTATATAGTAAAATAAACAAATCTTTTCTGTTCTGTTTTAAAGAAAAAATTATGTCAGGATGAATTTGCTATGGTAAGCAAAGGCATTTCAATATAACAAACACTAAATGAGTTGCCAACTGATTAAAACATCTTATTCAATTCAATCAGATAGGTGACAAGATAACTCTTTGTAGTTTGTCTCCTTGCAGCCATGAAAAAAATACTCAACAGGCATTCAAGTCTACAGAGTTGCCTCTGAACATTTACATCTGTTAAGCATCTGACTTCTCAGAATAGCTTTCAATTGGCTCTAGGTTCACAAACAACAAAGCCAGAAATATGACTGGCTTTGTTCACATTATCCTTGTTACTTCTTCAACATAAAGATTATGAATTTTTAAAATCATCTTAAAAAGTGTAATATCTACTAGTAATATCTATTAGGTTGGTGCAAAAATAGTGTCGTTTTTTGACGTTCAACTTCATGTGAGAAAACAACATTATTTTTGCACCAACCTAATACTAACCCTAATAGAGTAAATGTCACAGCCAGCTCAGAGAGCGAGAGAGAGAGAGGCCTATTCTTTAATAACAACAGTAAGCAGTATTCCAGCCCAGATAAAAATCAGGTTTACAAATACTGATTTTCAAGGCTATCTTTGGCATAATATGATTTTCCTACTCACTTTTGGTTCTGTGCAGAACTAGCCTTATAGAACAGTATCAAGTCATGATTCAATCTCATAACAACTAAACACTAGTCATAAATTTAGATACATAGTTAAAGTTAATATAATACATGTAACACTAACACCATTCACAGTAAAGATGAGCCCAAGTGAAGATTGCTAGAATTTATCTTCCAAGGTCAAGCCTTAACAACAGCCCAGTTCACTTAACTGATTTGTTTTTATATGAATACATTTTTGCAGATGAAAATATTGGTATCAATACAGTTAATCAGAGAAATAAGTTTTTACTTTTTTTTCCTATGACATATTGAAGTGCATTGTATTGTCTCCAATATGGACATCAAATAATAGAACTTTATCTTATAATTTTCAATAAGAGATTTGTTAAACAAGGAGTTAAAAAAATGTGAGAAAAGGAGTCAAATAATTTCCATATAAAGATAATCTGTATGCCTAAAATTTACATTATTATCAAGCTTCATCAATTTTTACTATCATCGTCATTTAGGTCATACCTCTTCAAGACATGGGCAATCATTGCTCTACACAACTTCTTGTCACTTGTAGCTCTAAGCAATGTTTGACTCTTTACTATCTCCACTTTGACATCCATTCATCCAAACTTATTAAGAATGTTGCTTGATTTTTTGCTCTATTCATAACTTTGTCTATGTCCTGTGAGTAATAAGTTTGCTAAGCCTTCCTTCCTCAATGTCTCCCAACTTTCCTTATTCTAAGTAGTTGTGTTTTTCTTGTATGCTTTATTTTCTTTGAAAACAGTTTTCATTTGAATAAAAGTAAAAACAAAAATACATATAGTAAAATGAAACTGTAAAAACAATTTAAATATCATGCATAGAAGAACTGCTTAAATTTCTATTTTAAAATTGTTGGTTACAATAAATTAATGAGAGCTACATTGGTTTTCCTAAAAATCAAACACCGGCAAGATAGCTTAATAAAGTTTTCATCCTTCACTTGTGTAAGTTATTAACTTATTATGGTTACAAAAAGCAATTGTTCTTTCAGCAACATATTGTCTATCGAGGACATTTTGTATCTTAGTGGTATCAAACCTTTATCAGAACATTTGCAGCTCTTCAACAGCTAAATTACTCTGTTAGTCTTTAAACATAGAACATGAAGAATTATTTAATAAGAAATAAGTCAATATATCTATAACTGTAAGAAAAATAAATCAAAATTGAAAAGTCATTTATTTCTTTTCTTTTTAGCAATACGCAAATATTTAAAAAATAAAAGCATATACCAAAAGTCTCTTTTTACAAATACATGCATAGTTATAGAAAATATTTAAATATAGAAGCATAAATACCTGAAAATATTCTGACGGCTTATGTTTAGATGCTTTGCCAAAACTATATATATATATATATATGTATGTATATATATAGTTTAATTAAACAGAAATTGTTCTTTTAAACAAGTTTTATTAAAAAGTATAAACATTCTATGTCTATTAAATTTAACCATCATTTCTAAACTGCATATAATCCTGACTGTTGTAGATGCCAATAAAGACTTCTTGTGTTTGGATTTATCCAATTCAAAAATATAATGACACTTTAAAAAGTACCACTGATGATTTTCTTCTCATTTACTCGTTACTTGGACACAGTCTTGATTTTGGATATTTTTTTGCATATGCAACAGCCAGTTTTGCAGAAAATTACATGCAGTTTTAAAAAGATGATGGTCAAAATTAATCGACATAGAATATCTATATTTTTAATCATTATATATATATATATATATATATATATATATATATATATATATATATATATATATATATACACACACACACACACAAATCTAAATATCAGACTAATAGTGGGGGTAACTGAATGAAAGAAAAAAATACTTCCACATTATGCATTTTGGTCCTAGATTTACATCCAGGATCAGACGACTTTATCTTCTTTCTAGAAAACCTACTGCTACTGCAATGCAGTTAAAATTAAATAACAATAAAAGTGATAGAAAGCTGAATGAGGTAGACTAAGTTATTCATCTAGATACACCAGACATCAAAAATTTAAAGCTAAGTGTCCCTGTATCTTTCACATTTTTTATGTAAAACTTTAGCTGTATTTCTTCACTAATCCCCATATATGAAAGATTGACCATCTCTAAAACCATTATTAGTGTGAAGTTCTTTCTAAGGACAAAATGCATAATCTAGGATTTTTGCCCCCATTTTAACATTCTCTTACTTATATATAAAATAATATAACATAATAATAATGTAAAATTATCAATATTACACTAAAGCAATAAATATTAAATAAGATTCAGCTCTTATTGCAGATGGAATCAAGATTTTCTTAATTCTCCAATCATTCAGAGATTTTATATATATATATATATATATATATATATATATATATGCAAGTTTCATTAAAAACGACAGACAAGGTACTATGGTTAAGTTTTTTATTTAATTTTTCTTGTGTACAAACAAGAGTTTTCTTTGCTGGACAAAGGGTGTGTAAGAACTGTCCAAATGTTTTATTTTTCCGAGCGCTTTCAGCTATATCTTTAGCCATTATCAAGGATGATTTGATTTTTCTGTTTAATTGAGTATGTGCATTATGTGTATGTCAGTGTGTAGTAGTGGTGTTTTAATTACCAAATACGGTTAGAAAGTTGTGGCTTTGTTCGTAGTTAATATTGTTGAGGGTAGGCCTCTTCTTTTTTATTATTAAAGCCTCCATTATTTTTAACCTTTTTTTACAGGTGGAAGCAATTAATATATTTGTGTTTTCTACTAGTATATTTCTAATGGAGTCTGGTAAATTTTTGTGTGTGTTTAAATGGGTTCTAATGGAGCTGTGATCGGATAGGTGTAACGTAAGGCGTCTAGATAAGCATGTGGTTGTGTAACCAATGTAATTATTTATGAGTCCGGTTTCGTTAGGAACGCAGTTCCTCAAGGGGCATTTGAACTCGTAAATAATGTTTGTTCTTTCTTAACCGTAGTACCTTGTCTGTCGTTTTAATGAAACTTGCATAAAAGAAGGGTTGCGGCCTAAATATATATATATATATATATATATATATATAAAAATCTCTAAGTACAGTGCACTCAATAACAATGCACTGATGTCATATATATATATATATTGCATATAACAATATTACACACACACACAGAGTACTCAGCACTCAAGAAAAAGATAATTTCATCCCATCATTAGTCATTATCATAATAAAAGTTTCATCATCATATGCATTCATGCATCATTTAACTGGACATGCATCAATGAATGAAGACAATTGTAACAATGTCTGTCCAAGATCACAACCACAAATAAATGTGAAATGGATTTTTCACATGCTGATATTTTCAGAATTGGAATGCAGGCAGGAGTTGTTTTCTTTTGTTCTCTTTCTAATGTATGTATATATATTTTTTTTCTTTCATTCTTTCGTGCCATATTCAGGATAGATTTCTGATGGACTTACTAGGATGTGCAACAATGCCAAAAAAGGAGGTAAGGAAACCATGCAAATGAAGAAATCATTCACAAGTTTAGTCATTGATTACCTAAATCTACAACTGCTCAACCCAAACCAATTGACCTTTAACTAGAAAACCTTCCTTCTCCCCACCCCCATTTTTATGCTCTATTTGACTTAGAAAGACAATCAAAAGAAATGCACTGAGCAATCCAACTTAAGAGAGAGATGGATCTGAGAAGATATTGGTTTTGTTTTTAAATTTTTTAAAAATTGCTTATACAAGATTTATAGTAAATATTTGCCTGATCTAAATGGATACCTCTCCACAAAACAGATGCTCAAATTTTCAACATTCATTTAAGATAAATAGATTTTTTTTTTTTTTTCACAAAAATTAGTACACAATATTATAAAACAAAACCAAAAAATTAAATAAATAAAAATCTTAATTTACATTTACAATTAAAACCTCACCTATTTAACCTGCATGGATTTTTCTTGACAGAGTATCATAGAAAATATGTAAAAATAAGTCAGAATACAGAATTCAACCAAATATTGGCTACAAAGAAAATCCTAATACAAACTGACTAATGTTTCCTCTTATTTTAAGATGGTGAACTGTACTTGGAATAGAAGTGTGGGTGTATGAGTATCACCTACCACTGACTAACGGGATTTAATGTTACACCTGATAGTCAAGTGGGAAAGCAAACATAAAAGAATCTTCTTAGTTGAAGCCGAGCTGAGCTGATCTGATCAGAGACAAAAATCTACACATATCAGACAGAACAGAATTTATCTTTAACTCCTGCAGATTGACTACAGTGGAAGAAGTGGGCCTTTTAAGCTTTGGAAGATCTGTGGTAGCGAGGAGAGATTTAAATTTCTACAGATCTCTAATTCATTGACAACCAATTTTGTGAGAACAAGAAAGATTATAAACCAGTTTCCTTCACAAAAGCACAAAAAACAAAAAACAAAAAAAATTATCAGTTTATTGTGAAAGAATAAATGAATCCAATATCTGAAGAAGTACTTTTCTGAAAGGAAAATTTTCTCACAAACTTCTCTTGTATTGGATATGAATCTGACATATATATATATATATATATATATATATATATATACACGTGTAAGATCACTGATATTCAACTGGAATTATTATTTATTAAATCAACAAAGAAGACTTTGGAAGAGGGTTGACTATCTTAGTCTTCTATTTTTAAAAATACATAATCTGAGCTTCAAAATATTATTTCAATAATTCTAGTCCGGGGACGACAACTGCTGGTTATTCTGGATTTTGCACAATTGCCAAGTTAAGCCAATGAATTTTATACCTCCCAATTAGAAATTAAAATTTCCCTATAATAGATAATGAGGAAACTTCAAGAGATTGATAAATAAAAAATTCTGCAGCTGGCCTTTACTTTAAAAATGAGGTTTGCTTAGACTGAGCCTCAATGTTGGGAAACTTATTAGTACAGGACAAATCATTCAACAGTAAGTATTAAAAAAAATTATAAGAAAACTCCTTACTTGCTATCAACCACTTACACAGCATGTGACTTCTTCATTGCTTAAAAGTATAAACATTTTATACGAAGAGCAATTGCCTTCAAGAAGCAATTAACTGTTATCATCTCTTATCTAAGAGAAATAGAAGTCCTACCAGGATTTATTATTAGTGGACACAATCTTTAGGTGCAAGCTAATTTCCATTACAAAAATGCAGCCCAGAGAAAAAAAAAAGTTAAGGAACCACCAGCATTAGATTTATGGATTGAACATGGATTTCAAAATCAAAGCCGGTTTACAAAAAGTCAGCCACTCATCTGATAGAAACGATATTGTAACAAACAAATGAAAAGCCAAAGAAAGAGAAGTCCATAAAATGTTCATCACTTTGTCAAAAGAACAGTAAATGACCCGTAATTCTAGAGGATAAAGAACTACCATTCTTATGTCCCAAAACAATTGGTTTCATACATCTTATTTAGCAATATTAGAATGAGTAACAATATATCTGAAGGTTTTGAAAACCTTTCAGAAATAAAGAAAATTATATAGTATCACCTGATGAGTGAAATTAGGTATCATTGATAATTAGAAAGTTTATCTTTCTAGCTTTATAGGCTTCAATACATATCAAAACAAAACCATTTTCAATGTCAGCTTTTTGTTATTTCTGCGAGGATTTGGCTAAATTAATGATTGGTAGATAGCATGAGAGGAGGAAAACATTTTTAGTGTAGACCTTGCTCATTATTAAAATGATCACTCCTAAAAAAAAAAAAAAAAGTACTTTACTCAAAAGAACCACACCTGTTAGAATTCTGTTATTAGATTGAAACTTGAGCTTCCATAAGGAATTACAATTACTATTAACCGAGCAGAAATTATGCCAATAGCAAAAACACCTTCTACTCAGCCAGGCATATTACACATAAAACAGAAATGACTTCATCTCAACGAGACAGAAAAATAGTTTTCTCTGTATTATAAAAGTCTGATATTTGGATCAACTCACCATGATGTAATGGTTATCATTGAAACTTATCAAGCAGGCCATTACTACTGGCTAATCGTTACTTTTACTTTTGGCCTTGAGCCAGTCTAGGTTAAACTTAAATACCTGAAATCAGATGCCTATTTTAAAAGCATATTTCCATTAGTTTGACAGAAATTGAATTAGTGACTTATCAACTTTTAAATATATGACTTTGAACAATTACAGAGGTTTCTTTCACTATTTTTTAAAATTCCCACTAGATAGAAGGGAGATAACTCAATACTATTTCATTTAATAAAAAAAATTCAAACAATTATAAAAAATTTAGTAAGTAGTTGGGCAAATTTAACTGTTTATCTGGAGTTATGTATTATTAACCTTTACTGACTACTCTCTAACAGTGATTAGAATGACAATAATATTTTTTTTTAAATTTCAAATTCTTTTTTTTCTCAGAAAAAGAAAACAAAAAATAAGCATGCTTTTGATTTCAAGCTGGTTAGGATTTTGTTTTAATGTTTAATATTTTATATTTTAATAGAAAAATTCAAGAATAAAGTTAGCAGAAAAAAATGATGCAAAAGGGTACACAAACACGTGGAGAGTTGTGGACACAAGGTTGCACATTTTTAAGGTGAATGCACAATGCATTAAGGTGGAAGGTCCAAATTTGGTACAATATCAGTCTTTTTCAAAATATAGTTATAATGTAGTATTAGTGATTTGCTGTGAGAGTTTTATATAGTCAGTTTCTCTTATTGTCACACATGCAATTAGTCTGTTGTGAAATCAGATGTTATTAGAACAACCAAAAGATTAAGTTCCTTAGAACCGTAGAAATAAAAAAAAATGGAGAAGCAAAACAGTTCAGTCAGTTTTGAAAAATACTTTAAAAAAAAATTAAAAAAATAAAGACTTAAGTATATGATCCATAAATATAGATTTTTTTAATAAGTAGAATGCTACTAGTGTTTAGAGATATACTATCAGTCTATCAATTTCTCATGGTTGACAGAGTTTATTTTCATACAATGAATTTAAGAGGTCTTTGTAAAGACAAGCCAAAAAATTTATAAAGAGTTACTTTTTATGTTGAAATACTCTTTGTACAAACAGTCCAGATTTTATTTTAATAATATTGACCTTCAAAAATATGGTCGCTTTGTAGTCACCGATATCTAGATTTGCAGTTACATATATAATCAGATTCAAATGCAATGTGATGAGTGAACTTGCCACTCAGGTTAATATGTCATCCATTGATGAGACTTTTCATATTTAAAAGCCTTTGAAGAGTGAGAGATTGTTAGTCAATATCAAAATAGTGACATCTTGAGGTACCATATCAACATGTGCTTTATAAGTTGTTTTCAAATATATGTCACCAAGTGAATATACTTATTAATGTCCCTTGCAGATAGCATGCCAGTCAATCAGTTTGTCTGATATTAGTGGCTTTCCATGCTTGGTGGTTAAAGGGTTAGAATTAAATCAATGTGTAGCAGGAAGTGGGATTAAGGGAGAGAAAGCTGTGGTACAAGACACCTTCATTGCCACAAGAAAGAAAGAAAAAAAAAAAGAGGGAGTTAAAGATAAGCAAAAAAAAAATAAGATCATTATATCTTACCAGCTGTAAAAGGGGAAAAGAAAGAAAATAAATTCATTAATTAAACCATTTTACAATGAAGATCATCAAGCAAACATCTTTACAATTACTGAAAAGAATTTGGTATCAAAAACATTTTAGTATCATTGATAGAAAAATTGGCATTATCAAAATAACCAAACAAGCAAAGAAAAGTGATTTTCAAACAAATACTCATGCATATTATATTTTATTTCAAACTATAAAATCAACAGGAGATTCTCAGTTTTATTAATAAATTATTAATAAGCTTTTTTTTGCCATTGTGGGTGTATGGTATCAATGATGTGCAATATCATTTCATTTGAACTATTCCTTAAATATCTAAAAGCCATCTATTAGATAAATGTGAATATGGAAAAAAGGCTAATTTAAATTATAAGTTATATTAATTAAACTCTGAGCTACACTCTTAATGGAAACACAACTAAATATAAAAACAGAACCTAATAATATTTAGAAATAGGAGTGGTTCCAATCTCACCAGAAATTTATTTATATTACATTCATTTGCCTATTTTATAAATATTGGTACATAAGTGAAACTAATTTTCTTAAATTTAAACAATTTTTATATGTTGTCAATATAAACAAAAGAATATATCTATTAGATCTGAAATGATTAGTAACAAAAATAGTAAAAATGCATTTCCTTTATAATTTAAGTTAAAAAGGGAAATAAAATTAATTTAAAAAATGACCAAACAGTTCTGAATTTGATAATTTACTTCAACTAATTTAACTGAACACAGAAAACATTTTTAAGCTAAAAATTACAAAACTATTAAAATTAGTGATTGTCTTTTTCCTTTGATATTGCTAACGCTTACTTATTCCCAAAAATTAAATTATTTTAAGTTTTTAAAGAGACAATGAAATTATGATAATAATTTTAATGAAAAATCCCAGTACCTTCTGTACACGAGTTTAGAATAACCAATCTTTGCATGAGTTTAAAACTAAAAGGACTCATTCTTTCACCTAGGCATCATTTTAACTGTCTATCATTTTTACAGATTCAAATGTAAAATAAAATGTTCAAATTGTGATTTTTTTTCTTCGATAGTTAAAATAATGATATTTCATTCTTTTGACTGCCAACCTTTTTTCTATTCATGGGTAGGTATTAATGTTTCATAATTTTTCATATAATCTCATGCTATGGTATTGGCAATTTTATGTTAACCATACGGTGATTAGAAAATATATAAATGAAAAAAGAAAAAAAAAAAAAAAGATTAAAATGAAAAATCAATTTGATACATGCTTTTCAGACTGTTAGTAAAATAACAATCTTTGATAGCAACCCAACATTGCTCAACCTCATGTTGAATAACAGAAAACAGAGCAAACACAAGAATGCAAACAACGATTAAATAATAGCCACCTTCGACCTAACAATTTATTTCCTGTGTACATGCACATATAAAAATGGCTTAACTATTTATCTCTGAGGCTAAATACATATCCACAACCATGACTAGACCCAGAAGCCATTAATGGCATGCAAGTCTTGGCTAAATCAATAACATGTTCTCAAGCACACTCAGTATTTGGTTCCAACCGTCATATGCATTTTTTGATATTTGACCTGAATGTAACTTTATTCTTATTTTGAATGAAGCTTCAACAGAAGTCTTTCACTATTAATTCCATTCCAGTCAGAATTCTTAGACACTCTCAGAGTAGTTTTAGTATTAATTATTAATAACTAATCCTTAATAAAAATCCTATCAGCTGAGAAATGGAGAAAAATCAAACATTTTGAATGATATTTCATCACTTATTTTAATAGCAAACCTGGACTTTAAAAAGTTGGAAGTGGTACATTATTATCATCACCATCATCAAAATATTGCTATATACAGACAAAATTTAAATAGATTCATTTATTATATATGATTTATCCAGAGGACATTAAATAACCATTGAACCAGGCGGTAACAATCTAGTTTTGGGTTCAGATTTTAAAAGTGGTTAATTTAATTATTTTTTTGCAAAAACACTTCTATCTCAGCATGATTAAGAAAATTCATCTTAATGTTAAAAATTTCTAATTAACATAATTAAGAATTAACAAGTAGAAATTGGGGTATAACATAAAAAGAAAGTTAAACAAATACATGGAGGACAGAATAAGGCACACAACAATTAATCCTTAATTGTCACTTTGTAAAGTGAGTACAAAATAATTTCTTAAGCAACATTGAAGTATACTTAGAATGCTATTTTACTTTTAAGTGATGGAATAAAGAGGAAATGTCATGTAAATAAGAAAACTTCTGCATAATTTCTATTCACATCTACAGAGAATTAGTTTAGAATTAAAAAACAATCACAAGTGCTTTCAATATAAAAATCCCTATTCAAAAACTGTTTGTTATGAGTTTCAGATTTTAATTGACTTTAAAATCATGACAAAATTTTAACAGTGCAAGAAATAATTGGCTGATTCCAAACTTTGTATTAAAGAATTTTGTAAGGGATTTGTACATTATTTACATTGTTCGAACTATTGTCCTCATCTTTGTCGCCATATTTATTATGTTTTGGCCATTGTACACTCCGGCCTTCTTCGATTTGCACAGTTCATGTATAATAATTAGATTATAAACAAATAACAATACAAGAAGGAAGATGTTTACATGTAACCTGTTTGAGGAAGGCAGTTGTATAATTACAGGATTCTTAGAGTTTATTACATAGAAAAACCTGAAGCAGTTTCCTTATTTTGGACATACATGTTTATTCACTGAAGAGGTCAGTTGAATTTACAATCTGACCATGACAATCCTCTAAGTTTAATATATTGGACTTAGCAATCATTTCTGTTTCCTGAACACTATTTATTTATATAAGTTAGTACATATGCATTGTGTTCCTGTGCATCTCAGTGTCTACATATAAGCTATTGTTCACCCAATACAAGGCCCAAGAGCTACTCAAGGTAGTTAAAGAATGGGATTGTTTTATGGATGCAAGAAATGTAGACTATGAGGATATATAGGATAGATATTGGTTGACCCTAAAATTTAAGCGATTAAGATTGTAGTGGTTGATAAAGCATCTTCTCAGAAGTTTGTTCCACAAAGTAGCAGCTCTTGAGAAGAAGCTGTTCAAATAGAACTACCTTCTTACCATGGAATATGAAGGAAATGGGGATGGTTAACCCCTGTCTACATGGAATGGCAGGTCTTAGCTGCAGATGTTTGGTGAAACTAAGGAATGTAGCATGCCAGAACATTTGTTATGGAAATGGCAATAGAGTAGCAATAGATGTGCAACATTTTGTTTGCTGGGAAATGGATTGTAGGGTAGAAAATAATTCACCAACTACAAGGCTTCAACCAATTTCAATGCTTTTGAACTATGTCAAGGCTAGAAAGAGAGGATCCAGCCCAGATATATCTACACTACTCCATTTTTGGTCTGACTATATATACATATGTTCATGAACTTATGTGTGTGCATGCACCAATATGCTGAAAGTCCTGGGATAGCAGTATGTAAAGGGTAATAGTATATAGCACCAACATATCTTGACATCATAGAAATGCCCAGACTTATTTCAGTTGTGCTCTTGACATCTTGGCTGCTCATTGCAAGGTGAAATGAATGATCAGAATTCAGACAGGACATGATAGAGGTAACATTCCATTTCTGAAAGTGTAGGGGCATTTGATATCCCTCACTCTACTAGATCTGTTTGTATGATTCCACATCATTATATCCTGTGTAAATCTTAAATAAGTACTCTAATGGTACTTTGAATTCATAGAGTTAAAGGTTAACAACAGTTCACCCATTTAGAGAATAGTGTGTAAAAGTTATATTCTTCCTTTCCTTAATTACCCATAATCCCTCCCCACCCAGTTGCTCAAATAGCTTTGTTCTGTATATCTGATCAGTTGGGTAGCATTTGGTGTTGGATCATCACTTACAACTGAAGCATCTAAGGGAAAATAATGATCAGTGTTATTCACTAGCAATGGCCTACATGCACTGAAAGAGACAATGGCTCCATATTGGAAATGTTATTTTAAGTGGAGAAACTTCAGAAAACAAACAAATAAAAATGAAAAACTAAAAATTGTTTGGTTTTCCAATTGACCGAAATGAGAAGAAAACTTGAAGTGGATATTATTTGTTTGATTGTGTAGTCTTTTGACAAAATTATTTGTCTAGTTCCATATATACATGTGTCTGCAAAAGTGAATCAGAAAGTCTAATGATAAACAAGCATTTATTTCACACAAACAATTCCTCCCTAGCTAATGTTTATCACATACATTGAAAATTATCATGAGAATTATTGAAAATTTTAAATAAAAATTCAGCTATGTATCAGGCTATATTGAATCCAACTTTGTGTGTATATATCTCTCTATCACATATATACAATATATACACATGGACATGCTAGAAGTTATGGGATAGGTATCCTCACTGGCAAAGTTAAGTGCATCAACTTAACATGGCATTGATTTTACAAGTGGCTGGAAGACCTTTGGAGAGATGTTGCTGACTTGTTAGCTGTTCACACTTCCCTGGCATTTGTAGGTGCAGGACTTTATGCGTAATCAATCATTGGTGTCCATGAATGGGTGCAAATGATCATGAAGAAGTATAATGTGGTGGTCACTGGTCAATGACATGCTTAGGCAGACAAGTGAACCCAACCCATGCCATATGAAACCAACCTGCTTGGTGCCTTGTTGACAACTGGAGTCTATGCCATGGGGAGTGTCCAATATCATAGATTGGAGGGAGTATAGCATAGATTCATGGAGTGGAGGCACAACGATCTTGCACTTGCTCTGCACACACACTTTCTTCTTACAACTGGTACCTATATATACTGTTTTGTCAGTGTATAGGCAAAAACATCAAGTGGATTATTATGTGTGAATATCAAGTGATCTATACATAGTGTTTGCAAACAGTTGTTAGTGATTGGACTGATCGGTACTATTCCCATCACATTCATCATTATTGATCACAATATTGGATAGAGGTCTTGGATAAAATAATACCAGCATCCATAACAAAAAAGGAGTTAACTGAATAAGTTTATAGTAGCTGGAAGACATCATTTAGGCCAGTTTATTTTTAATCAATATTTATAATGCCAAGACCCTGTAAATGAATTGATTTCTAAAAGCTACTTTCAGAATTTTATCGGAATTTAAAAAAAAAAAAAGATACCCTTTTCAAAATACCTTCACACTGAATAATTTTTTTGCCTCTTTCCAGAGTCCTATAAATTTTACACAATCCAAGTTGATTTGCTCTTCTTATGAATAACACTGAAAGGTGAAATTCCTGGTCATTTTTTCTTCTTCATTGTCTCTTCAGGTTAATATTTTTCACCTTTCAAGATTTTTTTTTTAGTAGATTAGTTTTTTCCCACTTTAGATGCTTACCAAGACAAAGAATATGTCATTTTTAATATAACAATGCCAAAATGGCTCATGTAGCAAAAATAATTTCTTTTCATACTTAGGAAGAGAATAAGTTGAATTTAAACAAGTAGGAAAATGAGATCTTTTTTTTTACCATGGAATTTTTCCCCCCAGATAATAAAATACACAGGTGTGAAAGACAATTTTTACTGGAAATGGATTATGTAAAATTAGAAGGTGGGTTTAACAAATTTTCAGTTTACAGAAGTTTTTTTTTCTTTGAACAGTTTATCATAATTTTTTAATAATTATCTAAAACAATAAAATCCTCAACAATTGATGATAAAATAGCTTTACTTTGAGAGTGGCTTGACTTCTGATAAAGGAAAAATACAAATTCCTGCATCACAGGAACCAAAGATATATAATGCATCTCTTGAAAAAAATTCAACTGGCAAATTAATAGTGGAAAAACTGAGAAGGAAAAAAAAGAATGATTTCTAGGCAATTGTACAATAGTGCCATGGTGCATCCACTGTTAAACAACTACTTGGACATAGACTAAATGAACATTTCTTATTGCTACCACTTATTTTCTGATAACTAGAGAAAAAAAAATGTCTTTTTTTTTTCAACATTCCCTTGCTAAATTGAACTGAGCAGGATGACTTGATTTTATCTAAATCAATTTTGTTTTTTAATTGGTAACCAATAAATGTTTTTTCAATTTTGTTTTATTCATACTCTTAATTCAACAGAATATGCAACCACATATACAAGAGGAGCTGAAGAGTTCTTGGCCCTACCAAAGAGATAGATTTTTTAAAAATTACTGTTTAAATTATTTGGTCAGATTTTAGGAATTGAACTGAGAACTTTTCAACACCTCCTCATACCAATGTGATGCAGTGCCAAAGGCAAATGAATCTCTCTTATCACCAAGTATCTTTTGGTACATATAAATACACAACTAGGCAACAGACTTAAATATACATATACAATTACTCTCTTTATATTCACTAAGTGAACACATGTGGTAGTAAAATGTGTTAACATATGTTTTTAATGCAGACCAGACAATATTAGCTACAAATGGTTTATGTGAAATGTAATTTGAATGCCAGAGAATTTGCTGTTTGTAACTATATTTTTTTTTAATTCTTTGCAATGTGATAACATTCAAAACCTAGAAGGAAAGTAATACAAACATAGGTCCATTTTGCTCTTGCCTAAAAACAAAACATTTTTAATTTCAATTTCCACAATGCTATAAAAAATGAATGCTCATCTTTAAATACACTACCACCAAATCCAAACCACCAGGTATAGACACTGAATGACAATTTTATCTTTTTTAATAATATTAATAATCCAAGTAAATTCATGGAGTTTCCCAATATTGGCAATGCACATTTTTAAAAGTGGAGGTACCTATTGTATATAAACCATATTTTCTTTTTTATAACTTTTTTATACTTCACAAAGTAAGATATATTTACTACTTGAAATTTTTTAAACAAAAATTTTAAATGAACATTTAATTCATAAATTGGCTTGTTATAGTTAAGGAGAGTTTTACAAATAAAGTTGAAGGCCAAGTAAAATGTAAATTTCAAACACTTTTCTGCACTATATAAGATGATATTCCTAAACAGAACTATTTTTGATATGATAATCAAAGCAGTCCTCGAATAAAAGAACAAAAATAAAGTACAGTTAATTAATAAAATAAACTTTTTAAAAATCAATATGCAAATTAGTTAACCCTGAAGAGTGATATTGCCTAGAAGTAGCTAATATATAATACAGATGTTGAGTTTAGTTTTATAAAGGACCATCCCAGTTTCTTAATATAAAATAAAACCATTTCCCAAGGAAATGAAAAGACATTTATCTAAATCATGCATAATCAAATCCCACAAAGCTATACAGTATCTCTAAAAGAAAAATATTTCCAATTCTAGACATACTGAATATAATCAGTTTTCATCAACTTTATTTTTTTATGAACATTAAATGGACACTCTTAAAACTCATGCCCTCCTTCCTTCCTTACCAAAAACCAATAGAAAAATGTTACATTCTAACGTTTAAGTGTGTAATTTATATGTATGCTTGCAATAACTGACTTCAATCAGCAAGAGTTACAAAGAATATTTTGAGGTCAACAATGGCAGATAATGTTTCAAGACTTAAGGTTGACTGTATGAAAAAGTGTTTTTTTCAAAAAATGATTCATTAATAACTGCTTTCTTCACTTTCTGTTTATAATTTTATATATAAAGTACAGTGTGCATGTGTATCCAAGCAACTCCTCTGCTCCCACTGGTCTGATCTCGATGATTCATAGCACATTCAAAAGCTCTAGAAAAGTTAGTCACAGGGAACGATTTTCGTCGAGATCAGATTCAGGGTTGCCAGATTATGCGAGGTTAAAATATATATTAATATATTATACTAGTCATTATCATTGTTTTCATGGTTTAAGGGGAGTAACTTTTATTTTCCTTTTGTATCCAAAATTGCAGCTAGCTTAAAAGCCACCCTACTGAGCAGCATTTAAACTAACCCCTAAGGAGAACTCTTGGTTTGGCCATCATCACATTAACTAGGGAGGAGTAGATGCAATAGTCATCAATAAGCTACAGAAGAACTCAAAATGGATCACTGCATTTAAGTATTGAAATAATGTTTAAGCTTACCTTTTAAAAGTTCAACGATAATTCTTCTGCTGTCACTTAATTTAAAGACGATTTGATGTACGTAGGTCCTTATTTTCTGTACAAACAATTATTTCATGAGTGACAAAAGAGGGGACAGTTTATAAGATAGAATTAATATAGTGTAAAGATGGGAAAATAGAAATTAGAATTAGTTATACATTCAACATTTGAAGAGTTAGAGAAACATAACAGCTAATCAAGTAAAACTTATATTATGGAGTCTATATGGATAAATGCAAAATTGGAGCTCAATTTTCCCACAAATTCTGAGATTAAAAAGCCCCAGCTCTGCTTTATAGTAATTTGTATTTATTCACCCCCCCCCCCACACACACACACACACACCCCAATGAGATCCAGGCTAGGAACAAAAATTGCCCACAGCAACCGTCAGTTGCGCTGGCTTCAGTACGAGTACCGATCCCTCTCTCTGGTGCAATGAGAGGGCACAGCCTCAGGCAGCTGTTCCCCAAGGCTGGGCACCTCTCAGTATAATTTTCCTCAGTTGCGACTCTGTCCTTTGACAGAATCACCCCCTGAGTGCACTCTGCCCAAAGACAGAGATGCAACTGAGAGATGATAAGTAATGCATTAGAAACTCCTCCAAGGAGGAATTTATACACGGTATTTACTATCTCCCTACTGAGACGAGATGTGACACAAGGTCTTTTTTAAGATGGGGACCCAAGCATGAACACCCAGGCAAGGGACAAAAATTGCACTGGCCTTGGTGTGCACACTGATCACTCTCTCTCTCTATCTGAGGCAGCTGTTCTCCAGGGCTCGGCACCTCTTAGGATTATTTTCCTTAGTTATCCCTGTTCTTTGACAGAGTAGCCCATGAGCACACTCTGCTCAAAGACAGATGCAACTGAGAGATGATAAGTAATGCATTAGAAAGGTCATGCTAAAAGGTCAATATCTGTATCTACTTCTACGCAATATCACTTTTCAGGTTTAACTAATTTGCATATTGATTTTTAAAAAGTTTATTTCTTTAATTAACTGTCCTTTTATTCAAGGACTGTTTTGATTTCCTGTCAAAAATAGTTCTGTTTAGGAATATCGTCTTATATAGTGCAGAAAAGTGTTTGAAATTTGCATTTTACTTGGCCTTCAACTTTATTTGTAAAACTTTCCTTAACTATAACAATTTATGAATGAAATTGGCATTTAAATTTTTTTCAAAAATTTCAAGTAGTGAAATGATAGTGAGCAAGCAAAGCCTGCTATTAATACTATAAAAAAGAAAATATAGTTTATCCACAATAGGTACCTCCACTTTTTTGTGGGTAAACGGCATAGCGTAATGAAAAAGGCTACAATCTTAATAAAAAGAAAATATTATCGTCAAAATGTTTATGTTATTAAGATGAAAGACCAATCCTTTCTAAAACGTTCAAAATTTTAGTTAAAATCTTGTTTTGTTTACATCATTGCAGTGACATAATAATAACATTGACTTGTCCGTTGAAAACATTGATTTGGAAATTCTTGTAAAAATTAAATAATTGTCCGATTTTAATGAAATTTTCAGGACATATTCACAAATGAATGAAATTATTTTTGAAATTTTTTTTCTTTTACATATGTTCCCTAAACCCACTTACTTAATTTCATGGAATTTCACAAAAAAAACTTTCTATTTCCTGAATTTTTTTATTTGTTAAAAGTAGGACTCCTTGGAGAATCTAAATTGGCTAATCTTTTTTTTCAGACTTGCCCTATTCTAACTGAAAATCTGCTTTGAATTGAAAAATAATGAATGCAATAAAACTATTACATTATTTAATTAGAAAAGCTTTTAATTGCTTCTGTAAATAAGTCATATTAAGGACATTATTGTCTGAAGAAATAAAATTTTTCCGATGAATAATGAATTTACAAGAATTTATTTTTCATTTTTTTGTAAATTTTAAAAATAATATTTTTATAATAGTTTAAAATTGTGTAAAATTCTTTATTGGGCTATTTCATGTAAGTGATATAGTAAAGTGGAAACAAAATTTACGAATCCAAAATTGAAAAGATTAATAAACATAGTTACACTATTCTATTTTTAAAATATTTTTTTATTTCTTATTTCTTTACTTAATTTGTTCCCTATTTTCATCTATGGAAGTCTACCCTATTTTCATCTATGGAAGTCTAAACGTGGCATCATTATGAAATGGTCACATCATCTAAGAGTTTCGTCTCTTTACAGAAAATTCATTTAAGAAAATTTTATAGTATTTTAAATTTTTATTTTTGCATAAAGCATCTTCAAAAGGTAAATAAAAGTCAATAAATTATAAAGATAATTGCAGAAAATATGTTCATTTGTAAAAATTACTAGGTAGTTAAAAATAAAAATAACATGTGTTCACTTAGATTTCTTAAATTTTGTATTGATTCTAGCCAGCCATAGTAGCTGTCATTACTTCGTCACTCATTGGCCATCCATCATCTCCTCAGATAAACTATGATAAGCAGGACCAATCATTAAATAAATGGTTGTATATTACTTTTTTATGCTATTAGTAAGTAATCAAATCGAATTAATTTAATTTTAAATTTTCTAATTTTACTCAAATAACGTGTCAGAAATATATATTTTTTTTAAAGAATTTTAAAATCAATAATTTTTTTGTTTACAAATTTCTTAAAAATGGCCACTTTTAAGAAAATTTTAAGAAATTGAAATTAAATTTAATTTCCAATCTATATAATTTCTATCTGAAATACACCAGAATATTTAACTTACTGGAAATAATAAATTTAATCACTTAGCTTTCAATTAAAACTAAAATGAAATCTTCAAGAATGTTTTTTCATTTTTAAAAATTCATTTTAAACTTTAGGTATCGAAAATTTATGCCAAAATAGTGGAGTACCTAATCTACAATAAATAAGATGCAAAATAGACTGCTAGGGCAAAAAGTTGAGTGGGGGAGTTCAATTTGGTAAGCTAAATGGTAAATATATTTAGCTTAAAGAATAAGAAACAGCTTATGAAAAGGGAAAATAAGAAACAGAAAATGCATTATTTTTTCCCCATTCTCAAAAACAGATGAAATCTTTTTCTTTAAATTTGACTGAACTTTTTCTTTTATAAAAAAGCTCATATCATATATAAATTGGGAGTGGGAGGTACTTTTCATATATAAACTAAAATTAAAATTATACTTTTTCTTGGTTTACTTTAATTGAGTGGTTTCAAAATTTCACTTTGTCACTTTGTTGATAACTTTTTTTCTTTCTTTTTTCTAATCAAAATAAAACCTTTTTTTCTAAGATGACTAAATTACCTTATTTCATCCTCGTCAAGATTGTTTTGCATTCAACAATCAATATAAATTAACCATTCAGATTGGATACTTTCTTTTTGTGGTGATTTTTCAAACACTGCAGTACAAGTGAACTTGCTCTTTGTTTTTAACACTAAGATGTAACGTTACTTTGCTAGTTTATTGAATCTTTATTATTGTTCCAGGAAATAATTATCTAATTTTCAAAGATTTACATTTATTTTTCAGTTACATTTTAATATTTTCTTTAAAGATTTCCCAATCAACATTTTTTATTAACATACCAATACTAAATGACTTACATGATACATAAGTTCAAAACATTGATTTTTAAATTTTCTCAACATGAAAGAATTGAAAAGAAAACTTTCTATAAATATCAGCAATAAACTCAGGATATAATTACTAAATATTCAGTAGGAGTAACAATTGTTTTTAAACATCAAACACTAATATTACTAAGCTTTAATAAAATATTTTACATGTGTGCACACACATTACATTGGTTTTAGGAAGTGATGTGCAACATTCCATCTATCAGGCTTGATATGAAATATGCAATAAAAATCAAGGTTGTTCTTTTTCTTTTTAAACAATATTCATTTTAAATTAAAGTTATAATGGTTTTTATATAGTTTCTGAAATCAAGACAAAAAGCTTGGCAAGTGATATCAAAATCAAGAGAGTTGATGACATAAAATGTTAAAATATGTGCGAGAGTGAAATACAAAAGATAATGGTTGATTGGATACAAAAGTAAGTGTGAAACACCACTGGTAAGTTTAAAGATTTTCTAGAGCACATTTAATAGGCTTCTAGAGCAGCAAAATCTGAAATGCCAAGACAGCAAATTTTGCTATAGTACTGAACCACATAAATTTTATGAGTCGTTTAGCATAAAGTAAACAAAAAGGGAATATTCTTATATGAATAGTATGTAATGATACTCATAGATAAAGGCTACTTAATGAAAACATGATAGAAATGTTGAGTGATATATAAACATGACATAATATAGAGAAATTACTGTAAATTAAGTATTCATAAAAAAAGAAATTGTCAAAGGAGGCATAAAGTAATATTGGAAAAGTATATGATATACAAACTCAAAAACAATATTTTAATATTATAGATTAATGATTAATGTACCCGTTTAGTAGCTCAAATTTAAACCAGATTCAGTGATTAGTATCCTCAGGAAAATTTAGATATAGGATCAGTAATTTAAAAGCAGTGACATTATAAACATTATATATGAAAATGTGATATTACAAAGGAAAATACAATAGAAGATCTATAAAGACAATGTTAGATTATGTAAAAGTCAATTTCTAATATAAATACAATGTAAATATAATAACTACATAATGCTACATTTTAAACCTATGACTTAAGGATAGAATCAACCATAAAATTAGCAGAGAAATGAAACAAATGTTAGCATGATAATATTCAATGTCTATGTGGAAATAGACAAAAATATCAAAAGTAGCTGAAAATCATTTACTTATTAAATATTAAATTGTTCAGGTGAACAAATACTTAAAAATAACTTCCACATAGACAAAATATCAATCTTTGTAACACCACCACCACTATTGCTGTAACCAAAAAGACAATCAAAATAGACAGTAATAACAATATCAACAGTGTGCAACTATACTACAACATGCAGCATCAGATATCTACTCAGGTTGCCAGCTGAATGAAATAAAAGAAAAAATTGAAGAAAAAATTGTAAAAAAAAAAAAAGTCCTTTCTATCCACAATGCCTGTGACATTACTACAATCCACTGTACTGAGAAATAAATTAATAATTTAAAATTAATTTAGAATTATTTGCATCATTTTGAGAGATCTATAATTGTGAAATGTTTGTTTTAGAATATGACAAAGAATTCTTTTTTTTTAATGTCAACTAGCAACACTATGTTGAATTTTTCTGTTAAAAAGCTTTGACAATGAATTTTGATATCATCCTAGTGTTTGTTTTCTATTTTCACAATATTAGTAGTTACCAATTATTATTCTGATAGTATGTGGTGAATGATCTGTTTTATGCATGCTGTGTGTATCAGTTAATTGTAGAAAATAGTTTTATCTACATTCTTAAAACAATATGCAGCTGCAATAAAACATTCCATTTTCAGCTATCATATTCATAGAGCTTGTAAAATCAAGAACATTAACCATCACTATGACCTGAAGATTCAAGAACATCACAGTGAAAACTTTAGCCATAAAATCAAAAAAGAACAAAGATATTAATCTGAATAAAGTTATAGACATTGTACATTGATATTTCAATTTATTTAGCAGTAGGGAAAAGATTAGTGTTGAAAATTTTAAGTATTTTATGCTGTACAGATTTTTAAAATTCAGAATGGGGATAAAGGACTTGAATTTTAGGCACCTGAAGTAAATGAATACATTATGTCAGATTTACAATGTCTTCTTAGAAATGTAGTAGGCATCCAGTCTCATGAGACTATGGAGCCTACTACTGAGGCTAGCTAATCTCTGTTGCAGACACCTGCTCAGTCACATTTGTGTTTCTTCAACACCTAAACACAACCTATAGTTTATACTGCAACTATTCTGAGCAGACCTGAGAGATAGCACATAATCTGCTGTGATTAGTAGTTAAATAAGACCAGTATGCTGAAACTGCCAAGCATGACATGCAACTATGCTAACACAACCATGAACAGCTTCAGAACAGTTGCATGTACCCAGTTTCACTCACAAGGCTTGGGTCAATCTGTGGCATGGTTTTCAAGCACTTACTCACAGTGTCACATACTGGGATCATTTCCCCCAGGATGATATTATCTAGAAGTCACTTGAGATTTGAACACGGAACATTAGAATAGAAGGTAAAAAATAAATCTTCTAAAATTGAGCTAAAGTTTAATGGTCTTCATTTTAAGTGGTTAAAATGATTCAAGACTTAACCACTTAAAGCAAAAGTCATTTAAAATGGTAAAGAAATATCTATTTGGGGGTCATGGATAAATGACTATTTCAAGTTGTCATGAAATAATTAAATATTATATGATTGCTTAAAAAAAAAGAAAAAATGTATAAAATGGAGACCAGTTTCTTACAATACAAATCATGCATGGAGAGAAAAAAAAGCTGAACATTATATAAGACAGAAAGCTTAAGGACTTAAAATTATTCACAAAACACAGACAACACTGAATATCACTTAATGTAGGAAATTATTTTTAAAAAAAGACATCAAGGTTATCTGTTTATTTTAGTTTATTTTTTTCTCTTTAAAGAGGTGTTTCAAATTTAGAATGAAGCAATAAGACAATATACGACAAAGCAGTTTATGAATTTATAAAAACATTTTCGACAGATAATTCCAAAAAGCTGGCAACCTGAAATTGACATTTTTTCTTCTTTAGAAGATTCACATATAAATAAAAAATATGAAGGAAGAAGTGACAAAAAGGTGAAACAAACCTGGAGACAGTCCTGGGGAGACTTGAAGATTTAAAAAAAAAAAAAAAAGAAAAAGAAACAACAGAAAATGTTTTACTGAACTTTATACATATTTTTAAAAAAAAGCATCAGCAAGCAGAACACAGACTAATACATAACAAATGTACTCAAGAATTTTCTCTTCTTTTTTAAGATTAAAAGGATATATTCTTAAGATTTTAAGTCAATGAAATACTATATATCAATTACATTAAGAAATGATAAATTAACCACAGCTAGAATTTGGACCTATGCACAAACAAGTACATTTAGACACATTTTGATATTTTAACTAGATTCAGCAATAAATAAGATACTAATCTTAGATCACATCAATGTTAAGGGCATTTTAAAACTACTAATAAAATAAGTGACCATTTGGGGGGGGGAGATATTTCAGTGATGAAATTTGCATATTTTTTAAACTTCAAAATCTCATTTTGTAACATTATCAAGAGATGAAAATGAAAGACTAATGATATGCAAGTGTCATGGCAAAAGATCCAAATCCTATCAGATAATTTACATTTGTTAATATATTTGACCTATAATTACATTTAAATATACAGGTGTCACATGATCATCAAATAAAGGAAAATAATAAATTGAAAAAAATAATGATAAAATTATGAAGAAGCAAATGAACACTTTCAATGAATGAAACAAAAAATATGGAAGAAAATTATTATTAGGTGAATTATTAACTTGCATGTTAATCATACTTCAGAGAAACAATGCACTTAAGAGAAATAAATATAGATTTTAATAAATTATAAGTATTTACATCAAAGCTTAATTCATAGGGATTTATTTGTAGCAGTAGTAATAAAAACTACAAATTAAGAGTACATTTTAGGGATATAAATACATTTTTTTCTTGTAATTTTATTCTGATCTTGAATAGATCTATTTATCAATGTTCTTATGTTACCTTCTAAATGGAATTTGGTAGTTGAATTTTTAGTGTGCAATGAAAAATAAAAATTAGCATTGCTATAAGGAAAAAAAGCATGTTCATTTCATTTATAAAAAGATTTTGCAGGTTCACCATTTAATTTCTCTTCATTATAAAAATTAAACAAACTCATACAAGCAAATTAATTTGTGATTACTTCATTTGTTTTTATAAAACACTGATGACATTAGACATCCGAGATATCCTAGGCTCATTTTTTTTTGTTAAGATAATATTTTTAATTACATTTTTTTTTATCTTTCAAATTAAATAAGAGAGATTCAGAACAAAACTAGCTTGAGATGAGAGGCTACCTTTGATAGCCTGCCATGAGAGTTTGCTTTGTCATATCTGCATGTTTCTGCCATCTTGTCCACAAAGTCAATGGCTGCTAAATGGAGTCCTTGTCTCTAATCCAATGCCTTCATTCCTACTTAGCCATTTTATAGTTAGACTAATTTTTAAGTTGCCTAACATTCTTACATGAAAGTCTCATCTGAAGATATTTTTTGTTCTGAATGAGGTGAGTTTAATTTCAAAGCCAAAGAATATAATCTGCCAAAAAAATGTTGATTGAAAAAAAAAAAAAAAAAAAAAAAAAAGCAGCATATCAGATTCTAGTCAAAGAAATGTGTGAAATGATACTCGGAAATTTTAACATTCATTGACAAAATGCTCAAAAATAAAATTAATAAAGGGAGAAAAATGTTTTTTTTTAAGATTATCTGCTTACACTTGTCTTTGAAAATATCTGATAAAACAAAGTTATTAAATGGTGAACAAGTGACATCAAATGAACATAGAATTTCAATAAACAAACTCTTTACAAGTTACTTAAATTTAAAGAATTGCTGCTTCATTAATCTTTACTAGAGACTTTTTTCCTTTCTTTTATTTTAAACATTCTAAGTAGAAAAGTTCAGTTAATATGAAAAGTTTCCTAATTACCAAAAGAAGTTATTTGAGAGAGAGAGAGAGAGAGAGAGAGAGAGACTGACTAAGTTATAGTAAAAAGAATATTTATTGTTCTCTATGAGATCTGGAGCAAACTATATATTTGATGGTTTATTCATTTGACTTCATTGAGTGATCCATCTCCTTTTCTTCTACAAATTTGATATGGAAAATACAAACAGGCAGAGGAAAACAGGAATAATTGTATCTTGATTTTCAATAAAAGAGGCATTTCCCAAACTACGTGTGCTGCCTTTGTGAATTGGAAGGTACACAAAGCATTCTCAACACTCAAAGAGGAAGACATTTCTCTTATACTGGCATTGCTGACCATATTCAAGTGAAGGAGGGTTAGAAGAAGAAAAAAGCTGCTGTTTAACTTGTTTTATGAACTATAGAGAGAGAAAAAAATTGGGGAGCAGATTCCACATATTAGCCATTCATTGAAAGGTTAAGCAATGATACATCATTCTAGAAACAAATACAACATCAATCTAAACATGGAGGGAATGATTTAATATTATTCTTATCATGTACAACATTTAAGATATTTTTTACACAAAGGTCTTCAAATCTTATTTCAAATGTGAACAGGAATAATTATGGTAACTTACAAAAACACAAAAAATTATATAGAAAACAAACAGAAAAGGATGGAAAATTTATAAAAAAATAAAAATGAAAACAATCAAGATTACAGGAAATCCTAAGCATTTATTCAAATCCCATTAATGAAAATTGTGATGGCAGAAAGAAAAGATGAAAGATGGAATACATTTCTGAGGCCCTGGACACCTGGGAGTGGGTAATATAGATCACGTAAAATACAAAGGAATAATAACACCATGCCACCTCCGAAATTGACACATTAAAAAAGAATTAATAATCATGATACCAATGTGTAGAGCAAAAATACAATGTCTGAAAGTCAAGCAAATATAGGGAGAATGTAAAATGGAATTGTTTTAATAGTTGAAAAAAAAACAAAAATGATCATATTTTTCTCATTATTTTAATAAAGGAGTTGGTCAAAAACTCAACTAACCACAGGGATAGATTTAACCAATCCAAATGAATCAATCATGTTAAATTAGAAATATATAAATAAAGGTTTTCCAATTCTCTCAACATAAAGAAAAAAATCTTATAAAAAAATTGGATCAAAAAGTTACATTAAAACAAAATAGTTAATATTAGTAACTATAATTATCTTAAGTAGAAGGCCATTTTGTTTTGATGTTGTAATAAAAATATATATATGCATTAAAAACATCTGAGGATCTCCAGAATAATTTTCAAATTATTTATTCAGATTCATCTTTTAAGTTCATTTTCAGCTTTACATTACTTTTACTATGGCTCTCTTGTAAACCAAATTACAAACAATTATCAATAATGTTCCAAACTGTAAACTTCAACAAATTTGATTCTCACAAAAATAAATCAATTGTTTATCATAATTTTAAAAAGTTAAAGTATAAGAGACAAAATAAAAACAATTGCAAAGAACATTTATAAGAAATCTTACAAAACTGTAAAATTTCATTAAATCTTTCTAAATATGTAAAGTTAAAAATATTCTAATCATGAAAATTAAATGCTATTAATACCAGACGCAAAAAGAGATACTTTTGAGGAGAAAAATAACATTTTAAAACATAAAACTTTTATGAAATTAAAAGAATTTCATCAAAATAATTTAAAAAAAGATGTAACCAATTACAAAGAGATTTTTCAAAAGAAAGTAGAAAGTGATGTTGATCAGAACTAATTATTTGATAACTTCCTCTCTGGTGCTTATTAATAAGCAACATTAAAGTTTTGCAAAAATTCATATCCTTTTCCTATCAGTTTCAACAAAAAATGTTATAATTAATTTAACAGCAATCAATAAAATTACAACTATTAAAGTTAATTTGGAGTTTATACTACGACAATTTTAAAATTTATAAACCTATATGTGAGATTCAGTATTATTAATGTGTGTAGAAAGTTGAAAGCAACAAAATTCAATTACATACAAGTGATTTTTACAAGGAATATATACATATAATGTAATTTGTCTGAAAAAAAAACTTTGATACTTCATCTTGGGCTAAAAACATGAAAGTGACAAATTGATTTAATATGTCAAATATCTTGCAACCAATAACATCCATGAAAGTTTATATTATTTTAGTTTTATATAAGTCCTTACTAGATACAAATTCATCCTTAATATTAACTAGGTGAAACTATTCAGCTATTTCTTTTGACTTTCAGATGATTTAACTCAAAATTCAGATGTTATTAAATAATAAATTATTTTCTTGTACAAACTTATGACATTAATTTTATACAGTAGCAGCTACATAAAGAAGAAAAATTACAACTTTGTTTTATTTTATTTAATGGCAATGGTAACACTAGCCATTTCCTTATATGGAAACATTGACTGAGCAGCCAGTGCTAATTTTAGTTGAAATTCATAAAATCTTTCTATTAAAACAATTTTTCAGGAAAATAGGCTTTTCAAGCCCAGTAAGTATTATTGCTTTTTTCCAATGTTGGTGAGGCTTTCTTCCTAAACTTTTGTTTGATGTAGTGTGGACCATTAACATCTTGATTATATCATCATTTTCTTTTCGAGCTATGCATTTTAGTTATTATGGCTTTTGAAAGTCCTCAAGATATGTGATTTCTCTTATTTTGCTACAGTTCTTTTTTTTTTTTTTTTTTTTGCAATTCTGTAACACCAATTCACAGTTTGAAGAAGGATGGTCCTCATTGAGACCTATATGCTTCACTTGCGCAGAAACATTTTTAACCAGATCTTAGAAAGTGGCTGTATACAGCTAATAATTTAGATATTTCTGAACAATTTTGACACCATGCATGACATCCATAAGAAAGTCTCGATCTGATTAAGAATGAATATCATGGTTTTAGGTTAATGCTTTGGTTTTGTAGCAACTTGTAGTGTTGGGTCAAACCCAACCCTAACACAACCTATTTTATATTCAGTTTATCTTCTATATCTTCTATACCAAATTTGTTATGACTGATCCATACAATAAGGTATCTGAAGTATTTAGTAGCTAATAATTCCACATATATGAAATTTATTTTGAAGACTAGACATATTATTTATATTTAATATTGCTGACCTCATAGAAATTCATTTGGACAATTTTTGGCTTGGAAACTAAAAATAAATTTCTTTACATATCTGAGAAAAAATATGAAATAAGGGATTTAACATGATTAGAAATTCATTATGGTGGCCATAATGGTTTTATTTTTGACAAGATCCAAATAATGTAATAAGAATATAAATAATAACCATTTACTACCAAGTAAAAATAATATTTCACTAGTAAACATTATCAAAGAAATAGAGACTTATAAAATAGACTGTAGAAGCAATAAATAATAGAAGTTATTGAAGTTAAAGAAATGGTAAATACAAACTCTTATCAATTTGACAACCTGTATATAATGTCATATTTATAAGTATACAATGTTTTTAAGGAACCAATCAAAAGAAGACATTTGAGAAAGCCAGCAAACAATCTTGACTACAGTATGGCTCAAAACCAGGAAAATGTGAATGGTAGAATGTGGTTTGCACAGAAAACTTAATAGTTCTAAAGCTTTGAAGAACAAGATATTGTTGTTTTACATTCATAAAACAAACTACAAAAGACATAATGAATATATGCCATCAACTGTTGTGTTACTTGGTCTAATATCCAATTATCTATTCAACAAAACATTCTGAAAACCAGTTTATTATTTAAAAAATTATTAATAAGATAATGTAAAAAGAGTAGAGTTGGTTGCTTAGAAAAAGTCAAAATTAAAATAAAAACAGAAATACATATATTTATTTGATATTTATGAAGAAAAAAGTTTATATCAGCCACAATATTTCTTAACATACAACACTCAACTGTTTTAATCTACAAAAAAAAAACACTTGGAACACCATTTCAACTTTTTAGTAACAAACTACAATCAACAATTTACTGTTTTATTTACTGCTTAAGCATTTAATTATTTATGGAGATAAAATGTTTCTAGACATAAGAAATAGGAAAACAGGAAGGAAAATAACAATTGCTAATTATTGTACACTACAACTATTTACTTCTATCTAGGAAGCTGATAAAAAAGCTGGCTATAAGGCTAAAAAATTAATAAACTGAGAAAGTAACAAGCAAAATAAAAATATTTATAAATCTTCAAGAGGATCATCAACAGATGAAAATTTATGCCTTGAATGCTACCATTATATTTTTGCTGTTAAGAAATGGGTGATCAATTTGGAACTTACTTAATAACAAAACTGATAACCCATTTTATGTAAAAGGTGTGCAGAGCTAAAATATGCGAGATATAAGATTGAATAAAACATTAAAAAAAAAACCACTAAAGTTGGATCTCCCAATTAACAAGGAATATTAAAAAAAAACGTTTTTTTAATGGCATTTAATATGATCCTCTATAGGCAACCGATATTTTGCAGTATTTTCCTCAAATGAAGCATGCATATATTTTATGGAACAAGTATAAATAAAAATGCAAAAAGCATGAACAGATGGAAAAGATTTTTTTTCCTCTTAGAAAAGACAAAATGAACAGTAAGTATCATGTGGGTGGCAATCTTCCAGAGTCTAACATCCAGTATATGCTTCAGTCAGCCTCTGAATATATCCAAGGCACTTTTTTACAGAACTGCCAACTAGCAACAGAAGAGTATATTGTAAAAAAAATGAAAAAGGAGCTTCAAGTGGGCATAATTTTTCAGGTGGAGGAATCTCTACAACTCACTGATTTCTTCAAACTTGCAATATCATTTTTGTTATTCTTATCGACAATACACTCGAAAGATTCAACTTCCCAACTGTCTTTATATTGGGTGGCCAAAATGTTCGTGTTTATTATGTAATTTTTTTTTGTGCTATTTTTAATTAAATTTCACTATTAAACTTAACATATGCATTTACTATTTTGTTCCACTATCCTTTGCAATTCTCCCAAATATTTTATCTTTCTCAGCATAGAACTGCTCTAGATGAGAATAGTGATATTTTTCATTAAGAAATTTCTATAAAAACTGGAATAAATGGTAATCAAAATGTGCCACATCTGCTAAATATGGAAGTGGATGAGTGACAATCTCCAAAGAAAGATCTGGCATTATTCTGACGGAATATTAAGCTCTTTCTTTTAACCAGTTTCAAGTAATTTTTATCAATGCTGTATTCACTGGAAGCAGTACATGATTTGGTTCTGCAAAGAAGCTAATTGGAGAGGATTTCCTGCAAATCCCATGATATGCACCATATCTGAATAAGGACTGGCCTTAAGTAGGCTTAATAATGGTTCATTTTGCTTATTCCATATTCACTTTTCATCACTTGTTATAATTTGTTTCCAAAAGAGAAACTTTGCAAATTTGCAATTATGACTGTGTGTGTGTGTCTGCCAATGACACAATTATATGTATGTCCTTTGTTTAATATTGAATAAATTTCTATTTTTTTCTTTTACTGAAATGTCTCAAACTCTGTTGATTACACTTAATAAATAATTCCAATATGAATAATTTCACTTGCCTAAGTTTAAAATTTCCAATCAAAATAACATTGCAGAGATTATTGAAGCAAAGTTTAAATAATGTCACTTCCATTCGCAAGTTTGGTGACAGTGGTGCAGAGATAGCTACTTCTCTATTTCTGGTGATGCTGAATTACTTCCAAAATTAACAAAAGAATTACATTATTTGCAGAATTATCTTTTAAAAAAAGGGATAGATGGTAACAATATATCAATATGACAATGGATAAAATTCATAACAATTTTGCTTAAGGTCATATTTATTTTTTACTGGTCACTCATTGTACTTGCTTTAAAGTAGGCTATCGAAAGTAATAAAATTTCACAGGATTCCACTTGATTTAGGTTACCTGCTTCTTTTTGTTTGGGGGACAGGAAAAACCTTGACCAACTGAATGAATATAAGTGTAGGAAGAAGAGTGATGGAAGTTATCTGTTCACAGTTGGGTTTGAAGAACAACAAAACAATTTTGCAGAAGACTCCAGTAAGCTACAAATACAAGTCTTTCACATAACATTCAGTTAAAACTCTTTACAACTAGTGCTGCCAGCTTTTACACAAGCCAATGTGCTCATATCAGCCCACTGACCACTACCTACAAGCACTGCACCCAGTCATTTGTCACTCCAACCAGGCAACATGAAACAGATGGGCAGTTAATGGCATGGATGTGGGGGGTTCATAGAAGGACATGGACAGTGAGCAGTTGTCTACAGCACTGGGGACCATTGCACAGTTTTTAAAAATCTCACTGAAGCTATATGCATCCCAACCACCAAAAATTATGTGCAGAATAACAAGATTTGATATAAACTGGTTTCCTTTAGAAATACACTTTAATTTTAATATCAGGCAATATGTGTAAACTAATTAAAAATACTTTTTAAGAGTTTAATTTACAGAAAATAAATTACAAATAACAGATATGTATAAACTTTATATTAACAACTATTGTTAAGAGTGATTCAGTGAATAAAGATAAAAGCATTATGAAAAATTAATTTTCAACATTAAAATGAGAACTCATAACAAAATATCAAATAAATTATGTAATTATTTCTTCAGAAACTCATTTTATTGTTTTACATGAGTTTTTACTTTCAAGAGATGTATGGTATATGTGGTATTTTGGTTGTCATTGAATTGTGTTGATGCCTCATCTCAGAGTCAGACAAACAGAGTGAGATGCAAATAATTCATTTCAGCATTTATATTAATCCCCTGACTCATCCTGTTCTTTTTAATCACTGAATAACATCAAAAATTATATAAATTCTTAAGAAATTATTTTAATAGAGCAACTTGTAACAAGTTCTGCTGATCTGAAAAAGGTCCTATAAATATCCAGTGCATAGAAATCAACAGAAACTAAATAATATAGAATATAAGAATATGAACAACAGACTATCCTCAGAATAGTGAAATCAAAAAGAAATCTTTGTTTAGTTACAATCTCAAAAGATCTTACCAGCCAGAAAATAAAAAATATTCAAACAGATGTGAAAGATTCTAAAGATTTAACATCTTAATTACAGTTTCTTAATTACTTCTTATTTATGTTTGCACATATTTGTTTTTATTGACTGGCTTCAGATGATCTTTATGGAATGAGTCAAAGATAATTATAAGGCATTTATTCTTATTAATAGAACCTGCAAGGTATTTGGTATTTGACAAATGACATTTGTCCTCATCATAATTCAAACTATTCACCACATCTTTGTAGCCATTCATAAAATTTATAATATATGATTAAACTATCACAGAAAGAGATTTTTAACCTTGAATAAAGTTTGCAACTTTTCTAATCTTAGAAAAGTTGACTACTTCATCCCCAAGTTTGGAAATCAGTGAATTCCTTCAACAACATCAAGAATTGAACCTTAGGTTTTAGAGCCAACAATCCTAATGTTTCAACTACATATTTTAACTTTGGCCTGTTGCCAATATACTCAATGCTACTCTCTTTAGAGCAATATGCCAAACCTTAACTGCTTCTTTTCTCTTGGATCTTGTATGCACCATTCTTACTAAGTAGTCTGCCATTTGATAATCTCATTATAATAAACAGTATAAGGAAAAACGTAATAATCACTAATGGTTACATTAATTCAGATGTACTCACATCATGTAGAAAAAAAAAACTCAGGACATAAAATAATTTCTTCTTCTAAAAAAAAAAAAAAAATTACATTCTTCTATTAAGTCCAGCAAAAACAAAATGCATCAAGGTTAATCAGTGCAGACCAAATATTAAAAACCTTCCAACTTACTAAATGATATATATGAGGTAAAGAACATAAACAACCTGCTAGTTTGAAGCATTCTGCACCATTGAAATTTATCTAATTTCACATTAATCTATAAATAGAGAACAAAATCATCTTGACATTTTCAGATATCCTTACCCAAGTAATTGTTTATTTATGTTGCATACTTTCATAATCTAGATATTTTTCTCTTTAATTTCTTATAATAAACTGAATAAATCATGAATTTATTATTTATATTTTTAATTAAAATACAGAATAGTGTAGTACAAGTGCTATGAGTAAATAGCAAGATGAATCAACATGTAGGAATGTTTAGCACAGATTGTAACAATTAGTTCTTCATTTTCAAGACTAGAAAACAAAAAAATATTTCCTCTGAACTAAAAAAAAAAAAAAAAGGTTAGCAGAAAACCTTTTACAGAACAATTTATTAAAAGAAAAATTCTCAAGGTCCCAAGATAAACTTGAATGACTTTGGCAAAATAGAAATTTATTTACCATAAAGAAATGTAGACATGTTTAATAATTGTAAAAAAATAAAATTTTCAAAGTACATTCAGAAGTTAAAATAAAATATATATCTCCAGGTAAAATGAGAACAAATAGAGTATAATTTCACTGTCCGTAACATTTCATTTAAAAAAGGACTCAATACAGAGTAAAATAAATAATATATATATATATATATATATATATATATATATATATTGTGATCAAAATATCATAGAGAGCCTTACATCAAACAATCCGAGTACCAGCCAAGAAGGATTGACTTCATAACGTAAGTATTACAAAGAAATAGCACAGAAGATAAAAGCATATAATCAAGAATCAAACTCAGACTCAAATATGCATTATACAACAAAGTTACAGTTAAGGGAAATAACAATATCGACAAATGTTTAAGTGAATTACTGACATTGATCAAGCTGAAAAAGCTCAAGTGGAGAAAACGAAGGGTAAAAATGTAATGTACCATACCTACATTATAGGCAATGGTACCATATTCCCAGAGACATGCCCAAAGGAGACAGAGATAATTGCATCTTTTTCATGTGATCAATGCCAACAAAAAAATAGATCTCTTGTTATTGCAAAGTTTACTCCACATTCAACATGCCAAAACAGCTTCTGTTTCTCATCCACAAGTCAATTACCTAGACCATAATTTAAATCTGATGGCCATGCACCAGCTGGTTTGGCTATCTTATCTGGGTCAGCATCTAACTCGCAAACAATGGTGCCAACCAATTTTACAATCAGTAAAAAAAGACTCACTGAAGCAATATACAGTACTGAGTAGACAATCAATTTAGGGAATGGTAAAACTATCACCCTTACAATATCTGATTAAGATATGAGAGGAAATCACTCTTTGGGGGGATACTGATCTTAATAAATGAATAAAAAAAAAAAAATTCTTGTGCTTTCAACACATTTTCTCCTTTTATTGAACTCGTTAACAAATAACTTCATTTATAACAAAGGCATTGTAGCAGAGAGTAAGCAGTGAAATTTATTGATCAAGTTCTATATGGTTTTATTTTTCTTTGAACATTTTTTTGTTGTTTTGTTTTATGACTTATCTAAATGGATTAAACTCACTGCACCCTATTTATTGAATCCTACTTTCACCTTATCAGTTCATTACCTAAGGCCAGTATGGATTCTAGCTTTGAAACCCTCATCTAAGAGTGGAAGCAGGGAACAAATACAAGTTAAGCTAATGGAAATCAATATTTATCACTTATTCACTGTGTGCAATCAAGAGTGAATGAGAAATATTGCCTTAAAAATTCAAGGAAGGGAAATGTGAAAAAAAAAACAGATGACTTGTCTCTTGAATAACAAACTATATTTTTCTTTTTTTCATCTCAGAATGAACACTTATACTTAATCAAAAATCTTTTTAAATGAAGAATAAAATAAAATTTCTTCTTTGAATATGCAAAAATTAGTGATTATTTGAGTGACTTACTTTTAATCCAATCTTTATGATGAATTCAGTTTCTGACAGAATTTCAAATATATATGAAAAATATCATCTGAATCATCTGATTAATTCTCTTTACATTGTAACATTAGTTGTGTGCAAAAATTCCCAGCACCTTCATTTTGCAGAATAGATACTAAATACCCAAATAGTTTTCAGTGTTCACTTATTATTGTTGAAAGAAGAATAATACAGATATGACATTGCATATGGTTTCTTTTGAAATTGACCAATAGGGCAGCAGAAGTAAAGATTATTAATGTAGATGTTTCTATTGAACACTATATGTGTGTCATAAATGGTTTTGCTGAGTTCATGGTGAATCTGACTAAGAATAAACCAAACAGGAGTAGATCACAAGAATTTGAAGATAATTACTTGAAAGCTTTTTTGGGTGATGACCCAACTCTATCACTGTTGAAATTGGTCAAAAAACTTTGTATCAGACCCTCAACTGCTGTAAGGTGGATGCAGATTATGAGAGTGGGGAAATGGTTTACCTCTGGAATTGTCAGAATGAAGCATTAGACAGCATCTCACCACTTGTATTTCCCTTCTTGCCAGACATTTGTTTTATAACTTTGCTCTAATAATCCAAAGCCACAAAAATGGCTGGGTCCAGGACATCCGGCATTGTCAACAGCAAAACATAACCTTTGAGGAGAAAAGGTTACTGCTCTATATTTATTAAGACTTGAAAGGCCTCCTGTGTGTTATGAATTGCTAATGCCTGGTGAAAGTGGCTACGATAACACCTTACAGTCATCACCTTTCAGGTTGGAATGCTACAACTGAAGGAATAAGTTCATTTCCATTTGCTTTATGAACATAATGGTTTTGAAATAGCAAATTCTTCCTCATATGGCATATTCACCTGATTTTGTATCATCAGATATTTATTTTCTTCAATCATAGAAGCATTCCTTATTAGATCAAAAGTTTCATCAACAACTTTATTATATTGAAGCCAATCATTTTTGTAAAAGGAAATTTGAAAATTTCCAATATGTTTACAAAAAGTCATAGACAAATAAATATTTTAATGATTAATGACTACATGTAAAAGTTATTAATTCAAACGCAGGAAACTTTTACACATACCTAATATATTTTACAAAAAAAAGGTGAAGAAAATTTATATTAAAATATTGTGTCACTAACTTTGGTTGTAAATGAAATGAAAGTGAGGATTAAGATTTAGATTATCAAAACAGTAACTAATGAAAATAAAAAATTATTGATACATTAAGATCTTTTTAAAAATAGATAAACCTTACAAAATTAATAATACAAATATTTCAAGTAAAAATTCAGATAACTTAAGACTATTGATGCTACTACTACTACAAGGTAATAAACAAACAATGTGGTTTAAATAATTGAAGCTGAGTAGTGGTAAATTACTAAAGATTTGAACTTTGCCTCATTATTTACTTCTGTGTTTGAAATGATAAAGCACATAAATGCTGAATCTAAGTTCAACTCTTATAGGAGGATACTTTTTATTCCAATTTACAGCCAGAGGATATTCAACTTTAGACATCGTAATAACAAGCAACAGTAAGATAAAGAAAAATTAGTAAAAAAAAAAAAAATAATAATAATAAATAATCAAGTAAATTTCAATCATTATCTTAATTTATGTTCTTTCATTCTTATTCCTTAATAATGTTTTTATTATATTCTTTCACACTCAGTAACCCTCCCTGCATGTTAGTGGCTTTGTTACCTTGCTTGGGATGAAAAGTTTAAAAAAAAAAAAAAAAAAATTATTAAGTTACTATGTTTTCGATAAATTACTCTTAGCAATAAAAAATGTGGAAAGATTTTTTTAATTAATCTCCTGAAAGATTAATTAAATTATTCATCTATACGTTACCTAAAATTAATTACAGGCATGTTAAAACAAAAATAAAAATATTAGTATGAATAAAGTCACAAAAATCAAGTGAGTGTTATCTAAACAAAAGCTGTTGACAGTTTACTTATGGGATATAAAATCCATCATCAATTAATAAAATTAACAAAATACATTTCCAAGATTTTCTTTTGTTCACATATTAGAGAAAAATGAAAATATTTTGTTTATATTTACAAAAGACTGATTTTTCTACTTTCCAAATAGAAAACATTAACCACTGATTATCATTTTTCTCATATCAGTACTACAAGTCACTATGTTAATGAGGTCAATTGTTTTTAGAAAACTTATGAAATAGATTTGCTTTATTCTTGTTATAGACTCAAATGGGGATATTTGTGTTGCAAAAATAAAACCTATTCTTGTTTATCACATCCAATATATGTATTTAAAAAGTACATAAGATATATTTAAATGTTACTTCTCTTATGTGCTGTGCCCCTTCAGGACAGACATAGATGATCATGGCTCTCCACAATTTCCTGTTCTTTGTAGCTCTTAATAAATTTTATCTTTTTGTTATCTCTCATAACTCTGTTCTGCCATCCATTTATACAAGCTCACTAGGTAGATTATGCATTGTTTTCCTCTGTCCCTCTTGCCTTTAATCTGTCCTGTGCATATCAAATTTTCCAAGCAATCTTTCCTCATTGCCCTAGAAATTTCAACTATCTCTTCCTGATGTTAAATATATGTATCCTTTTTATTTCCATTAAAAAAAACAGACTCCATATGTGAAAATTTATATGTGGTATATGGTCTTCATTAAAATTATATGTATGTGTGTGTGTGTGTGTGTGTGCTGTCATAAGATCTTGTCTATTGTGAGCTTTTTATTAATAAATGCAACTGAAATCATCAATAAATATTTATTTATAAAAAAATATGTAAGTTATAACTGGAACCTTTCAGTAGAAGAACTATTTAAATAAATTCAAGTTCAAAACAGAAGTACTTTGCTAGACATAAATCACCCAAAAATTGTAAAAACAATTGGATTAAATATTATAAATCAAATGTTAAATTTTAAGTTAATAAAAAAATTCAAAGAGAGAGGGGAAAATTATTCCATTAACATCTTTTATCAAATGTAAAATTTCATAATTACAACTGAACAAATTCAAAATTTTATCCAATACAAAAATTCAATTTTATGTCAGTAACAGAAATATGTCAAAACAAATTTACATCATCATAATTTCTTTTTGGAGAGAGAAAATAAGATCTGAAAATAAACTCAGCACACAAAAAATATGTTGAGGATTGGATAAAAAATTCCATGAAACTTGGAGTATGTAATTATTAATGTGTGTGTGTGTGTGTGTGTGTGTGTGTATGTGTATGTGTTTGTTTGACCTACATACACAAGGGGATGCTGAAAAATTCTTGAACCAGCCCACTTTCTAAACTCATTATTTCAATGACCAAAGATCAGAAACAATCTTACATATTTAAAAATCTGTCTTTTTTCTTAATTAGGCATGATAAACATAGTCTGTCAATAAAACACTTTTTATTTGGCAAGACATCTACACCTGAAGCCAAGGGCAAATATTCTTTTTACACAAAGAAACAAAGGTAGTTTTATTTGTTTAATCAAAATTCATAAAGATAAACTAATCTGACAAAGCATTTGGTAAAGTTTGCTAAACATATTTCAGAATCCCTAAATTATTTCAATTAATTTATCTCTCAAGGGAAATTATGTACTTAAACTTCAAGAACCACAGAAATTTCTGTCCAATAATCAAATCTGAAAAAAAAAAAAAAAAAAAAAAATGAATCAATAAAGTAATTAATCAAAAATAACTAAATGACTTATTTTTCAACTTTTAATGCCTTTCTACCTGATTATTTTTTACCCTCAATAAAACCAATGGCCACCTTAATGATACAAGGGAGAGATATCTAAAAGTATTTTTCTCCTGAGAGGATTTAATATTTGAAGAATTTTCTAAAAATGAAAGTTACTATTAACTATTTTTTTAAACCAGACTCATAAAATTGAACTTGCTTATATGAACTTTTTTCTTTATCTACATTGGATTTTCCTAATAAAATTCACAGAACAATCTTTTTAATGCTTCAGATGGCTGGATTTTGAATTCAGAGTTGTCCTTCTCCTAGACTAGTTGCCAACCACAGCTAGAGATCCCAGTTTGCCCTGCTAAATAGCTGAAGGGGAGGGCAAAGAGATAACTTCCTAAATTTCTATAGGGTATGTGTTTGAAAGTGAGTGTAATGAACATGAATAGAATTCAAACTCAGATTGCCGATTACTCATTCTGAGCACCTATTACACCACCTGCACATCCAAATCAAATACCTATTTCTACATCAAATAGCAGCAAAATGGTGACTGAGGATTACTGCTGACCAAAAGAACAACTTTGCATTTTTACTTACCACACAGTTAAAATTGGGCAATTAATGGGTAGCAATAAGAATTGAACTCTAGACCATATGATCTCTAGTTCAAATGCTATTTAAACCAAACAATTCCACAACAAGTAGACAAGTAAATATTAAAATAAAGACAGATATGGACTTATATATGCATGTATGTATAAAAAATAGATATGATAGAACATATACATACACAAAGATGAGAGCTAGCGGAATAGAGACAAGACACTGCATGACAGAATAAAGCAATTACTGCAACAACAATGAAGATAGTACAGTTCAAAAGCCTAGCAGAGTTTTTATTCACAGAGATAACGACATCAACAACAAATATGTTTAGGTTTAAAATGAAGACAGACAAATAAGGCCAAAGTACCTGGCAGGTAGATAATACCTTTAATTCTCATGTTATATAAATTACTTGTCAGAAGAATGACAACAAAATGACTAGATGTGCAAGTGGATGCTGATAACTGGAAATGATGGGAGAATTGATAAAGGGACAGATTGAGGGTAGGAAGACAGCAAAGGAAGGAACATTTTGTGAGAATGGATTAAACAGTAAGCCATACAAACAAATGGGTAAACAGACAGATTGACAAAACTCCTTTTAACATTATCCAAGAACAAAACTAAACATTGATACAACATCAGCAGAGCATAACTCATGCACCATTTTGTGCTTATTCTAAATGAACAATAATATACTTCACACTGCAATACATGGCAAAATATTATAGAAAATAGGTACACTATGGGCTTACCAACTACATATACAAAATTACAGGGATCTTTTGGCTAAGATGGTAACTTATTTGATGTATCTAGTTTAGTATTATTCAATTATAAAACTAAATTTAAAAAATGGAAAAAATATCATAAAATGGACTGAATAAAAAATTTCTTAACATATGCGAATGGTATTTAGCCAACAAGAAACTTAGAATAGTGAAAATAAACATTCTTGTCTATCCTAGTAATAAAAATGTAAACATCCTCCTTAAAGGATTATTCTTGTGATAGACCAAAATTCAAGACACAGAATAAGAAAGAAAACCTGGATGAAATAAACAAAACTGCATGATCTTAACTCATTAATACCCACCATAATATTTAACACTAATTATAAAAATTGAAATCCAGTATTAATTGTATGTTTTGAAAAAAATTTTATAAAACTCCACTATTAATGACAGATTTATAAAACTCCACTATTATAGTTTCATGAAAATCTGGTATTAATTATAGGTTTCTACCTTCAACCCATTAATGCCTATCATCCTAAAGATGACACTATTAAGATGATATTATTAATGGGTTAAAATGAATCAGCTCCCGTATCATAACTGACAAGAAAATTCTATTTATGTTTAACAGCTAGGGAAGCTGAAAACATCTTGTGTGTTCAAGATCAATATTCTTTTAGATAATACCACTTTTCTTGAACAAACTATAAAAAGAAAAATGAACAAAGAAAGTTACCATCTGTATAATGCAGATTTAAGATATTAAATGTTTTTTTTTCTGCAGTTTCTTTTAGACTTAAAAGGCTCCTTTTGATAATTTTAATTGCAAAGATGATAATGGTGCAAATAAACTATATTTCAATGGCAAAACTGCAATCACCTATTTGGTTTCATTCTCATTACAAAAACAAAAGATGAGAAAATCTCTTGTGACTAAGAATTCAGAATTGTTGTATTAATTTGAATGATGCGAGGTTGCATATTATGCAAACATCTGCTATAAAATAAATTTCAAAAATCAAATCTTAGTAACATAGCAAACACCTCAAAATAGCAAGAAAATCTACTTTTACAAGCATAAAATTCATGCACAGATTAATATCTTAAACTAAGAAAAATATAAAGTTAATATTAGAATTTTTCTTTTTTAGGTAATAAGAGAAATAACATCAGAAATAATTTTGTGTTTATTAAATTATCCTGAGTTTGTTGTTTTAAACAAAAAACCCAATGCAATTTGTTTTGTCTGAACATGGTTACACAAATCCTTTCCTTTCAAAGATTCTATCATTAGTTTTATGACAGGTGGTTGAATCCATTGGCATACATCCACCTTAGGAGATGATGGTGTAGTGCAGAGTGCTACAGGCCTGGGCAGGAGTTATGAAGATCTTGAGCTACTCATATGTCAAGATCCCTCTCTCAGTGTTCCCAGTAGTCCAAAAGAAAAGATAAACCAACATCAGAATTTTGCTTCTCCTAGACTGGCTGGCACCTAGGACAAGAGAGCTCTGTCTGTCCTACTATTTAACCCAAAGCCAAAGGAAGATAAATTCATGCATTTTCCAAAGGCATTATTACTGGCCAAAAGGGTGTTGATATAATTCTGTGGAACTTGTCAAAGATTCAGAAGTTGATTTCCCTAACACCAATAATCAGCACATTTGCATATTTGGTGTACATGGGGAAAAAAAACTTTTACTATAATGAAGTCCCAAAGAAAATAAAAAAGTTACCTGATTTTCATATTCAAATAAAATTATCCACTCATGTCCAGTAGAACAGGATATTTGCAAAATTAAAATTTGTAAGTATATATAGTATAATTGATGTTACTATTTTTACATTTTTTAAAATTCATTTTGTGAAATAATTATCTTACAAAAGAAAAAAAAAATAGATAATTACATTTTCTTTATTTCCTTGACTGGATATTAGTACATAGTCTTCCTTTGGAACTAACAAGATTGGATCAGGAAAATAAAATAAAGCCAACTTTGCAGACTGAGCAAAAGCAAGCAAGCTTTTCAGAAAAGGTCATATGACAGATTTAAACTTAATTACTTGCAATTGTGCAACTGAAGATAATATAACTAGCCAATGAAATGTTCATAATGACCAAATAGAAAGACTAATTAAAATGTCAATTCAGAATATAAAGAATGAGTTCTCTTGGCCCAATTAATAAACTTCTAATACTGATTAAAATATCAAAAAAGAAATTGTCTGGAAAAGAAAAAAAATAACCTTAAGCTAATCTTAAATTATGGATAGTCATTTTTTAAAACTAAAATAATTTCGCAGCATACAAAATAGTGTCATGAGTGCAGAAAATATGAAAACTATAAGTTCAACTATTGCCCCCAGTAGAGAATCAAAGTGTTTTAAGTTTATTGACTAAGAATAGGTGCAAGGAACAACAATATTGATTACCTGTGACATGGAAGCAAGATACAATGGACAATATCACTGTCATGGTATATGAAGAACATGTATCTATTTGGCCTTGAAACAATACTTGTAGAACAGATTAAATCAATTTAAGTCTCAACTCTTAGATAACTTAGAGAAATCTTTTATTAAAATTCAACTATGAAAAGCATCCAATATTTAACTTAATATGCTCTACTCAGGAACAGAATATGTTTGAAGATTTTCAAATTCCCTCTTCATTTTTTTTCTTTTTTAAAGATATTTGCCAGTGTGATAAAGCAAACTTACAAAATCCATATCTAAATGATAAAATCATACTTAAAAAATCTAAGCAATATTTCATCTTGAATTATTGTTTTAACTTTTTATCATAATGGTGAGTGAGTTCAGTTTTTATCAATGCTAATGTCACATAAATATTAAATTTTAATCTGCTCTCTGCTATTTTTCATTAAATAATCAGTTCATCTTCAAATGCTCATCAGGTGGCATGGGATGAGATATTTGCTCAACAACTGCCAATCAGCTAATAAACTAGTTTGATGAAAACAGCTCAAGGTTAAGAAAACTCAAATATCAATGATAAGGAACTTTAAAGCTTTAGAGGTGTTTTTTTTTTAAGGTAACAATGGTTTCTCCAAGAATATTGGAGGACTCTTAAATTCATTTATTCAGTTCTATATTCAACAGCTACAGAACTTCGTTCTGAATATAACAAAAGTTGCCAACAATTTCCATGAGAAAAAGTTAGTTTTTAATTTCTTATCAGTAAGAATGATAATTGTTGTTTTTATAACAAAAACAAATTTGCACATCCAGCAGATGTATCTTTTATTATTTATTCTTTTTTTAATCTTTCTCTTATCTTACAACTCTTGCTGATATCTTGCAGAAATTATTTCCATAAAAGGAGCAACAACTGATAAAAAAAAAAAAATTTTCACAACATAAAGCAAAAATAAAAACCCACCAAGATGAGAACTATATAAAATATACTGCATAAGCAAACTAAGAAAACTATAAATTTGTCTGTAACCTGTCAAAAGAGGCAAGGGGTTACTTTTGATCAGTTAAACAGATCTCCCTCCCACTACTCCAATCTAAAAAAAATGAATCATCAAGGACGTGGTTTCAGGTTTTGTTTGTAACATTATTTCAAGTATTAGAATTTATACATTCTAAAATAAATCTGATATCTTATTGTAATATTTTTTAAAATTTACTTTTCTTTTAATTCTTCATTTCGGTTAATACAATCCAATGTTATTATGCAAGTGGTGCAATATGGAAGGTTGGCAGGACAGGAAAAAAATCAACAAGAGACTCAGTGGGATAAAGAGCTCACAAGTAACATGGTATTCATATTTCAGCCAACGCCCAATAAAAGGTGTAGCAGTTGCCGGTTTCGTTATTTTTTTTTTCTCATTATTTTTGGTGGGTGAGTTGTTGTTTGTTTCTTATACATTTCAGTAGAAATGAAAGAAAATATGGTAGGAAAATTAATAGTGAGAGACAGCTACAAAAGTAGCAGGAAAAAAATGCCACTGAGGAGAAATGATCAAGAAAAAGTAATATATTACTTGGATACTTGTTATATAATAACATTATATAAAGTCAACTTCCAAATTCTTCTATTCAAACTTACATTTATTTCCTCTTTTTGTACAAAGGGGCTGGCCTGTACATTTAGAAGATACATTGAATGGAAAGAACTATTGCTCAATATACTGATTATTTTTAAAATTATATCTAAGGTCTGACAAACATTAAATCAACCATTTAATCATTTTGGAAGAGACTGCGTATGTCATGATAGTGTTTAATCATTTTGTATTCATAAGTGGTGAATACATAAGGATCAACCAAAGCATCTTAAAAATGATCATTTTTATTTCATTATGCTATTTTAAAGATCTTGACTAGTTTTCTTCTCTAGTAATAAAGAAATATGATATATATTTATGTCTATGAATCTCAGACTTACCATTGTTAATATTTGAGATATATTTAGAAAAACAGATAAAAGGGTATCTGTAATTGATTCTCATTTTTCTCAAGATGGAATAAGTTTTTTCAAATTAGAATCTGAAATTGATTTTCCTCGCTATTTTTTCTCTAATGGCAGTGATGAAACTCCATCTTGGCATATTGTTAGAATTGTATGTATTCATATACCTTGTTTGACGAAATTTTAAAAAATACATATTTAAGAAATAGCTTATTAAAAAAAAAATGTTCATATTCTGATAGTTAAGCCAAACCATTCATTAGTAAAGGATAGTAAAACTGCTATCAAAAATAATAAAAATGTGTTGAGGTTAGTGAAGTTTTGACACTGTCAAACAACAATTTTGAATGAAGAGACAGACATGACAGAATTGATGAGATTGAAGTAGATTTTCTTTGCACCACACTCATTGCAGTACACTTGAAGGAAATTGATAATATGTATTTAAAAAAAAAAATGAATTGGTAGATCAGAGATTTACTTTTTAAGCTTTCGAAGAATGCTTAGAAACAAAATTTGACATTTATATGGCAGTTAATATTGATTGTTCAAGAACAAGACAGGTCTTCAGTAATGCACCACTTACAAAGAGAAGATCAAGCAAAATGGAAAACATTTCTGACAGACCAAAGTAGATGAGAGACTAAAAGTCCGTTACAGATTGTTAGACTTGCGCAAACCCAATGTATTATTTTTATTTTTCATTTCAAATTCCTACTCCCCAAAACTCATTTCTCCTCCCCTTTGTTAAAGCACAAGTAACAGTCTTTTTGCATTCATGTTGAACGTTCAAAGACTTAAACAATGCATATAGCTTGTAACTTTGTTAGACCCCAATGCTTATACAAGAGGCTTTAGAGAACCTGATCATCATTATAGATATATATATATATATATATATATATATAAAATGGAATTTAAGAATTCCAGATGCAATAAGAAAACTAGCCTCTGTAATTAGAAAACAAGCTAAATATTATATTAATGTGTTTTGAGATGATGATTAAAAAAAGTGGATCTGGTTAATAGCTTTGTAGACAATAAGACAAAAAAAAAAACAGAGTAAATTATATTTACAAAAATAAAAGGATAAATTTTCTTGGGATAAAGTAATAAACAGAATTAGCACTAAGTTTCACTTGCACATTTGAATTCTTTGGGTTTTGTTTTTATTTGAAAAAGCTTTATGAAAAGTAACCAAAGATTTAAAAGAATAATTAATTGGTATGACTCTTTAAACATGTTTAGTTCTTTAATCTGTTTCTCTGGCTACAGTTTTTGTGATGTACAAAGCCGAGTTAAGTCTTATGCGAATTTGATTTTACATAAACATTTTTTTTATTATTTATATAATGAAACAGTTTTATTTATAGTTGACATTTTTAATGAAATTTATTTTAAAGAGTTCATGAAAACCAAATTGCAGATTGAAATATAGGGAAGAATAAACTCACAATTGAAATACATTCTTTTTGACTAATGATTTAAGGAACCTCTATTGAAATATCTTTGAATTAAAATTTTTAAAATGCTTAATCTATTATCATTGCAGACAATCTACAAGAAAATGCTGAAAAGTTCTTAGCCCAACCCACTTCCTAAAATCTGACCAATAATCAAATGACTAATTATAAGGTTACTTTTTAAAAGAGTTTCTTGTATAAGGAGCCCAAACAAGAATATTTAGGTAAAGGTTCAAAGCAACAATTTCTATTTCTATGTAAAGAGCTGCCAATTAACTATATAAAAATAACATTTTATTTTGTTTTTAAAAAAAGATATATAAATAAAATATTAAAATCAAAACAAAACTTCTTAAAGACATTTACAGTCACAAATTTTTTTTTAAGTGATACTAAAACTTAAAATACAATATAAACTTAATCTCCTAATAAAAATTTTATGAAAGACAGCTATCAATTTTTAAATAGAACAACCTATATACATATTGAAAAAAATATAAAGATTCTGTAAGCAAATCATTTTTCCTACATCAACAGAATTTGCACTCATATTTTTCCTGCTATTTACTAAAAAAAAGTCTAGATTACTATTTCTTTAGCCTTTTTTCTCACAATGATTCTTAATTAAATTATACATAAAAATCCTTAGTTCATAAAAGTTATATAAAAAAAAGTAGAGTTCAAAAACACACTGTCTTCCCTTTATTTATACATAAAATTAATTCACTTACATTTACTAAGACAATCTACAGAATTCGATCATAAAACTGAGAAAACCAAAAGGATAAAATGAATCACATGATTTTTTCCAGAAACTCTTGGTAAAGATTTTTAAACAAGTGAGATAAATATTAAATAAAAAATAACTTCTAAAAATAAAAATGCACCTTTTTTGTTGTACAAAACAAACTTGAGTATTCTTAACAAAAGAGAACATTGTAGATAATAGTGATTATTAAACTTGAAATGTTTGAAGAAATTAAAAACATCACAAGATTTTGGAATAAAAAGATGATGTACAAATATCTTGTCGGCTAAGTTTTGGAACAAATTTAAGGTCTATCAATAGTTTTATGCTTACTTTTTGAAAAATATGACATCTGAATACTGATCAAGTAAAAACAAATCATTTCTTGAAGAGACAAAACAAACACAATAACAAAAATTTTACTATACATTTTTATAAAATAGAACAAATCATTTGTCAGTTTGGTTTAGTAATTTTCTTAAAAACATATTCAGGTATATTATCTGAAGACCTAAGTAGGGAAATGATTGTGTGTGTGTGCATATTAGGAAACTAATGCTGCATTAGTGAACAGTTGTCTAGATGGCTACAATGTATTGATTAACTTTAAGAACGGCAACTTTTGTAACCATGTTAACCACTCACTTTCTATTGACTGAAATATTTAACAAAGAAATCAATAAATTCAGCATTGAACTACTTTAAGCAAATAAAGATGTACACTTTCTAAAGATATTTATCAGATGATGGATCAGTGTTTCCCATTGATTATTTTACATATTCAGATTTTATCTCAAGGATCCAATCAACCTGATGCATGCTTATCGTGCATAACAGAAACTTTTTTTTTTTAATTATCACTCAAGCAATGCTAAGACTGGTAATTAAATTAATTGGTGAAAACTTTACAAATTACAATTACCATATGTAAACAACTAAAAAAAGAAAGAAAAAAAAACTATTTTTCTAAATCAGAAAAATCTCACTAGAAACCACCAAGAATGGCTTATACAATTGTGTAAACATAAAAGGAGGCATTTTAATAAAAAAACAACCCAAGTATAGAGTAAGAGAATATCAATCTCAATAAATTATTCAACTACTTACAAATGCCCTATCAATAATTCTTACTAATTATTTATTTGCTATCTAAATAAAAATGTTTTACTTTCTGTAAATCCAATATATAGATGAATTAAATTAATTCAAAAAAAGACATTCAATAAACATGAGAACAATTGTCAGGAAATTACTTTTTAATTTGAGAAATCAATGCCATATCTTTGTTATAAAATGAGATTGATTAATGTTCATTCCACAGTTATACAGCATAGATTCATGTCAAGTGGAAGTTTTACATTATACAAACTGATATTTTAGGAAGCACAAGCCTAAGTTTCGCTTTAATGAAATATTCAAGGCCTTCAAAAAAACAGAAACCAGAAACAGCCAAGATAGGTTGGATTGGTAATATAAGTTATCATCAATAATAAAATAAGAGACAGATAAAAAAGGAAATAATACAACACAAACTAGAAACTTCAGAAATAAGGAAATATAAGTGACCATCATCAGAGCTGACAAAATGTCTAAAGGCCAAAGTAAATCCTAACAATAACAAACTTTCAAGTTCCTTGCTGGATTCTGACCATTCTCTTAACAGAAGAATTTCCTTAGAATTTTTAAATTTTAAATAATCAAAAAAAATTTTTTAAATTGTATACAGAGATTTTTAAAAACTTAGGTGTACTCTGAGCAAGCATTGAGGCAGGGAAACAGGGTGGGGATGTCTGAGCGGAGTACATGTGGTAGGTGCAGCCTGTAGTGTACAGTAGCTTACCGGCCCTCATCCTTGAAGGGCTTCGAGATGGGCTGCTTTGGGCAGACTGGTCCCCAAACGCTGGTTCTCCTATAAGGGGGGCAGCAGAAAGGACAGCGGCAGCAACAGCAGCAGCAGCACACAGTGAGAAACAGGGAAAGAAGTGAGGAGGAAGAAGAGAGAGAAGAGACATGCATAAAGACAGTTATACTGAATGCACTGGGGGGGAAAATGGGGGATCATAATTATTTTTACTGAATTTAAACCACTTCCACTGACACCCTCATTAATTTTGAGGTTAAGAGAAAAAGTTATAGAGGAAAAAAACTTCCATCAAGCAACAATCATTTTAATATTACAATGAACAATAATTTCATTATTTTTTTAAGCTAACAAAGATGTTCCTATCAAGTAACATTTCACTCAGACAGAATGTGTGTGTGTGTGTAACATGATTCTCAAATAATACATTAGTGTACCATATTGTACCAAAATAGATGAGTATGTTATATGTGAAACCCTAAGAACAATCACAACTATGCCTTTTTAAGAAGGGCAAACAGGTTTGGTTTAATAAATTATTATGCTTCTAAAATTCCAATGAAAGTTATTTAACAGTACAACTTTGGTATTGTGTAGTTTAATAAAAAATACTTTTGGTTTGTTTCTGGAGAATGTTGAAAATTATTTGTCTGAAAATTTTTACTTGGCCTCATAATTAATGTAAGTATTTGGAAGAAACTCAGTAAAAATAATATTCATCAAATTTCTTGAGAAAAAAAAAAAGAAAAAAAAGAAAAGAAAACTCACATTCAGGACCAAAAAATTAATACAAAGGTTAATGGAAAAATGAACATTAGGTAAATGATAGGTAGAAATAAAAACAAACAAGGGTTGTTTTTTATTTTCATTTTTTCCTCTTTTTGTTTTGTGTTTTACTTCTACAGAAGTCATTATTTAAGATCATTAAAGTTTTTCCTTCAAACTCTGAAGTAATGATCATTATATATATATATATATTTGTTTTTTCAAAAATAAAAAATCTAGATAGAAAGATGGATCAACTACAGAACAAACCAATTCACATAAATAATATTTTTCATAATAAATGATAAATAAAATTTTATATAGACAAATACCTGTTTTTTTGTTTGTTTTTTTTTTATCCTAATGACATTAAGTTCTTTATTTAAATTCACCTTTGGAAGTGAGAGACTAGACCAATTTCCACTTTATCCTAAAATTGATACTAAACAAAGATTCTGAAAATTTTGTGACATTCTTAAATAAAATAATTAACCATAAACAAAATGAATATAAAATGTTGGTCCAATCTAAATTCAAAAAAATATTTTGAATGAATGGTCGTGCAAAAATTGGGGAAGCAAAAGTGAAACCTGACATCATCTGGCTGAAATAAATCCAAACATTTTTTTTGCTTTGGGGAAAGAAGAAGAAAAAAAAAAAAAGCTGAAAAAAAATACACACAATAGTTGACAATTGGTAATGCACAGGAATTTGTGAAAAGTAACAATTTGATTAAAATCAAGTTTTCACCTGCAATTAAAGGAGTCAATCAATAAGTAATAATGGAAATGGATAAATAATACCTCACTCAATGTTAACTTGCACAATAATAACTATAAAACAAAGAGACACACTTATAACTATGTATTATACCAAATTTTTTTTTATTTATACACTGTTCTTCTCTCTCTTATATATATATACACACACACACACACTGATAAGCTAACTATTATCACCTGTGAAATATGGCAAGAATGACAGCTACTGTGTCATGACACCCGTACATATCAGAAGTATATAACCAGTAAGCCAGCATTGAGCATTTTGCTGCAGTTATGGCTAAAGAGAAAAATTTAAGCAACTTTTGATAGAAACCAAGCTATTATGTCCAAAAAAAATAAATCAGGGAAGTTCTGAAATGGTAGTTTTCAGAGTGCTTATGTCCAGTTGTGCTGAGTACTTAGCAATGGGCTGAGGATGTAAAAATCACCAAATACCAACAAGGTTTTATATAGGCAAGACTTATCAGTGCAAGAAGTATAAAAAGGCTTTGCCACCATATACAAACCAACAGAAGAGCTACTGTCTCACAAATTTAAGATAACTAATCAGGGTATTGGTAGGATGTGTCACAACACACAGGTCACTGATGCTTATTGCATATGGGTCTGCATAAATGCAAATCAATCAAAATACCATGCTAACAAATGTCCATTGCCAAAAATGTCTTTAATGTGCCTATGAATATTGGTGTTTGATTTTTAAAAGCTTTGAATGCTATATTAATAGAAGGAAGTCACCTGGTCTGATGAGTGCCACTTTAACTTCAATAAAGTGAACAGCATGGCATATGTACACCACTATCCTGGAGAAGCAATGGCACCAGGATGTACTGTGGAAAAACAAGATGATGGCCATGTGACGGTTTGGTCAATGCACTGCTGGGAAACAGTCTTTTTTTTTTTCATTTATGTAGAAGGTACTTTGCAGTATAGCACTTACCTCAGCATCATTAAGACTAAGCACATCCCTTCATGGTAACAGTTTTCTATGATGGTAATGGTGTGGCAATGCAACCTGCCACACTGTACAAGTTGTAATGGAATGGTTTCAGGAACATTAAGACCTCACTGTGCTACCTTGGTCACTAAATTCCCAATATCTCAATCATCTATATAATAAATGACAATGTCAATGTGTCACACTTTCAATTAAAGAGACAACTCTCAACAGCTCATCATTTTCATTGAACTTTTAAAAAGTAAGCTTAAATATTAATAGATTGCTTAAATGAAGCAATCAATTTTGAGTTTAGTTTATTGTTGCCTATTGCATCTACTCCTCCTTACCTATTGTGATGAAGGCCCAATCAAGAGCCCTCCACAGGAGCTAGCTTAAATGCCGCTCAATAGGGTAGCTTTTAAGCTAGTAGGATATATGTTAGACCAACCTTTGTTCAAGTGAATCTCTAATAAATAACTTGCAGCAATTAAAGGAGCCCGATGTTAACATTCCAATACCAGATCCCAAAGGAGTTCTTGTAGAGTCCGTGCTTAATTCGGTAAATGCTGTTTTAGAGGTACATATAAGACCAACACCATTTTAAGCAAATGGCCATAATGTGTTGAGTCATCAGCATAACTATATATTAGGAGTTATACATACATTGGTTTATTCCTTGGCATAGCACAATCAAACTTCCAAGAGAATGCGTCCCTGATCACTACAATGTTAACCTCGTCAAGTATAGAGTCAATCATTGTGTCTTTATAATCTGCACTTACTTCCTCCTCTTATGTTCATACAACTACCTATGTAACCCTCTACCTTGAGTGGCTCTTAGGCATTGCTTTGAGTGAATATTTAGTGTGTATGTTTGTGTGTATTGTAATATTTCTAAAATTTATTAAGTAACTCAGCTACATTCATAACTTTTGCAATTTGGAAATACTGTATTTGACATCATATTAAAAAATCCTTTATATTTAAAATTACAGTATTACAGAGTTAAGCTAAGTATAAGTACTAATAGTCTATGTTCAAAATTGCATAAAACCATTGAGCCATATTTTTTTAACATAGAAAGGGTATTACATATGATCAAATACACAATAATTCATAAATATATTTTCTATATATAATATAGATAATACATATAACATTTTCAGCAATTCATTTTATAAACACATTTAATATCCAATTTGACAGCTTAAAAGCTTGTTTCTTCCCAATCCAATAAAAAAAAGCCATGAAATTTATAATCTATCAAGTCATGTATTCAATAATATTAAAATAAAATGTTTATATTACATATAGATACTTGCGGGTACATACACATATTCAAACATACATGTGTTTTCCACATATAAAATGTCAGTATAAGCAAACTCACTTTCAGATATGTTAACAAGGCAAATTATTTTTTTATTCTACAGTTTTCCTTGTGGTTGTGTACTACATCAGTTATAATCCTAAAAACCTGTTCATACTTTTAAAAAATATTACTTAAAGTGATCTTAATGATAAAATGGTTTGCAAGTATAACTTATGCAATGAAACAGGTTTGGTTTCATTTCATATGAAGATATTCATCAATGTCCTAATACCAAGCAAAACAATGATTAGAAGAAAATATTAATTAAAAAAGAAAATATTTAAACATTTAACAAAAAATGGGAACATTTCTTTATAATTATTTCACAACAATCTGTTCTTTCTATCAATATTGTAAACATTGACTGATGAATTAACCTAAAAAAATGTCAATATGTATAAAAGAATATAATGCAGTAAAAATTCATAAAATTGTCTTCTAAAAGAAATGACATACATGATGTAAGCAGAAATATTATTAGAATTTTTTAAAATTTTGTAAAGCCAATTATAAGTTGTTTTCCTAATTAGTTTTCCAGATTGTTGTAATAATTACAATATTTAACAAAAATTGTTTTATGATCTCAAGAGATCTCTTGCTTCAAAATATAAAACTAGACCATTTTGCTGAAATAGAGTAATAAATTGAATAAATATTTTTTTTAAATTATCATTTTTCTACATCTATTCATTGAGATATCATACTAATGAAAAAACAAAGGAAATGAGACAAAGGACTTTTATATGTTACAACAGGTGAGGCATTCCACTTATTGCCTTTCAGAAAAACTTGCAATGTTTTAAAATGTGGCAGCTGGTGAGAGTAAATCTCATAACAATTCAGTCTTGTCTTTCTAGGATGGATGACCTTATCAACTTGTAACCAGAAACAAGCATTTTTAAACCACAACAAACTTACTAGTTCAACTTGATATTCCAAATTGAATATTAATTCAACAACATAAGCCTCCATTAATAAGTAGATTTATATGCACATTTGTTAGCATTAGATTTAGAAGATAAAACAAAATCAATTCAAATTGTTATGAAATAATCACAATTACATAATATTAAAATCCAGTGCTGAGATGAATAATGAACAAGGTTGCCTACAACATCAATAAAACAGGAACAGATAAGTGTGCTTAAGTGATAAGTCAATAAACTATTGAGTTTTAAAGTTCCTAAATGCCACAAGGTAAATCAAAAAATATCCTTGATTCTTTACTAGTTCAACTTCTTGACCACTAAATCATGATGGATAAATATAAGGTACGGATGAACTGATTTATAATCTAACCGCCCTTACATGTTCAGAATTCAAGGTATCAATGCTAACCTTTTATTTTCTCAGGTTAGTTCTGGATGGATTTTTGTATAACATATGAATGGATCAGTTTTCATTTTTCTTTAGGAAGTCTAAAAATGAAAAATAATTACAATAGAAGTTTTTATTTATAGAAAATTGAAATCATAAAGGCACCCCAAACATGCCAAATAAATATACACTTAATAGTTTGCAAATACAAAAATTAAGATTTTCTCAACAGTAGAATGTCTATTTTAAGATTTAAGCACATTCAACTTGACCAAATGCATTCTTCATATTTTCTTCAGTATCTTATCCCATTTTTTATACTCTTAGCTACATCTTACAATGAGCTGTTTGTCATAATTTGGCAGCAGGTATGTTTTCAAATTTTTATATATTAGGATATATATCCAAAATAAAGTTAGCCAAATTCATCAATACATTTTATTAATAACACTATTACCAGGTATGAATGTATTACATTTCATGTCTCATCTTTCATTACTTACATAGCAACTTTAAAAGTTTAATGCATTGTTATCATAAACATTAATTTGCATATTATTATATATAAAACAGAATATCTAATGAAGGTAAATTTATATAAAGCCATTGCATCTGACAAAGACAAATCTGCATTTCAATCATGAAACTAAGATAGAATATTTTTTGTGAGTGAAATGAAAATTAAAAATAGAATCTCAATTATACTTATTGTGGAGAAAAAAGGCTCCAATATCATTGCTATAAAGGATCTAGAAAGTTGATAAAGAATCTGTTGCACAATATCAGGCAACAACACTTATACCATGAGAATTTGTTTTTTTTTTCCGAAATGAATCTCAAAGAGCAGTTGAAAGGTCCAAATCAGAAATAAGATATGTACTAAAATGTGTAGAAGGATGGTTTTACTTAGGTCCATTCCAGAATGGGAAAATTAAAATAAATTTACCAAGTTAATCCAGTTTAGACAATTTTGTGGTATTTCATACATGTTTACATTTTAGACTTTGTTCCAAAGAGAACAGACAATTTAGTGTATAAATTTAATCCTAAAATATAAGTTGCTTTTCTATTGCTTAAGAAAATTCATAAACACCTTTAATTAGTTCAGTTCTTTTAATGTTGACAGAAGCTATAGGAATTACTTAGAACTAAGAATGCAGCAGATCAGTTTGTTATTTTCAGCTTACACGAAACAATTTCAACAAATCCATTTATTTTTTTAAACTTTACTAGAAAATTCTTTAAAGTGCTTGGGAGATATGTGCACAACAATAAAACATGAAATAGCAATGGTCATGTATATGTAATTTGGTATCAATTTATTGTTGGATGTACAAGTTCAGAGGATGAATGAAGAGGTAAACTGATGAGAATGCAGTCTGCAGGGTGCAGCAAGTCTTACCAGGCCGACTTCGAATGGGACTACGAACAGGACTGTTTGTTGCAGACTGACTACCGCCATAACCAAAGCCGACCATCTCTGCCATGGCATCGACTGCAGCCAAGAGTACATATGGTTAAAAACACATTCAGACAGTGTTATTAAGTTTGCGAGAAAAGATGGACAACATTGAAATATATAAGACAAAACTGATTTTTAAGTGACAGTGAGCCGATATTTATGAGATCAAGTTCAATGGCTTTCAGTATCTTCAGGTTATTGTTTTATATCAGAAAGTAAATCATTTTGAATGCCAATGAAGTATTTTGCTTGTTAATCATATTTTAGAAAATAGATATCACTTTCTTAAATAAAAGAAACCTAGTAATTATTTTAGGCATTATCTAATAATTTTTGTAAAAATCACCAAATCCTGTAGTACTGAAATACAAACAATGCTCTCTTCCTTAAATGTATCCAAAAGATAAAGCGTTTTCAATATTACTATATTTAATTCATAAATAAAGATTTGATCACCATTATACCATCTAAAATGTTTGGACTATCAAATTGATTAGCAGTATATATCTATATCCGAGATAATTATGTCTACTCTCTTTGCATAAAAATAATATTTTTCAGATGCTGCAAAAATAGATTCTATCATGATATCTATATATAATTCAAGTTTTGAAAATGAAATAAATAAGATAGCAAAATAAGTACTTTTCTATAAAATAAAAAAAATATTGCCATTTCCTTGGTTAAGGATATATGACTAATAAATAAAAAAAATTCTGGTCATTGGTTAGAACTTCTATAAAAGATCAATTTATAAAGATCATAGAAAACCCAATAGTAGACCAGATAGAGTCAAGCCAGATAAAAAAAAAATTTTTTTTTAAATTAAAAAAAAAAAAAAAAAAAAATAATTATTAAAAAAACTGATTGATTAATGAAGAATTTGATGTGCATTGCTACTTTATTAAGATTAGTTCCAAACATCAACTCATTTTATGATCAAACAGTCTATTTAATTTAAAATCTGAATTTTTCTCCACTACAAATATTGACAGGAAAGTAATACAGTACATTAGATCAACACAGATTGGACATATGACAAAAAGAAAGCTTCAGAATAAATTTACAAAAATTTTGTGAAAATCCAAAAGATGAGGATAATGAACATATTTAAGTGAATATTATCAACTTATTTCCACATCTCAGACAAATTTATCACAAAATGTAGAAAGAAAAACAGATCATTTGCTGTGTCAATATCTGTCTCTAAAAAGAGTATCTAAAAGGAAAGTAAACACGTAAATAACTTTGCTTCACCAAAAGTATGCCAATACTGAACCTGATATTATTTGTCAGGCTCATTATTAATAGCCTGTAATTATTTGTTAGAAGTAAAACAAAAAGAAATCCAAACAAAATCTAAAAATATGAACCCTTTTTCTTCAGTATTATAGATAGATAATTTTGACATATCCAAGTTTTACTGCTTGTAGATTTAAAAAAAAAAAAAAAAAAAAATAATTCACATTCCTTACAAAGAGAAAATCATAAATTAATCCTAATACAACTCTCACAAGTGAAACCTGATTTTATAGAAAAAATTATATCCACGAGTACATGAAAAACAGATTACAATATTAATGGTATATTTACCACTTTTATCATGCAATATTTTTATCTTTTCAAGGTGTACAGTTGCAAATGCACTCTTAAGATACAGTTAATCCTTAATGATTATACTTTTTATATATATATGGATTAACACTGCATGGTGATTGTCACTTTCAAGCTTCAATGCAATCTTCAAATCAAGTGCTACTAATCCTTTAGTGGGCTGCATACATAGCGGGTTCTGTATATGAGGAAAGAAAGCAGAGGAAATTCCTGGTTTCTTTTCTTTAGAGTTAATACTGAGAGTTATTTACATTCATAACCTTTAGATTGATTATGTATGCTGGTTGGGTCGTTGGAGGCAGTGTGTATGTAAAGGCTAGGTTAACTTATGATCATGACTTCCAGACTGCTTATTTATTTGTGCCATCTGGAGGGATGTATATAATTTATCAGTGCCCTTTCAGGGGATTCCTGAACATTGTCTGGTATGCACAGGGATAGCAGGACTTCCAGGATAGATGCATTAAAGTTGTTACCAAGAAAACAGAAAAGACAGGACCTCAGCTAATCAAAATGCTGACAAGTGAGTGAACATCACATTTCTAAGCTCAGAACCATGCAGTTATATAAGTTTGGAAAAAAAGGAAAGAATAATGATTGGTAGCTACTGAACATTATTTCAAGTCCCAAAATCATTAATTCTACTTTTCTAATAGAGGAACTCCTATAGAATTTGTTGATTACCCTCTTTATGTATATAATATTATAATATTCATTTCATGTACTCTGGAGAGTCTCTCTCTCTTATATATATATATATATATATATATATATATATATATATATATATATGCTGAATGTTACAACAGATTTTATTTAACATTCTCATTATGGCTTCAGGGAAAACATATAAAACTAGTAAAAATACTGAAAACATAAGTTAAAATGCTGCCAGAAAGAGAAAAATCAAAAATTAAAATTTCTGAAAAGAAATCAAATTTCTGTATTAATATCAGGAAGAAAAGGGAAAAAATACTGAAATGAAATATAATTTGGATAGACTTAAAGAAAATGTATGCATTAAAAAAAGACATCTACAGATACTTTAAGATAACTGAAATGAATAAAAAATATTTTGAATAAGATTTAAGATTAGAGGTGAACATTACTGGGACAATATTCAGCAGAGAAAATTTCTTTTTTAAATATTTAAATTCAGAGATTTTAATAAATGAGATTGGTAAGTTATATGCTTACATTATCTGTTGTTAATGTTACAGATGAAGTGAAGGCTACTACCATGGACACACTAACAGACATTGTAATTGAGGAGTTTACATTCAAAATGTAGTTTAACACATGCCTCATATTGAACTTGTTGCATTTCTTGGTGTGGCAAAACTTGGGTAAAGATCTGTATATTTATTTTTTTTGTGTAAGAACAAAGTATTCAGATGTTTCAATGGACAAATTCTTAAGACTACAAGGACAATTAGAATCCCAGTGACAAATGTTGACAAAATACACAAATAAAAATCAATGAAACACAGATAAGCATTCCAATGTACAGTTAAAATTATTTTTAAAAAATGAAACTATTCCAATATTTCAAATGATTGTTTCATGTATGTGTTTTTTGTTGGTTTTTTTTTTGTAGATTATTTAAAATCAAAACATATTTTGGATTGTAGGAGGTTGCTTACAGTACCTGGTGTCCCCCATCTTCAAAAACTTTTAATATATATATTCATATGTGCAATCAAAATGATCAGAGTAAAAATTACCATGAAGTAGAATGTTTGCAAACTAACAAATGCAACAATTTTTTAAATGTTTACCAGTAAAGCATTCATATTATTCTATAGTTTTATAAAGAACTTAAAATATTGTCAATAGGATATACACTCTAAACATATTTCTAACAGATAACCAATGAATGAAAGGTGAAAGATTAAGTTCACTTTCCTAGGCTTTGAAATCTGCTTTAATGTTCCAAAGACTATAAATTTCATAAATGTCATTGTCACAGTAACAATCTTCATTTGATATTAATTTAATGAATATATCAAGAGATGAAAAGGCAAAAAATGAAATAAAAAAAAAATCAGCACATTATGGAAATAGTAAACAAAAGACTAGTGAGGGAACATGTCAGAGAGAAACTCTGAAATTACTTGCAATAACTTGATAAATTTCTTTTACTCTTCATCAAAATTAAACCATTAATTTTGGTGTGAATTTTTCAGAGAAATATTTAGATTCAAGGCAGAACAGGGATTGGTAATTAATGAAACAAAACATTTTAAGATTTGTTGAGGATATATTGATCTTTTTCTGCAAGGTTTAAACCCAAAGCCAATCATTTTATCAGATCTGATCAAATGTTCAATTTAAAGTATCAGGTGAATTATTTACAACAAGTATAATTTCTAAGAAAAAGAAAAATTATGATGCTTAATGCAAAACAAAGTAAATAAAAGTTTTCCATGGTAAATACTTCCCAAATACTTTAAATACCAAGTCTTCCTAAAAGTAAAAAAGCTGATTGTAGAATAGAAAAGAAAGATTAACATAAGAGTTATACAAGAGTTCATTTTCAGAATCTTCAAGCCTTTTAAGTGAAAGAAAAAGGATGCAAGAAATCTTATCCAGAATTTTCAACATTTATAAAAATTTGTTCAATTAATGCTGTAAAAGAATTAAAAAATATATTCTATTTTTTTCCAGAATAGGTTATTAAAATGAATTGAATTTTGTTTTTCAATAAAAATAAATTTTTTTAAAGAAATTTAATAAATATAGAATGGTACACAGCCAAATGGATAATTTAAAATATGCACCTTAATCTTACAACTTTTTGAGTGCTATAAAAATAGATTCTTAGTCTAATGTTCATTGTATTTTTGTGGAAATTTTTCAATTTACATGCCAATTGATATCCACTTCAATATTCAAAATGTTTTTCAAATTTTCTTTGAAACAAATGACCCCTTACATCCAATATCATTAGTGGTGAAATCCAAAACACACTATAAACATTTCAAACAATTCTATTTTAATCACTGCAAGTTAAAAACTGTAAAATCAGAATTAAAACTAAAATTCATAATTTCAAAAACTATTGAACAGCAAATATGATCCCCAGCATGCTCAATATTGATATGTTTCTTATGTTCCAAGGCAACAAGTTGTAAAAACAATTTTATGAAGCCCAAAGTCATACCTTAATAACAAATAGAAATCATTTTTAAAAATGCTTTGATGTAGACCACTAAATAAATAAATGTTAGGGATATCTCACTTCAACAAGAAGCACAAAGCAAAATGTTATTTAAAAAAAAAAATCATAGCGAACAATTACATCAAAATACCAAAAAATGATTTGAAAGGAAAATGCAAAACATCTGCACTAGCTAAAAATCATTTTCATGTGTGTGTAATATATATATATATATATATATATATATATATAAAATGCAATTAGAGAAAAATGCAATTGGTTAAGATACCAGTAAATACTATCTGAAATACTCACCTTTTTCCTTTTTCCGGCGTTTACAATCATAGTCTAACCGCCTCCCCGAGAGCTTTTTTCGATGGTGCTGCAAAAAGAAAACAATCTGGATTACATGTGTATGTCAAACTGGCAAAATAGAACACTAAAAGGTGTATGTGCATGCACACAAACACACACACACACACACACACACACAAATCCAGCATTTAATCTCCTTCAAAGTAGTCCCCTTCTAAAGCCACACACTTTATCCAGCATCGTTTCCACTGATGGAATCATTCCTGGAACTCCTTTTTGAGGGTACTGAGCAGATAGCTTGGAATTCCTTGACGTCCTGAAATCTTGATCCTTTCAAGATTTGATTTTTGAAAAGAGGAAAAATTCACAAGTGAGTAGATCTTGGAAATATGGTGGTTGTCGGACCTGGGAAATGTTGTGCTTGACCAAAAACTACTGTGCAAGTTATGCTGAATGGGCAGGTGTGTTGTCATGGTGCAGTTACCACTCAAAGGATGCATGCAATCCTGTCATTTTCTGACAAAAAGCATCCCACAAATGCTGCAACATGTCACAGTAGTACTCCTTGTTTACTATCTGTCTGTACTTCTGAGATGAGGTATTGTAATTATTTACATTGTTCAGACTGTTGTTCTCATCTTTATTTCCATATTCACGATGTTTCAGCCACTGTATTTACCAGTGATTGGAATTTTGAATGGAACTCTTTATTTCATCCATCAGGGTAGATCATTCGAGTTCCATGTGTCATGCCTCTTCAGGATGTCTCAGTTATATCCCTTTACCTCTCCAAGTTTTTGTTCACCACTGCAGTGAAGGACACATGGCCCAGTGGATAAAAGCAGTGGTTGGATCCAGTGACTTGAGCCAAAGAGCTGCGAGTTCAATACCTGGCTACTGCAGTGGGGAACAAAACCTGGAGAGTTGAGTTAAAGGGAGATAACTGACGCATCCAGAAGAGGCATGGCACATGCAACTAGAACAATCTACCTAAAGTTCAAAATTCCAATCAGAAGAAGCCGAAGTATACAACAACATAAAAGTTGTGAATATGGCAATAAAGATGAGGACAATAGTTCTTGTTTACTGTCTGAACAAGTAGACCCTCCGATGATAAAAAATGCCCTTGTAGTCAAAGAAAACTGCAATCAGTGTTTCATATTGCTTCAACTCATTTGTGCTTTTTTCAGTCTAGGAGAGTTTGGGGGTCTTCCACTGCAAAAACTGAGCCTTGGTTTTGGGGGTCATAGCCACATACCCACAATAGTCACCTTCAAAAAGCTTTCTGTGGTGTGGTGACACAGCCACACACTATACACTTTCCTTCAAAGCACTGCTAATAAACAACAAAGATGAGTGAGAATGTTATAACGTTCTCACTCAGCTTTGTTGTTTATTCATAGACCACTTGACTATGTAGAAGTCTTGAGCCAATCAAGCAGTGACCCATTGTGTCACACTTGGAGTAACAAGCACATCAAAACATTAGCAGCAATGCTGTTTAAATTTGATCACTGTACTGTTATTTTACAAGCATTATTTTTTCCAGTTTCTTCCTTTGTGTATTGATCTAAAAAACTTGACTTAATTTTTAATTTTGTATTTAGTAAAATTATGCTTACTCATATTTTTATCATTGCCACTGTGTCTCTGACAGATGAAAAAATTTTGTAATTTAATTTGTGCATGTAATATTTATTTAATGTAATAAAAGGTTAAATAGCTTATAAGGAGAAATGATGCTAGCCTTTGTCTTTGATTTAATGTAGACCAGCAACTGCTATCATTTTATCCCTTTGTCATGAACATTTAGTGATGGTTGGGCATTGGTATTGATCCTGAACTGAATTTAATTTCTACTTTACTAAATTTATATAACACACAAGGACTGACCAAAAAGTACCTGGACTGTTACTAATGTAATTGAGCTAAAGTATGCAGAGTAAAGCCACTTGGCACAATTTGACCTTGAACTGTGTCACTCATGCACATCAATTTAGATGATATACAACTGAGCAAATTTGAACTATATCTTTTATATACAATAAAACAAAAAATTATGGGAAAATGATTTTTAATATATTTGATGCCTATGAAAATGTTAATTAAAACATTGTCTCCTATAATTATTCTATGTAAGGCATCACCATGAAACAGGCAAATTCTAAATAAATAATCTAAAAGAGTAGAGAACATTCATTCTGCTCCTGAGGTCAGGAGGTCTTTTTAGATTACAAGTTAAATGAGGAAAGCTTCATTTGATATTCATGAGATATTTTAATTCCAGACTGATGCCATAATGAGAAACAGATTTATTAATAGGAATTGGAGATAAGCAATGATGAATCATATTAACAAAATGAGCCACCATTTTGTATAGTAATACAGAAAAGTTCCATCTCACCCCATCATTTTTAGGACAGTATTTTGCCATTATCCACACATCCAGTTTGACAAAAAGATGACAAGTATGTATAGCTAGAGAAACCTAACAGCCCCAAGCAAGAAAAAGTCCCTTATTTAATGTGATCATTATAATGATGTATCAATGTGGTATACAAGATATCTAAATTTTAAAGTTCACTCCAGAAATAAATGAATTAAGGTAATAAACTATTATTTACTGAATTACAAAAAATAAACAAGAAATTATTTTTTTTAAGAGATTTATGAGATTTTAATAGACAGAATCAAAAGACAATAACATTTCAGTATGAACAGTAAATTTTATAGACTCATTTATATTTCTTTGACAAGACATTTTCAGATTATTAACGCAACATAAAATGACTGATCAATTTAGCTATAGAATATAAATAAAAAGAATCCACCAAACCTATTGCAAAAATACAGTCCAAACAAAATTGGTGCTTTGTAATGAATAGTAGCAGTTTGTTTTATATAATTTAATGTGACTTACTTTACTATTTGAGTGATGCCTTAAATTCATGGTCACTTATTTTCTGACTTTTCATATAACAACCTTCATGAGAAAACCTCCAAATATTTAGGCGTCAATGTAAATGCTTATACCACATAAATATCACAACTTTCTCAAGTAGGTGTCTGATCACATGAAGTAATCTAATCCATGCAATGGCATGCCGCTAGAACAGTGAACTGAATTTTGCATATATTTTATTATTATTATTATTATTACACTGACTGTAATAATAATCCATTACATTTTGCTAAGTCCTATTTCTCTTTAACAAAATTATTTGTCAGAGACAGGTCATAAAGCAAAACATTAAGATTGGAGGAAAGGAATCTCCAGTTACTGTATTATTATCCTGAATTTTTATTAAATTAAGCATTGTCAACTATGATTGTTAACTAATATTTATTTCATCTTAATTTTACTTGCTTTTTATTACACAAGTAGCATAAATATTTTGAAGTTTTATTAAATGGAACATTGTCAATCATTATTAACTAATATTCTTAATTTTAATTAAAGTTGATTCCTCCCCCCCACACACACACTGATTCATACGATTTACTAATGACTGTATGATGATGATCTGAGCACTTTTGAGAGAGAGTGAAATTAAGTTTTAAAAAATAAACAGAAAAAATAATCAAAAATTAATATTTGTGATGAAATTTAGTAGCTCTGATTATCAATTTAAATGTTGTGAAAAAAGAAAGGTGGCAAGTAAGAAATTTTAAAAAGATTTTTAGATATTTACACTATTTGCATTGTTGTCCTCATCTTTATTGCCATATTCACAATGTTTCAGCTATTGTATGCTCTGTATTTCTTCAGGGTATATACATTGGCCCAGTGGATAAAAGTATTGGTTGAAGTAACCCAAAGAGTTACGAGTTCAATACGTGGCCACAGCGTAGGTGAACAAAAACTTGGAGAGTTGTGTTACTAAAGGGAATTAACTGAAACTGAGATATCCAGAAAAGGCATGACACGTGGAATTAGAACAATCTTCCCCCATGGATTAAAATGGTTTGGTTCAAAATTCCAACATATATCACATTAAAAAAAAAGTATACAACAGTTGAAATGTTATGAATATGGCAATAGAGATGAGGACAACAGTCCGAACAATGTAAATAGTGTAAATAGTTACAATACCTCATCTCAGAAATATAGAAGGAGTTTTTAATATGTTTATCAAGAATATAATTTTTTTTTTTTTAAATTACTGATTTTCAAGGAGTGTTGAAAACTTTGCAAAATCTGACCAAACGTTTTTTTAAAAAAAATGTTTCTTGGTAATACCAATAACTTCTCCGCAATCCCTTGTTTTATTTAATGTTCAATTTATTGGATTATCACAGAAAGTATTTGTCACACAATATACAGCTTATTAGTTCACCTAGTATGCAGTTGATAATACGTTTAACCTTCAATAATTTTAAATGATACATTTTCCTTTTTAAAACAATATCAATTTTACACATTACAAACCTATGACAGCCTAGTCAGATTTTACATTAAACCTCACTCAGAAGACTGGAAAAAGAAATCATGACTTATCTTACTAAATTTACTTATATTTTTAACATTTATTATTTATAACTGAAAATTTAAACAACCATTATTCATCAACAACATTTTTACATCTCTATACCATAAGAAACACTTAGTATTGGTAGCTTTTACAACATACCTATTTCACTTTAACATGAAATATTTGTAATAAAATAGTTTCTTTGAGTGCCTATAGTAAGATATCTAAAAGCTGACGTCAGTTGTTGCAACAATTCACAAAGAAATTTCAGTTTTTTTAAAGTTATTAAAAGGTTTTATTTTATTTATATATATATATATATATATATATATATATATATATATATATATATATATATGATCGACTCTCCCGTCGAATTCGACGTATGAGGGTCAGGCATATCAGTTCCTAGAAACTGAAAGCCCGACACTGACACATGAGATTTGATTATAGTGGTGAAGGCTTTGTGCAGGGCCATCCACACTTTTTGGAGGGACGAATACAGGGACCTGGTGCAGTGAATGCCACAAGGTCCCCAAACGACCCTCGGCAGGTTTTGAATTCAGAGTTGTCCTTCTCCTAGACCAGTTGCCATCCAAGGCTATAGAACCCAAGTGGTGACTCCGGGGGTCAGGCTTAGCCCAAATGAGTCAACATTCAAGTATATCTATTTCAAAAATCTTTCATAATGCATCATTTTCATTCTCGACTTCAGCTGGATCCAAAATCAATTGTTTTAACTCCATGCCTCAACATATTTACTGAAATACATTTTTTGATATTGTTCATAAAGAAAGTAAAAAAATGAAATAAAATTAATGTGGCTAGTTAGGCTGTGTAAATCTGAGCCCTATCAGGCTGGGGACATAAGCAATGTATTTTTTGCTTTAATTTTATAAATAATCTTTTAAAAATCTCTAATGACTTGTATTCCATGTTTTTCAAAGTATACATTTATATTTCAACTTATTGCTTTCAAATGTCCATTTTAAATAATTTATTCCTTACAGCATAAGGTTTTTTAGCAGAATGTATCAACTGAAAAAAGGCAAATTACATTTAGCCAGACTAAAAGTTTGCAAAAAACAAAGAAATTGGCAGCCTTAACTCATTGACTGGAGGGTTGGGTTGAGGAGTGTGACTGGAGTAGTGTTGAGGAAATATATCAGTCAACTATTCCTATCTCTATCATCAGTGACTTGATAAACAGGCTATAAAACAATAAAAAATGTAGAGGGGCAATAAACAGACAAGCATATCAAAGACTTTGTCCTTACTCTTTTTTCTTACATGCCTGGAAAAAAATTTTTAAATAAATGTTTACTTTTATAGAATTATTAACATTAATATTAAAATACCAAAATGTGTTGTTTTTTTTTTAATCTCATACACAGAAATTTTGAAAATGATATATTTTAGAGTAAAGGAATCATTTTAGCCTCTAAGTTATACCAATAGTATATTTTGTTAAAGACCGGAATGAGTTCAACAAACATTGATGACCTAGAGTTGCCACTGATTATATATATATATATATACACACACACACACATACATAAGCAAATAATGAAATAGCATTTCTCCATACCATTTCCACTATTTCATTATTTGTATGTATACATAAGGTCTGTCTTTTTACACTGAGCATATTTTTTTTTTTTACAATTATAAATATTGGTACATGTTTAGTTTATTTTATAGTAAATTATATATATATATAAAATCAGGCATGTCAAATATGTGGACCTTTACAAGCACACCTGTGACCTGCACAAAGGATACTAATTTGGTCATTTAATGGCCAAAATAGTAGTTTTTATAATTTAAAAATTACACTATTTAAGAAAATAAATCACATGTTTGTTACATTTTGATTTATTTAAATAGAATATCAAATAAGAATCCCTTTTACTGCATAAATTTATTTAAAATAATTTTAATATTATCAACAATCTTTAAGTTACTATGGTACTAAGTTATTATTCTAAAAGTTGTAGCAAATATTCAATATTCATGGTGGCTGAGAAAATAGCGTGAGAACAAATTCTCTCTCGTAGTCATGCCATCAGCCATCACACCCCAAGAACAACATGGCAACTCATTAATAGAAAACTTTCTTTCAAAATTTCAAAAGTTTTTGCTTTTAAAGGTGAAATGTCAGCCAAAAAAGTTTTAGAGGCAATATAAAAATTGCTTTATCTCTTTTTTACATTTAGATGTAGTTTCAATGTTTCAGTAATTTTTTAGATTCCACATGAGTAATTTTGAAAATTAGTTGTTTTTATTTTCCTACTACTTCCACCCTAATATTGATGGTGCTCCTCCAGCCAAGAGAAAAAGGAAATTGAACGGGGGGGGGGGGGGGGGCGAATGTTTCAAGAAAAGTGGGAATTACTATATTTTTGCACAACGGCGAATGAAATTTGTAAAAAAATCCATTGTCATGCCAAAAGCATACAACCTGAAAAGACATTATGAAACAAACCATCTATCTTATGATAAATATGTGTGTTTCAAAACTCAAGGAAATGAAGGCTAACTTGACACAGCAACATACCCTTTTTATGAAAATTCAGTAACAGAATCTCACTTGCATTACTGCAAGCTATGAAGTCAGACAAATAATAGCCACAAGTGAGAGATCTTACAGTGAAGGAGATTTCATAAAGCCTTGCCTTATAAAAACAGCTGAAATTGTATGTATAGAGAAAGTACACTTATTCAAAGACATTTCACTAATCAGGAACACTGTTGCTGAACTGACTGATAAAATTTCAGGTGATTTGAAAAACAGTTGAAGGCTGTATCATCAAGGTTTGAATATTTTTCTAATGCTATTGATGAGCCCATTGACATCACTGGAATAGCATAGCTTGCAATCTTCATCAGATCCTATGACAGAGAATTTGATATTTATGAAGAACCGATTGAACTGGTCCCCATGCATGACACTACAACAAGCCAAGACATCTTTGAGAGAGTTGTGCAAGCTCTGCATGAGTATAGCTTTTATTTGAGTAAACTTGCATGCTTATCTACTGACAGTGCTGAGAATATGGTTGGAAAACACAATGTTGTTGCTGCCAAGTTATAAAGAAAACTAGAAAAATCACATACAGGTTCATCATTTGCACATTTTCACTGTATTATTCATCAGCAAAATTTGTGTTCAAAGATTTTAAACTTGGATCATGTGCTTAGCTTGCGCACAAAGACAGTGAACTATATCAGAGGCCATGATCTCAACCACTGTCAGTTCAGTCAGTTGTTGGAAGAAATGGATAATCAGTTCACTGATGTTCCATTCTACACAGAATTCCACTGACTGCCATGTCACAAAGTGCTGAAAAGATTTTATTTGTTGACACAAGACAATTATGTTTTTGGACATGAAAGATCATTACGCAGATGAAATAATAGATGAAAGTTGGCTACAATATCTGGCTTTTGCTGTGGATATTACTACACAATTAACTGATCTTAATTTGAAAGTACAAGGTAAAAACTTACTTATCAGTCAATTATATGATAACATCAAGTACTTCATTACACAACTAAGCTTATGGAAATCATAGTTGTCAAATGAAAAGTTAGTTAATTTTCCTATGTGAAAAGAGCTGAAAAACACTGCCTATACAGAGACTGTACTTAGCTTCGACATTCACTTGGAATTGTTAAAAGAATTTCAGAATAGATTTAGTGATTTCTCTTTTTTTGAACATCGGTTTGCATTATTCTCAGCACCATTCACCTTTGATGTTGTCAAGACAAAAGAAAGCCTGCAGATGGAACTATTAGATATGCAATTGGCTTCTACACTCAGAGCAAAGTATCTTGAAGTGGGAATACTTTTCATACCTTCCTGAAAAGTTTAAAAACTTCAGAAAAATTGCCACAAAGATTATAGAAATGTTTGGTTCTATCTATGAGAACAGTTATTTACCTTCATGAAATCAACAAAAACTTCTCAGAGAACAAGGCTAACAGATCAACATTTGTCATCTCTGATCAAAGTCAGAACTGCACAGACATTTCAGCCAGACATACCAAAAGTTGTCAGCAAAAAGAGGTGTCAAGCCTCAGGACAAAAAACTAAAACTGACTGAATAGTGGAAAATAAGTATTCAGTTTTGAACTGTTGTAATGTTTGTACAATGTATTTGTTGTTGCAAACTGCTAGCATATGTTATTGTTTAAATTTTTTTTGTGTTAGACTACTTCATTACTTTGTATACATGAATCCTGCTAAAACATTTGTATACACATTGTGTGTTTCTAAATTTAAGTAACAAAAATATTCATTTTATTAAATGACCTCAATTAGTTGTAATGTGCACAATTGGCTGTCGTGTGGCCCTCAAGACAACACATGTGACTATTTGTCACGCAGAGGACCCTCGGTTTGACATGCCTGTATAAAATGGCAAGTTGTTCATTTCCAAGCCTATCGGATAGGATGGTTAGCTAATCTCTGTTCCTCAGGCAAATTTATATCTCTTCAACATACACAGAGACAACCTGATATTTTTTTAAAAATAATATTCTCTCTGTACAAGGCCCGAGAGCCACTTGCAGTAGAGGTTTACATAAGGAAAAGGCTTTAGAAGGAACTTGAAACCCAATCCTAAACAGGAAACAAGGGATAAACCTCTACTCCTGTTCAAAAAACTGGGGAGGTATGTGAACAGGATGATAGGCAAATCTATTTACTTTTATTGAGAAAAGAAAAAGTAATTCCATATTAATAAAAGTTTTAGGTGGATACATTAGAAATATAGCATTGAAGTAGACTTTAAAAGGAACCGGAAATCCAACCCTAAACAGCAAACAAGAGATAAACCTCTACTCCTGTTCAAAAGACTGGGGAGAAGTGTGAAGTGGATGATACATGAATATATCCATTCCTATTGAGGAAAGAGGATAGGAGGAGTCAGTCACATGCAGGAGTATCAGACTTGGTAGTGAGTCACACCTACAGGAGATGTGTGCAAAGATATGATACCCCAAGTGTATATGTCTCGTCTACTCAGAAATCAAGGCAACAGAACTTCTTGAGTCATAAACATTGTACCAGTGTGAGACCTCAGATACCAAGACAAGCTCACTTATGAGGACTAAAAGACCCACTGGGAGAAGGTGCATTACATAGGTTGCTTGGAGGTGCATCAGCATCCCCTATCCCCATTGGATTTAATATTAACTTGAAAGTAAAATTAATATGACAGGAATTACTTTTAGTGGTCTAGGGTTGGTGGGGTCTTCATCTAGCACCTGCATTACAGGAGTTAAAGTTACTTACAGAAATGACTATGGCATTAACTATATTAAGTTTTAACTTTGTATAAGTCGAAATATCCCTTATCAGAATAAAGGTAAGAGAGGAATTAAGATTGGCCTCATCACAATGAAAGAAAAAAAAAATTAAATTAATAAAAGATCAAATAGCTTACATGTTGTAACTATGCTGAATGGACCTAAGTTATACCTTCTGGGAGAGGGCACAAAATCTAGGATAATCTGTAACTGAACATCACTCATATTCTGAAACACTCAGTCATAATGACAACATTTTCATGTATATATATACAGACATACGCACAGTCCCCTCCAAAAGTATTGGAAAAGCAAAGACAATTCCTTTGTTTTGATTGTTCAGACGACATTGGGTTTAAAATAGTCGGTATTTATTGTTCAATCCATTAATAAACATATTCTTAAAATATAGGTTTTTGTCAAACAGTTGTATCGCATGCAGAAAAAATATATGTCATCATTCTCAAGTTCTAATTTTATCAAAATTTGTGTCAATGTTAACCAATTATAGAGAACAAAATATTATTTGAGCTAATCATAGAGACAAAAAAAATCACATCCAAACAAGCAATGAATTTTTTCAAGTGCTGTAAGATACATTAAAGTTTTGAAAATGCCAAAAGTCAAAAAATGAACAGATTAAAAAGATGGCAAGACAAATGTGCTAATACAAAACTGTCTCAAACTTTGGCAGTTGGTACTATATTTTTAAACCACAAATAATCATAAGTGCAACAAGTAGAAGGTTTTACATAAATTCAATTTAAACCAAAAATATCATTTTGATACTGGTTCATAGATTCAGAAATAAATTAGTAGACTATCTAGCAGGATTAGTGCGAATAATGTACAAGAAAAAGTAACATACAGATCTAAATGAAGCTTTAAAATACATTTCCAAGTTGAACCAATGAGGTTTGTAATCAGTGCATGACAATCTATAATTCATATGAAATTGTTCAATTAGAGCAGAATTATCAATGCAGAGATTTATTGCTAATTATAAAAGGTAATATAACAGTTGACTGAAAAGGACAATTTTAGTGTATGTACAGCAATTTCTCAAAGTAACAATAGTTCAGTAAAAAAGAAATTCAGGCCAAAATATATGGTGCTTACTTTCACACACGGATTAGAAAATATGAAGAAATTAAAAAATCAGTTCACTTACATTGACTTCTTTCAAATCTTTATTGGCCAGCTGAGTCATTGGGTCCAAGAAGTTCTGTTTGACATTATCTTCAAGGGCATATTTTACCTCTGCAAGATCTTTGAATGCTTCTCCAGCCTCCACAAGACAAGCACCTGGGGAGGGAAAATAAATAAATTCTTATGAAATAAAAGTAAACAAATAAAATGCAATTTTATATTATATATATATATATATATATATATATATATATATATATGTATATATATATATGTATATGTATATATATATATATATACTTATTTTTTTTAAAAGTATATACGTTGATGGAACAACTTGCCAAAACCTAAAACTCTTATCCAGATAAAGTCTTGAAGAAAAACAACAATACTGAAAAAAAGAGAGAGAAAAAAGACCTAAAGGTAAACTTAACTGTACACAGTTGAAGTGCGTGTTAAGTATTTTTCCTTTCATTCAGTTGTTGAAAGTGGTAGTTGTTGACAAGACGCTAGGATGAGCGTAGCAGGATCAGACGCCACAGATGACCTTGGGGACATGGGAGTCCCCGAAATATTGATGGGTTTCAGGAGGCTGAAGCTACCTACTTATAAAAGAAACCCTACGGAGCTGCATGAATGGACTCTGTCCATTCAGAAGAAGCTGGTGATCTATGGCCTCTCGGACCAAGAAATGGTGCTCCTAGCTTACGACGCCGCAGCGGGGCAGATGTCCAAATTCATAGGCGGGGTGGTATAGAGAAAACCCTGCCTTGACGTGGACCTAGCTTAAATCCACTCTGGTGTGGCAATACACAAGTGAGCATACAGCTATTGAGGCGGTCAGGAAATTATTCCGGCTGCAGCATCAAGAAAGAGAGACAAATGAGAAATTGGGGGAAAGAATCGCGAGGCTAGCGGCGTTAGCTTTTCTGGAGTTGGTGACTCGGGACAGTGGTCCTATTCAGGCCTTGTTGGCCGATGTGTATGTGGACACGCTGAGTGACAGGGACCTGAGAGCCTGGCCGCAGCTATAGAGGCAGCTCGGACCAGCAAACGACTCTGGGATAGAATAAGAGGGGGGTGTAGGTAGGAACCCCCGGGGGGCCAAAGTAGTGATGAAAAAGAAGGACCGGGAGCAGATCCAGATACGGGACCCGAAAAAAGAGGTGGAAGAGGACTGGGAGGCTGAGGCAGTTCCCAATAGGAGAGCCTGGGACCTGCGTTATGGGTTTCACAAGCCCACACCGGGCCGATATGGGCTGGTGTGCTGGACTTGCAAGTATGGTGGGCATCGGACTCGTGACTCTCCGACAAACTATGGAGGCGACCAAAGGTCTTTGGGGCCTAACTGCACAACTTGTGGCAAGCTAGGGCACAAGGCTCAGTGGTGTACGGCAGAGGGAGACCATAAACTGGGGAAAAAGCGAGTTAATATGCTGGTGCCCCCTACCTAAAAGGAAAAGTGTCCAGGAAACGCCAATGGTACACCCGTGAAAAAGTAAGAGGCAGGGTGGCCCCAGTGCAAGTAAGACCTCTGAGATGCTAGACATGTGGTGAGGTTGGGCACTTTTCAGCCAGTTGTAAGGAGCGAAGGTGTTGGCACTGTGGAGGAGCAAATCACCTGAGACGAACCTGTGCTCGCAGGAGGAAGATGGACCACACCGAGCGAAACAACCCTAACTCGAATAGAGGGGAGAAATGGGTTGCTATTCCGAGAAAAGAGAGTCATCCGAGCTCTACCCCATCCAGGAGGGCCCCTAGACAGAAATTGGAGCCACTAGAAAAAGGTGAACCCCTGTCACCAACTCCCACATCTCGGTTGTCGAGAAAGCGGGAGGAAAGAAGAGAACATACGGGGAGGAAGGAAGAGAACATACGGGGAGGAAGGAAGAGAACATACGGGGAGGAAGGAAGAGAACATACGGGGAGGAAGGAAGAGAACATACGGGGAGGAAGGAAGAGAACATACGGGGAGGAAGGAAGAGAACATACGGAGAGGAGAAAAGCACAGGTATACCGTTTGCTGAAGGAAGGGCCAGACTTCTTACAGGTGTTGCTGGGAGGCAAGAAGGTGAAGGCCCTTGTCGATACTGGTTAGCTCCAAGGTTTTTAGACATTTGGGACTGAAAATGAAGCTTAGTCCCGTCGATCTACTAATAAGTCAGGCTGATAGTAGCAGGATGAGGATAGAGGGTATGACAGTTGGCAAGAACCAGAGGTAAACTTAAGGTTTATATGGCACCTGACTTGTGTGGTGAGCTAATTTTGGGGAATGACTGGCTTAGGCAGAATAAGGCACAGATCCATTTCGACCCCGCCACCCTAACATTGGACGGGGTAGAGATATTGTTGGGAGAGGATAATTATGAACAATTGCCAGTGGAGGCCCAGACAGATATAAAGCTTCCCCCTAGGACTACTGTATCTGGGAAGGGCAAGATTATAACAGAAGGAGTGCTGAACAATGACCTGTACCAAGTGGTCCCTACTGATAGATATGATAATAGTGAAAGGGAAATAACTGTGTGTGATTCGTTGGTGAAGAGGTCGGGGACTGTTCCCTTACTGTTAACCAATACTGCCAATAAAACTATTAAAATAAAGCAGAGAGAGGAGCTGGCACAGGCATGCCCAGTGAGAGAAGTCGAACAGGTGAGAGTATGGAATGAGAATAGGCCTGGGAATAAGACAGGTAGCAATGAAATAATGGATGAAGATATAACAGCCCCTGAGCACTATAGGAGAAAACTGAGGGGGTTGCTGAACGGTAATTGGGAGGTAATAGCCATTACTGATAAGGAACTGGGACAGACGGAGACACTTGAAATGAAGATAGACACAGGTAATCACCCACCTATTAAGTTAAGACCATGTAGGACCCCAATCCACAAAAGAAAATTAGTAGAGGACGCAGTGAATGAAATGATGGAATCAGAGATAATCGAAAGATCCAAATCTCCCTGGAGTTTTCCAATAGTGATTGTTAAAAATAAAGATGGAGGGCATAGGTCTTGTGTGGATTTTTGTCAATTAAATGCCATTACAAAACCGCTGGCAGTGCCCCTCCCCTTGATTGATGATATTCTGGCTCTTTTAGGAAAGTCTAAATGTTTTTCTACCTTGGATTTGAGGTCGGGATATTGGCAGGTAGCACTTAGCAAAAAGGACCAGGAAAAGACTGCTTTTACCTGCCACATGAGTCTCTTCAATTCGCCCCAGGCGTATTCAGTCAGTTAATGTCCATCGTATCGAATGGCACTGAGGCATTTGGCATGGTGTATCGAGATGACATCATGGTGTTTTCAAAATCACCGGAGGAGCATTTTGAACATCTGCAGGTGTTCGATAGGTTAAGAGAACATGGATTAAAATTAAAATTATCAAAGTGTCAATTTATGAAAGAAGAGACAAAGTATTTAGGGTTTATCATAAACAAAGGAATAAAAATGGATTTAGACAAAGTTGAGGTTATAAGAGCCATGCCCGCACTGAAGACCGTAAGAGAGATTAGGGGATTTATTGGAGCCATCGGATATTACCGGAGGTTCATACTAGCCTTTAGTCAGCTAGCAGGCCCTCTAATAGCTCTAACTAAGAAGCATGCTAGGTTTAAGTGGACCGAGGATTGTCAGCATGCATTCAAGGCTCTAAAGGACCAGCTGACAGCTGTACCCCAGTTGGCCTACCCAGACCTTAGTAAGCCCATGTTAGCGATAAGTGTATCAGGGCAGTTCTTACACAACCATGTCCCAATAAGGATGGACCAGTACCGGGTATGCCTGAGGAAGTGTCAATCTATTTTCTGTCTCATCGGCTCTCCGTGACTCAGCAAAGGTGGCCAGTAATAGAAAAAGAGGGGTTCGCCATTCTGTATGCTGTGGAGAAATTAGATTATTATTTGAGTGGGGCCGTGTTTACCATTAAAGCAGACCACCAACCCCTCAAATATTTGTTAGAGGCAGAGTGGACGAATAAGAAGATACAACAGTGGGCATTGAAGTTAAGTGGGTATAACTGCAGAATAGAATATTTGGCAGGGAAGGATAATACCTGTGCTGACCTGTTATTGAGGATTCCAAAGCAATTAGAGACTGAATCTGTCAGGTTGGAGCCAAGTGTGGATGATAAAGCATTCCAAATTAATGTGATCAATTCACAGGCATTGAAGGAGAGACTTGGTTTGGAAGATCAGGAAACAAGTGAAACAGAGACTGTTTCCAACCCCCACTGGAGAGATATGATTAGGCAAAACCAAGAGAATAGCGAGATAGCAACTATCAGGTCCAGGGTAGAGGCAGGACGTACCTCCAAATATATGGTGCACGATGGAGTGTTGTATTACCTTTCAGGAAGAGATGAGGAAGTAAGTTTAAAAATGGTGATACCTGAGAAGTTGAGAGCTGAAATTCTAGATCAATGCCATAGGAGGTTAAGACACCTGGGAATTGATAAGACGTATGGATTAATAATGAGAAATTACTACTGGCCTAAGTTGTTTAATGATGTTGTGAACCATTTAAAAAATTTGTGTAACATGCCAAGTACAGAGTCGAAGGAGTAGGGTTGCCCCAGTATTAGAAACGGATGTTCCAAATTATCCATTTCAGAAAGTAAGCATGGATATTTCCGGGCCCTATGGAGAAACACAGAGGTAATCTTTACATAGTGAGTTTTGTGGAGTGGCTGATGAATTGGCCCAAGACATTTGCCATACCGGATAAGAAGGCACGAACAGTGTAAGATATAATACTGAACGAAATATTCTCTAGGTATGGGGCCAAAAGAACAGTTGGTTACCGATAATGGATCGGAGAATGTGAATCAGAGAGAGACGTTGGGAGAATTAAATGTACAGCACATAACCACCTCTCCATATCACCCCCAAAGTAATGCTAAGGTAAAGAGATTTCATAAGACCCTCGCTGATGTGTTATCTAAACTAATAGAGGATAATAGGGAAAATTGGGATTTATTCGTAACCCAAGCATTAGCAGCTGTGAGATTCTCTATGAACGAGACGACAAAATTTTCCCCTTGTTACTTGATATATGGCAGGGATGTAGTCTTACCTATAGACAATCTGTTATGACCTAGGAGGAAGTATTGAGGAGAGGATCATCAAATAGTTTTAGAACAACAGCATAACATTTTTACGCAGGTGAGGAGTAGGATTCAAAGAGCCCAGAAAAGGCGAAACAATAGGGTAAATAAAAATAGAGAAGTTTCCTTCCAGATAGGTGATCTAGTGTATTATTAAATACACCTGAGAGAAGGTAAATTGGACCAGAGATGGAGTCCCTACTACAGGATCGTGGAGCAGACGGGTCCAGTTTCCTTTGTGATCTGGGACCAATTGACCGGACAGGTAAAGAGAGTGCATGCGAATGATATAAAGCTAACTGAAATAGGAGAATGGAAAGAAGCCGAAACAAAAACTCAACAGAAAAGGCTGAGGAAAACTATGTTGGTAGAACCTGAAGGGTTAGAGACTGAGAGTGAAGGGAGTGAGGAGATTGAAATTAGCCCAACTACCCTTCGAAGGCTGTGGGAGGTAAATCAGACCCCAGCAGGACATTCTGAGGAAGCAGGGATTGAGCCTAACCTTAGGGAAGAAGAACTGAGTGAATGGGAGGAAGAGGATGAAATTCTGTTAGCTCAATTTGCAGAGTAAATTTCGGGCTGAAAAAGCACCTAGTGTTAATGAGGAATTACCACTAAAACAGCGATTGAGGGGAGCGGTGCAGCCCGAGCCCAAGGATTAAGTGAAACCAGTACAGTAGCTGTGGTGAACAAGTGACAGTCTGGGACTAACTGTGCATTTATCATCAGTGCTGGTGAACTGTGTGGACAGGCCCCATGCATGCACAGTGCTGGTGGTGGTGTGGGTCAGTGCTTGAGGTTTCGCTCTAAGATGTAACCACTTGCTAAAAACAATGAGAATGATTGAGTAAGATTAATTATTCTCTCCATCTCTTTTCAGACATGGATGAGAGGAGGCTCGTAGTACTGACGATGCTAGTTGTGGTAGCTAATACCTGGGAACACAGTGAGAATACTGTATTTAAGAAGACTAGCGAAGTGATTATAACTAGATCAAAGTGGTTGATAACTTTGGTGATAGACCTACAGCCATATGAGAAGTTACTGGGTCAGTCGAAGACTGAAGACAAACTAGATACAGCCAGGACGCAAGTCAACAGAGACTACAGACTCAGGAATACCACTGTATATTATACCCCTTAGCTCAGGAATCCCTAATACTTGAGAGACAATGGAAGGATATGAGTTACTATTTGAAAGGAATAAAGTTGTTACGGACCAGGCAAAAGAGGGCAGTATTACCTATAGTGAAAAAGGCATTAAGCGTGTTGTTTGATACAGTCTCCGAAGGCGAAGTGAGAGTAATTAAGAGGAAATTAAAGGTGGTAGAACGGAGACAACAAGCAATGACTCAGTCGGTTAGAGAGAGCGTATCTATACTCAATGTTACTAGGCTGGAATTGGCTAAGAATAGAGGGAGTATCAATTGGTTGATTTCTCACCTACAGGTTTTTAGAAAAGAAGTGATAAATGTAACCACGTCTGTAACAACTGAATTACAGAAATTAGAGGGGTTTTTGCAAAGGTATTTTCAATTATTAGCTATAATAAGTAAGGTATGTCAAACAAGTCACTCTTTAACGGTGTTGTTAGAGCAATTAGACATGCTGTTGCTGGGACACCTGTCTCTGAGTATAATAACTCTGGAACAAATGGACAGGATTGTGGGAACCCATTGTAAGGGAGATTCCTAAGATGTCGCTAGAAAAGATGTCGGCGTTGTTAAGGCCAATCGATAAGTTTGATCTTGGATGGTTGAGGTCGGAGTTAGATAAGATATGTACGCCGAATTCAGGCTGGAAAGAGAATTTGGTTGCTATAACAACCTGGCTGACCATTGTGGGAATTATACTAATGATAGTCGTGGCCTTGCTAGTTTGGTGGTGGTTGAAGAGGCGTGCGGTGTTGTCGACCGGACAGAATAAACTGGCACGGGAGTGCATGAGTGAAGGAGGGATTCCAGTTAGTGTACTTTACCAAGGTAGATCCGACCCGAGTGCATTGGGACCCCTAACTGATATTGAAGAAGTGTCCACGATTGTCGTGGAAGGACCTGAACCAACAAAAGATTCGACAAAGCCTGTTGTGAAGGCAAGACAAAATCAGAGGAACAGATTTACGAAATAAATCAAATTTTTTTTTTTTTTTTTTTGTAATGAGACTGAAATAATTGGTAAGGAGTGTTGCGAATTCCAATATAAAAAAAAAAAGGAAAGGACACTCAAACTAGTGAACGATGTGAAAAGGTTCTAGTGCACGAATAATGAACTTTAACCTGAAGTTGCATGTACTGTATTGTAAGGACAACGAAAATGTAAGTGAGCATAATGAGCCCTAAGAAGAACTGAGGACTCTACCTTTGAATGCTGGAAGAGACGTATGTTTAAGTAGACCCTAGTCAGAAGCATGTTAGACTGGATTTTCTCATATTTTGTTGATAGGAAAGCTTGTGTGTCATTTACTAGTAAATGACAGATGAGTAGGGGAGGAAATGTAACAGAGAGAGTTTGGGAACTACACACAAACACACACACATATTTTTTTAATTGAAATTGGAGTAGATTTGAACAGCGAAATTAGATCAGAACAATTTTGTTTACTGATAGGAAACTGATCTAGCCCATTTGGAATTGGGTCATTAGGAAGACAATGGAAAATGATTGAGATAATTTTTATCGGTTAAAATTTGAAATGGAACTTACTAAAGCTATGAGGAACTTTGAAATTCACATGATTTCAGGTTGAAGGCAGCACTTGTGATAATCGTGTGCGGGCCAAGGGTCGATTTATGATCAGCCAGGTTTATCTATATAAACGCGCACAGAAATCTGTTGACAGAGTGGTTGGCTCGTCTGCCGTCGAGTGCAGTCGAGCTGGGTAGAGAGAGGTCGGAGACTGGAAGTGACATCAGAGATTGGAGCCAAACCCCCGCTAACATATTTTGTTGATATAAGTACAAAGAAGTGAATTACTCCTCCAACAATCTAAGACTGCTGTTGCTACTATTATTACTACCACTGGAAACAGAAACGTCGAACAAGCTACAATAATCAAAAGGTTGTTTTTGGGCTCATCTGTCATCGAGTGCAGTCAAGCTGGGTGGAGAGATATCGGAGACTGGAAGTGACGTCAGGAATTGGAACAAAACCCCCGCAAACATGTACTGTTGATATAAGTACTGATGATTCTGCTATCACAAAGATTACTACTACTGTTACTACCTCCGAGGAGGAACGCAACTATAAACTTTAAGCCGCGCACAGAAATCTTTATCTCTCCATCGCAAGATTCGTATATCATTCTGAGACGATTTCACAACAAGCTAATCACAACCCACTCTCTGTCTAGAATCCAGTGTATGAGATTTTACGTCAATTACTTTCTATTCTGTACTATTCTTTTCTGCTATAGAAAAGACATTAACAATTCAACCATGGAATAGTTGTTTGTCTGGCTTTCTGCAGATATATTTTTTTTGGTGCATTCCAAATTTCTTAGCACAGACTCTCCAGCCGTGTCTACATCTTCAGTCGACCATGGATAGATGAACATCACTTCTGCTTTCTGGATCAAACCAAACACAACGTGGGTAGGAAGCAGGATTAAACCAGTGGACCAGTCGAATGATCTACAGATGCTCAGGGGACCTACAGTCACTCCCTTAAGCTTGGTTAAGACCGAATAGACACCTCAACCCAGAGAGTAAGACATCGGAGGTTGAGGGGCTGGAGCAAAAGTGTTAGAGTGTGTAACTTATTTTTTATGATGAGAAGGAGTCAATAAAATTATACTATTTCCATATTAAGAAGGAGATGAGAAATTGAAAAATTATTTTTCAATTTTCCACCCAATTTTTCTTCAATATACAAATCAAACATATTGAATGTCATACTGCTGATTCATTATGGGTTTTGACCAATCTATATAATAGTAATTTTTCCCCAGAGATGTTGTTCATAAACCTAGAAAGCAAGCAGGTTACATTCTTTATTCATGAGATACTACTAGAAGACCATTTTCCATCAAAACCAACATGCCATCATTCTTTTAATTAAAATCCAATATGACAAATAAAAAGAATAGTGCACAATAAACATATGAGAAGTGAAATCTCTGCTTGTTGCTATCCATCAGTGTACATTCCATTCATATCAGGTAATTAATGCAAAAAGCCAGAAATAGTTCCCTGTGGATTTTTTTTTTAACATTTCCACAGAAACTGAATCATTAGTTATTTTATACTAATGAAATTGACCTCTAAACTTTCAAATACCAAATTTATGATGAAAAATGACACAAATATTGAGTCAGGCATTTCACTTTATTTCCTTTAAATCTGGAATAATCAAGCATTTTATGTACATCAAAAACTGGAATGTAATGTAATAAGAATGTAATGTTAAAGATATTTGACACATATGAAAGTAAATGAACATGAAATCATAAAATCCTAGAATTGACAGTTATGAGATAAAATATTTCTGAACTAATAGAAAAAAGTATTATCTGCTCAATCCATCACCTATATACACAGACTGTCAGACAAAAAAAAAAAAAAAAAATTCAATGTTATCTCTTGAGTGAACATTTATAATTTCAGGTAAAAATTAATCTAGCCTGGCAGTAGTAAATGAGGTGATAGGTGCCAAATTTATGACTGAAAAACTAACCTTTTGCCAGCATATCAAGTGGAAAGAGATTCTAATAGAGTTAAACTGTTACAATTATAAACATGGGGGGACAATTATAGTTAATAATACATTTATTCCAAGCCCTCTTTTCTCATTATGTGCCCTGGAAATTTTAACTTCTTTTCCTGATGCTAATTTTCCTTTCTGTTTCCATTTTTTCTAAAACCTCGTCATTGCTCACATGTTCAGTCCATGGCAACCTCAGCATCCTTCTGTAGAAGCACATTTCTTTTGCTTCAAGTCTCTTCTTCATCTGTAAGGGGATTGCCCAGCATTCATTGCCATATAGGAGGACTGATATCATGTAACAGTTCAATTCTCTTTTTTTTTGTTTCTAACAAAATTTTTCTCTTAATACTTTGCTTAACTTTTGGAAGGCATCTTTGGCTATCCCAATGTGCCTTTGGATTTCAGTGTCACACTTTCCGTCCTCTGTTAAAACACTTGCCAGATATTTAAATCTTTGTACTTAATTGATTTTGGTATCTCCAATTTGTAATTTGCATGTTGAACTCTTCCTTTTGCTAACAAACATACATTCTGTCTTCTTGCAATTGATGTTCAGTCCTTTCTTTTTGCTTTCCTTCATTACCTTCTGTAGGAGTTTTTGTAGTTTTCTGTGTCTGCTATCAACACTGTAATCTATATATCTTATGCTGTTAAGATTAATGAATCCTGATAAGACTTCTAATTCTCTCAGAATCACCTCACTGTATAAGTTGAATAATTTCAGTGAGAAGACATGTCCTTCCTTTCTATTTTTGCATATCTATTGAACTCATTTTCTATCCATATGCAGGCAAGAGGGACAGAGGAAAACAATGCATAACTTACTTAGTGAGCTTGAGAAAATGGATGGCAGAACAATGTTTGAGATAACAAAAAGACCAAATTTATTAAAAGCTACAAAGGACAAGAAACTGTGGAGAGCTATGATCACCTATACCCTGAAGAGACATGGCACAGAGAATTACTATTTGTAAATAATTTTACTGACAAATTTGTAAAATAATTTTTAAATAATTTCATGACAAATGTTTCCTGAGATTGTATGAGCATACACACAACACAGAAACTAATGTATCTAACAAAATTTCGCAATAAAATGGTTTTGCTTTGTTACACAAAACTTTTGTTATTCAGATTTATAAAATATTAGCCTTATTAATAGGTAAATAAGAAGAGTACTGAGATTACAAAGCCATGGACAGCATTGGTAAAAAGGAAGTCAATAGCTTTTTGACTATCATTAGATGATAACGCCCAGATAGATTAAAATTGTATAGCATTTTTCTGAAAATAAATATTCTCAAGTTATACATTATGTGCAGTGAAGTAATTAAGCACAAGTTCATTAATATAAAAATCTTTTCTCAATCACACATGTACATCACTAAAGATGTATTTTAGCAAATCTACTTTGATAGCATATACTGTCTTGAATTGTAATCTTTGTGGATTCACTGAAATATAAAAAGAAAAAAAAGTTTGTAATCAAGAAGCATGGATGATTTTTATGATGGAATCTTGATAAAGAATTTTTTTTTTTACAAAAAAGACATGAATTCAGAAAGAACAACTAAATTCACCCCAGGCGAATTAGTTTGGTGTCCCATGAATACTGAAGGTTGGCGTCCTCCAACTACCCATGCATTCCGTTACCCTTCTGCTCACTTTAGTTGAAGTGAAAGATGATGTCCTTCAGTATTTCAGAGATGTTCAATTTGTGTGTAAATCAAGAACTGAGAATCATATTTTAGCTGTTATTGATTAATAGCAAGAAAATTTTCTCTTGCCACAAAAAGCCTAACCAGGTAAGCAAACAAAATTAGCATAGTAAATCTAAATTAGCCTCTTATGAATGAGATCTGAACTATATTTATCATCATACAGTTTCAAGCATAGAAACAACTTCATAGGATTATGGCTAAAAAAATACTTGCATAGAATATAATAAGATTTATTTCTAGCCAAATCTCATCCATACAAGAAACGTTCAATATGATACATTTTTGACTGGTTCTGCCTTCAGTTTTAGTTGCTTTTAAATGTTGTTCTATGACTGTTAAATAAGCATCAGAAAAAGGAAATAAATAAGTTTCTGGTGAGAGATAAACCTGGTTTCCAGCTTTATTAATGAGATAGTCTGTTATGCTAACAGAGATTCCAGTTGAAAGATGCTTCATATTATCCTAACAACAAGATCAGGTTGTTGATACATTACTTTTTATTTCTTTTGTTTTGTATAAGCTTTCTTTGGATATATTTTTTCCTTTTAATAAATGGAGAAAATAAAATAATTAAAAAAGTTAAACTATAAAAATATAGTTACATATGTGAATAAATGTTCTTTTAAAAAAGAAAAAAAGTCACTCTTACAGGTTCTCATTTTTATTCTAGAGTAATTTGAAAGAATTATAGAGCACCAATGCTCAGGTGTCCTCAATTTACCAACAATTAATATCACTATCTCAAACAGATAAACAAGCTGTCTGCTGAAAATTGTGTTAGACAAAGCTCAATAATTACACAATAGCAAACGGAATGTTATTTAGTTTAATATTAATGAAACATTAAACAAGATAATGCTAAGAAACAAAGTTTTCGGTATTTTATAAGTATTATGCAAATACAGAATTTTATAATATTGTCATTATTTTTTAACAAAGCAAAAGGATCTTGGAACAGTATATCTCTGTAACATGTCAAGATGGAAAACGTAATATGCATCTGGAGTGTGTATGGGTAATGATGATATATGTAGTACAACAGTACATATCACTGAGCAGAAGAGACTTGTGTTGAATTTGGTTTTTCCTGAATTTTAGCACAATCAATGAAATGCTGTAAGATTTCAGATGGATAATAAAAGAAAGAACAGTATTGGGTTGTGACAGTCAGGATCAGTTGACATTCAGCATTTCTATCTGCTGGCTAAATATTCTGATTGGTCAAGCTCATGAATGTAAGAACTTTTACAATATCAAATAACACCTTGAACTCTCCTCTTTTTCTAGCAAAGATTAAACTTGCTTAGATATCAGACAAGATTTGCAGACAACCAGGCAAACATTAAAGCTTACTGTCAACAGGTTTCTTTTTTTAAGACTTACATTTTAGTCATCATGTTTCTTTTAGCATGAGAGGATGCTGAAAAGTTCTCAGCCTGATCCACTTCCTAAAATATAACCAAACATCTTTGTCAGTCTGAGAACTTTTAAGCAGACAATCATACTGACTGAATCCAATAAGTGCAATGACCATTCTACAGGAGATCAATTGGACATATAGTGTCTACACAAACATACATCATATACAAATATTTTTTCATATAAATTCAATCTCATATATATATATATATATATATATATATATATATATATATATATATATATATATGCAGCAATACATCCATAGCCTAAACATGAAAAAACATTATATACAAAATATATTTTTTCCAATACTCTTACTTGCCAATGTACTTAATCCAATGTTTTACCATTAAACACATTGATAAAACATGACACAGTGAAAATTTCAAATCAAAATTCAGATTTTATTTGAAATTAATTTTTACACTGTATGATTTTATTGAAATTAGTTATTTAAAATATGATGTTACTAAAATAGATATGTTAAAAGGTTAGGTGAAGAATACTACTTATGCTGCATTAGAGTAATGACAAAACACAAAGGCGTGCATGACATGGTGTCAGCTTGTAAATATAAATCTTATCTGAAAATATAGTTATTCTACAATATACCATATACCCCCAAATTCATATAGGCTGGTCATAGGGTTTTTCAGCATGACAATAAGAAATATATTGCCATACCAATCAGATGACAATAATATTGAAGTACTTGAAGTTGCTGGTCCAATCATCAAGCTTCAACTTAATCAAGAATTTATAACAAAGGGTCATAAGCCTAGCTGGAGATCTCTCCAATAATATTGTAGAATATTGTGGGAAATAGGAGTGAAAACAATAAAGAATATATAATATGAATATTTTGTAGATGTTATACTGTACTTTCATTTATATTAATAGATATTAATTTTGTTTGTTTTCCAATTTTCTTCTTTTATTTATTTGCACTTAGTACTTAAAATGAAAGTTAACTACAGTCTCCCAAAACTATCAGTAGTATTTCTGACAAATTGACACCATCTTATGTTTATATAACTAAAAGAGTAAGAAATGTGTCTTAATTTTTATATGATCTCAATGAAATAATTTCTTAGGAAGTATATATACATAGAGATAATTTTCTGGCACAAGAACACTTATATCTAGGTATTTCCAGAGAAAAGTGATACCTAAGATTTAAGATTAATTTTTTTAAATGAAAAAAAATCTTTCTTTTTATTTGAGTTTTAATTTGAAGCTAATAGATTAGATTTAATATATTTCAAATAAGCAAAATACTTTGCTGTATTTCAAAATGAATTTAAATTGATTGGAAGTTTTTTTTAAACAACTAAAAATTGCTGATTTTAGCCATATTTACAATTCTCTCAGCACAACATAATTCATTTTATTAAAAAAACTTTTCAAAAATAAAATATGCTATTCTGAAACTTTATTTGATCATTAGCCTATTCAAAGTTTAATCGATCTGAATTGAAACAAATATTACTTTTAGTTTAAAATATTGCAGAAAAGCATTTTTTAACACAGAGGTGTTTTTATGAGGTGCTGACAGCTCTATTGACAACCTGATCTTTGAAAAGTTTAATTTATTCTACTGGGGATATATCTGGAAAAATTACTTGACAAATATCATATGAGCACCTATTTTATGTAACACTTTTTTTTTTAACTACCCAGTAATCTTAAAAATTTAGGAATATATTCTCCATAGTTTAATGTTTTATTGAATTTTAGGTAGTTTGGCTTTAAATTTACTATAGTTACTGCTCTTAATTTCTTATGTCATGTATGGATATCAGCATTTACAAAACACTGGCATATTTATACACACACCAAAATACAAAAACAGAATTCCTTTTAAAAAATGGATGGGGTTGCTGAATTGTAGTAAGCTTTTCCATTTAGGTTTAGTAAATATAATTTTTACTTAATAACAATATCACCTGCTACAAAATAATACACAATTTTAAAAGATTTAAAACTTTATAAATTATTCTAATTAAAATTATAAAAACAAAAACAATTCCTTATTCATCAAAAAAGAAATTTTTCTTGTCAACAGGGTCCATAATTTTTTTTTATTCATAAATATGATAAGCCCACTTTGAAGTCGTAAAACAAACAGCCCCGAACGAGATCTCTAGACACTTCCATCCTTCTCACAGCAGTCCAGCTTACAACTGATAGCCGGGCACGGTGCGCATGTTTTTTATAATGTCTGATGTTCCTACTTCCAGCTGTCCAAATTTGAAAACAATTGCTACACGCATTTTGTATATATTTCAACTTCATTCAATGACTAATCAAAACACGGACAGAACTTTTTTGGTTACCTTGTATATACTTTATGAAATTAAAATCCAAATGAGAATTTTAATAGGTTTCAAGTCACAAAAATTTCCTCAAAAATAAAACAGTAAAACGTCAACAATACTTTCAACAGCCATAAATGAAAACAACTTCAAATTTAAATACAAAAATAGAAAAAAAAAGTAGAATACTTGGGAATGGAAATGGATAAGGATAAAAGCTGGAGTAGGAAAAGAGAAAAATCAGAAGGATGTAAAAAGAAAAAAAAATTAAAATAATAAAGAAAGAAAAAGGAAAGTATAGGAATGAAATGGTAGAAAGAATATGAAAAGAGAGGGAAATAAACAATAAACTGAAGGGGAGAAAAATTAAGAGTGAAAAATGATGAACAAAAAGAATCCAAAATTGGATAAAAGAATATATATATATATATATATATATATATATAAATAAAAGCATGACTTATGTGGACAAGGTGCAGGGGAGCTGGAATTTTGACAGTTTTATCAACAATTAAGTAAGCTTCTGAAGAGAAAGAAGGAAACAACACAGTAAACCTCACATCTGGAAAATATTCAAAATTAAATAGGAAAAACAAAAGCATAGCAGAAAATGGTCAGATCCTTTGAAGCATGAAACTGTCAGTATGCAGTGTTGATTTCTATGTCCATACTGTCTATATCTTCAAATGTTTTATCTCTAATACACACAAACACACACATCAAACTATCAAGAAAAGATTATAGGCACAAGTATTGAAAGTATTCAATAATTCTGGTTTAAACACACACATGTATTATTTTGTATGTGCAGTACTTTGATGATTGCAAAAGCGTGAAACCCAGGGTCACAAACTCATATCCATACAACTATATATATATGTGTGTGTGTGTGTGTGTGTGTGGTGCATACAAACACATTCAGCAAATCTATCAGAACAGTTTTTGTTCAAATGAAAATGTCTAGCCAAATGTGGTTACTTAAATCATATCTGATAATCCCACTTGTGTGCAAGGCAGAAATTGACCCACATTTATGGATTAAGATGGGGAATAAAGAGATGGTGAAAGAATGTAAAGTGTGAAGAGAAGGGAGAAAGGAAAGTAAAAGTTTGAACTTGTAAGAAAGAGCGATAAAGAAGAATATAAAAAAAAAACAAATATAAGGAAAGAATGGAAAGATAGAAAGATGTTGGTAAAGAGAGAAAAAGTACAAAGATTGAAGGGGAAATAGAGAGAAAGGAAATAAAGGAAAGAAAGAGAGAGTGCATCAGAAAGCGAAGAGGAAATTGAAAAAACAGGAAAAGGAAGAAATTTTAAATGTGTATCGTCATAAGGGAGAGCAAAACGAAAACAGTGGATAGCAGAAGAGAGTAACAGGCAATGGATAAACTACTTTATCTTGATTTCTTCTGATCAATGATTATCCGCATACAACAGCTTTCCAGAATGAACAATTCAACCAATTCTTGTGTGATGCCTGTACTTCAAAAAATGAAATGTGAATTTTACTTATTCCTTAAAAACAAGCCAATCTCAAAGCTCTAACTTGCATTATCGTAAGCAAAACTCCAATCCCTAAAATGGCAAAAACAATCCAAATCTGAAGATGACATTACATTTACTTGGATTATTTATGACTCAATCTGCACATCAGCTTTTGGCAAATTTCCTAAGACCACTCCACTTGCCAACCATCCTGTGGCTATTTTTGCTTCTAAGGCCAGTAAATCTTTCAAGAAATCCATGACCTTCTGACACACAAATTTACCAGACTAGGCCTAATGTGTTGTATGATAGGCACACTCCAAAAAATAAACCAAATTTGCTTTGCCCCAAAATGTGATGTATGTATTAAGGCTTTCTATTGCTTTGCTTCTCTGAAATCATTGATTAACCTTTGTAAGATAAAACATTATATGATGGCAATTGATTTATACCCAAATTTGATAATTTCTTATATTTACAAGTTCAATCAGCTTAATGTTATTTTTAGGATTAGTTTGTCTATTATTTAATTCCTTTAAAAATCAATATCCTTGCTTTCTTAAAATAATCTCTCATTATTCTAGGCACCTAAAATAATCTCTCATTATTCTAGGCACCTAAAATAATCTCTCATTATTCTAGGCACCTAAAATAATCTCTCATTATTCTAGGCACCTAAAATAATCTCTCATTATTCTAGGCACCTAAAATAATCTCTCATTATTCTAGGCACCTAAAATAATCTCTCATTATTCTAGGCACCTAAAATAATCTCTCATTATTCTAGGCACCTAAAATAATCTCTCATTATTCTAGGCACCTAAAATAATCTCTCATTATTCTAGGCACCTAAAATAATCTCTCATTATTCTAGGCACCTAAAATAATCTCTCATTATTCTAGGCACCTAAAATAATCTCTCATTATTCTAGGCACCTAAAATAATCTCTCATTATTCTAGGCACCTAAAATAATCTCTCATTATTCTAGGCACCTAAAATAATCTCTCATTATTCTAGGCACCTAAAATAATCTCTCATTATTCTAGGCACCTAAAATAATCTCTCATTATTCTAGGCACCTAAAATAATCTCTCATTATTCTAGGCACCTAAAATAATCTCTCATTATTCTAGGCACCTAAAATAATCTCTCATTATTCTAGGCACCTAAAATAATCTCTCATTATTCTAGGCACCTAAAATAATCTCTCATTATTCTAGGCACCTAAAATAATCTCTCATTATTCTAGGCACCTAAAATAATCTCTCATTATTCTAGGCACCTAAAATAATCTCTCATTATTCTAGGCACCTAAAATAATCTCTCATTATTCTAGGCACCTAAAATAATCTCTCATTATTCTAGGCACCTAAAATAATCTCTCATTATTCTAGGCACCTAAAATAATCTCTCATTATTCTAGGCACCTAAAATAATCTCTCATTATTCTAGGCACCTAAAATAATCTCTCATTATTCTAGGCACCTAAAATAATCTCTCATTATTCTAGGCACCTAAAATAATCTCTCATTATTCTAGGCACCTAAAATAATCTCTCATTATTCTAGGCACCTAAAATAATCTCTCATTATTCTAGGCACCTAAAATAATCTCTCATTATTCTAGGCACCTAAAATAATCTCTCATTATTCTAGGCACCTAAAATAATCTCTCATTATTCTAGGCACCTAAAATAATCTCTCATTATTCTAGGCACCTAAAATAATCTCTCATTATTCTAGGCACCTAAAATAATCTCTCATTATTCTAGGCACCTAAAATAATCTCTCATTATTCTAGGCACCTAAAATAATCTCTCATTATTCTAGGCACCTAAAATAATCTCTCATTATTCTAGGCACCTAAAATAATCTCTCATTATTCTAGGCACCTAAAATAATCTCTCATTATTCTAG
>OZ038477.1:118259171-118326671 GCA_964036315.1 Acanthosepion esculentum | reverse complement strand
TCAGATCAAGACTTTCCTATGGATGACATGCATGGTGCCAAACATGTTCAGAAATATCTAAACTGTTGACTGTATGCAACTGATCAATGGTTAAAAATGGCTTCAAGTGAGTGAAGCATGTAGGGCTCAACAAGGACTATCCTTCCTCAAATAGACTGTTGCTACAGAATTACAAAGAACTGTACCAGATAACAGAAATCACATCACTTGATGACTTGCAACAGCTAAAATGGAAAGAACATGTAGCTCAAAGAGAAAATAATGACATAATCAGGATGCTGATATTCCACACTACCCCAAAGAAAAGGCAAAAAGAAACCCCCATCAATAATGGAAAGAGAATTAACAACTACTGGGCTTGAGAAACCTATTTTCCTGAAATATTGTTTTAAAGGGAAAGATTTTATAAATTTCAATAGACAGCAGATCTGACTGCCCAGTCAATGAATATCAAATATTTCCTTACAAGAAAATAACTGATATTACCATTATCTTGTGCTAGGATACTAAATGATATTATAATATATGAGTGAACACTAATTACAGAAAGGCTAAAATATTTCCAATTAACATATCAAAAGTTCAGCTATAATGCCCTGAAAATGGGAAAATAAAGTGGAATGAATCAGGTTTATTTTTATCATTTATCCATAACAATATTCTAGTTACAAAGACACTTCATTAAAATAGCAATAATATCCAGAAAAAAAACACTTGTTCATCAAATTCAGGTGTATTGCTTTCCTATTTTTATAGAAAATCATTACTTTTTTTTTCTTTAAAAAAAAAAAAAATTCCATGTCACCTCCTGCTATCCTCTACCATTATCAGGCCCAAAATAAAGTCCGGCTGCCATATATAGGCAAAAGCTGCCCAGTTTTCACTCCACATGCAAATGATGAATTATCTTCCATCCTACAAACCCTTTCTCACAAACAAAATATTGCAAGCTTCTCACTGCTCCATCGCTATTTCCATGGAAAGTGTTCAGATAAACTACATTCCTTAGTTCCAGCAGCTCTTACCTTCACAGATAAGAGCCACCATGCTATGTACATTGTAGCAAACCACCCATATTCTCTTCATATTCCATTAGTAAGAAGTAAGTTCCACTTGAGAAGCTTCTTCCCATGAAATGCTACTCTGTAGAACCAATTATCAAGAGGATGCTTTAAGTCTAGGGTTAACTATTATCTTCCCCACATATCCATAAAAAACTGTGCCTCTTACTCTATAACCCTCTGTCTCAAGTCACTCCTGAGCCTTGTACAGGGTGAACATTACTGTAAAAAAAAAAAAGGGGGGGCATTTCAAGCATAGGGGATCATGGCTCTCCATGGATTCCTTTTCTTTATTATCTTGATGTAGGTCTCCATGTTGAGTCTGAGGCCCTGTGGGAATAAGAATGGAGGCATAACATTGCCATCACTAGTGGTCACTCCAGACACCTTCATAATCACTATTAGACTCTTTCCAAATCCTCTGCACTGTCCTCAGATTGACACCCAAACATTGAAATGTTCATACTGGAGCTTTCAGTGTGAATGACAGGCAGTACAGCTTGCTGATTCCAAATTTCTGGCCAAGTGAATTGCATTCCTATTATTATCAGGTGATAACATGCACTGAATGAACAGCCAGATAATACAAGATAAACTAAAAATTAAGTTTAATTTAGCACAGAAATGGTAACCTACTAATATTCAACAACAAATACTTCTAAGGATGGTGGTTGCTTGCATAAATTTAAACTCAGTCATTTGTTTGAGAGTAATATCTCACTACAATGCACTCAGTAAGCAAACAAGTCCTCACATAGAACCTCATTACGCACTGGTGATTTTTCTCTCATAACAGTATATCAATGGAATACCATGCTGGGTCCTTGATGGTATTACTGGGAGTAAGGCTTATGTGGCAGTATCAGAATGGCATCAACAGGAGAGAGTAACTTGCTACCTAACCCATGTGAAGGTATTTACAGTATATTCAATTGGTTATCCATTTGCTAATAACTAGGCATGACATAACATTCAAACATGTCATATGTAGAAAGCCTAAAGTTTATATTGCAAAAAATAGAAATGATATAAAAACTGAAAAGGTCCAATAGTAAATTTCTAAATGCAAAACAAATCATTAATTACAAAATAAGAAATAGGAAACAATAGGCAATTATCAAAGTGCAGAATAAATAGATTGTCCTTGAAATTAAACCAATGGCAAAAGAAACTTCAGAAATATTAGGCAAAATTGCCCAGTGAAGAAATCTGATATACAATTGAAGGATCAATACAAGTGCATGGAGAATCTCTATGCAGCTTGGAGTGAGGGGAAGGGGAAACAAAATGTAACAGAGCAGGAAGTGAGGGAGAAACAGAGATAAAATTGAAAGAAGACAGTAGGCAGGAGAAGAGATAAAATGCAATCGAGTTGAGGGAGAAAGATAAAATACCAAGATTGAAGAATAGGAGAAGAAAAGGGGCTGCAAAAGTGGAAGAGTAAAAATTGAACAAAAAGGAAACAGATGCAAGTAAGAGTACATATAATAAGTGTAAATAAGCAACTATATTCATAAGTATCTATTTTCAAATGTCTACATATGCATGTAAATCAGAAAACATCACCAGAAAAGAAACGTTATGAGCGAGATTATACATGTGAAATCAAATTTCTATATTTGCTAACACAAATTTAAGGCTACTAAAGTTGAATGTGTGTATAGGTGTGTGTGTGTATATATATATATATATATATATATATATATATATATATATATATATATATATATATATACACACACGTATGTATGAAAGAAAACTTTTATGTCAACACAGAGAAAAATAAAATAACGTTTAATTTTCAAATTCTAAAATATTCTAAAAACTTACTGTGTAAGGAAAGGTAAACTACAGAGGATGCTAAGTGATGTAATTTTTCAGCTTATTAAATGAAAGTTATACATACACATACTTGTGTGTATGTGTGTGTGTGTGTATGAGAGAGAGAGAGAGAGATATGAAATGTAGCTTTAGCTGCTCTCAGATAAGCATACAAGTATAAGTAGTGTGCATTAAAACAGAATAAATGAATTATTCTTTTCATTGGAATGCAATATGTGCACTGGCAAACAAAAAATGTGTACATGTGGGTTTATTTATGAAAAACATATCTATAAACAATTTAAAAATGAATCAACTCTCCAACAATGATAATCTATAACAGACATCTTTCAGAGCATCAAGCTTTGTTCTGTTCTGACAAATACATTTTCAAATAACACTATTTTTTTCATAACCTTAAAAATTTGGAGACAAAATAGGATTATGTATTCTTTCCTGCATCACCAAGGACATATAAGACATGTAAAGTATGTAGGATTGACATTTATAGAAAAGAATCTTTAGCAATTCTTATGAAAAGAATCATCTCTACAACCACCAGCATATCAAGTTGAGCCAAGCTCTTCTCAATAACCTCAAGGGATGAATCAGATAACAACATTGAGGACATTGTTGAATAAGAGGGAAATGATCTAATGAACTATCCACTTGAATACATCAAATTTGGACAAAGCAAGACTTCTTCACCAAGGAGAGAACCTGTCCAATTACAAATCATGCTAACCACCTAATATTATCATATCTAGCAAAAGCAATACCATTCTTCCTTTTTTGTTATTTGAACAGTGTATCAAAAAGAGTATTCTGACAAAGAACACTAAACTACATGGTTCAACAATGTTAAGCAGCACTGAAAATACTGAACCAGAAACTAAATCCTCTACCTTGATATGAATTTAAAAAAAAAAAAAAGGCTCATTAGCCATTGCTTACAAAAAACATTTCTTACTGAAAGAAAACACAAAAATTGCTTAATTGGACCAAGTATTTTGAGGTGCAAAATCCATTTGTCTATGCTCCTCTAGTATTTTTCTAAGGTTATCTTTTTTGTCTATTTCTATTTTTGCAATTACAGTCAATTTTGCATGGCTCTTAAAATCATGTTTTTCTAGGCAGAAATTTTGTCCTACAGGTAATAATCTTTGGTGGGGAGCTGACTTGATCCGATTCTGATAATTATTAATTCTGTAGTGAAGGGCCATTCAGATTTTCCCACATATTGTTTCTGGCATAGCATGCATTCTAATAGGTAAATTATGTTATGACTTCTACAGTTGGAGTTGTGGTAGATTTTGAAAGTAGATTTAGTGACTGAGCTAGTGAACGAATTGGTATGTCTAATGTGGTTACAAATAGGCTCATATATATATATTAAACAGAATATTTAGGCATCTATTCTTCATTTAAATATGTTTTATTAAATATAATAGACAAGGGGTATAAGGAGAGGGGAGATTTTCTCCTGGTGTTGAATAAGTTATTTGATGTCAGATGGAAACTTCTAAAACTTGTCAAAACGTTGTGACTACTTTCAACCATTGTTTGTCATTTCCAAGTAAAGAAGATAGAACTTGAGAGATAGCCAATGGAGCATTTAGATTGTTAACAGCTCAGAGTTTAAATGAATGTGGATTCAGTCTCCCAATGGACAAGACAACATTAGTTCTTTGAAATTAAACTTTTTATGGAGAAATGTTGTTAGTAACCACAAGGTTGAGAGTTTTGTATGTTTTTTTTGTTTTTTTTTTAAGTAAATGTTGAATCTTTTTACTATCTGCAGAAGTCATATATCTGTGGATTACATTTTTAATGTTTCTTTGTCTTATGTAATTGGAGTGCATCTGGTTATACTAAAACAAGTTAATAGCATTTTTATTGTCGTTTAAATTAGGCTTACTATGTTGCTCTGATTAGTTGTACATAAAAAATAATTTGCCCATTGACATAATTAGAAAGTCATTATAATTAAGTATTTAACAGTGGATAATACTTTATGGAATATTGTTGAAGAAGTGATAGATTTAGCCCAATAGACAAACCATCTATATATTTCCCATACATCAGCTACATTCCTTTTTGCAAAAGATTGATCTCATTAAAAAGAAAAAGCAATTAAAGCAAACCTTTGAAAGCAATGCCATACTTAGTTTTATGTGGGTATTCAATGTGAAAAAGTAAATCTTGACATTCTCATAAATAATCTGAACTTCATCACATAAAAATCCACCAGTATTAACTCCTGTCTCCTTAACTATCAAAGTGAATCCCCTTACCAAGATAACAGACATGGAAAAAGAAAACTTATCAGTTATGTAAAATTAACCTCTTCCTCTACAAAAATATTCTTTATTCTAAATCTATTACATCATGATACAATGAGAACATGCATTCATTTCAAACTCTAGACAACATAAGTGCTCCAACATCTATCTCTTGACTTCAACAGTCTTTCCTTAAAAATGACAAACAATATTGGAAAGTAGTTGGGACATTACATACACTTTCATCAAGCTCCTTTACAAGCTTCCACCCAGTAACAATCAACATTCAACACCAGGAGAAACTCACCAAACAACATAGCAGATATTCTTTGTCCATTTTATTTAAAATATATATACGCCTAAAATGATTTTCAAATACAGAATGCATATGCTTAATGTACTGGTAAGTGTGGCTTTCCTGTTGCTAGAATCACACTAAAATCCACGAAACACAAGGCAAAATGTACAATCCAAAATAGAAAAGCCAGCATTGAAAACTGCCCTGCATCTTTCGTCCTCATCTTCACCAGCTTAGAGACACCCCATCAGTTTCCATTAAGAAACAGTGACAGCAGAATAAAAAAAAGACACAATAGAAAAGATCAAGAATGGAGTGGTGCCAAAGCAGCCAGGGTAAAAGCACAGATTATAGTTCATGTAGAGTGTCAGAAACAATTTTGCCATTTGCATCTCAAAAGTTGCAGAGATTAGACAAAAGGTGGCAAACAATAAGTACATACTAAGAGGGTAAGACAATGTGATGTCTAGGAAATATTTTATTATATTAGATCAAAGCTAGTGTTATAGACTAAAAAAATAAATAAGTATATTCATTATCTTTTGAAGATTTTAATTTTCAATTGAGAGCTTCAGAGCTTAAGGACAAAGGATTTGTAGAGTTACTGATTAATATAGTTGTTGTTTTGACAATTATTTTTCTTGAAAAATATCATTCTACAAACCTTTTTTTTGTCTAAAAAATTCATAAAAAAGGAACTCTAATTGTGTCACTATGATTAGTGAATGAAGACATGAGATTTTATCGAGCTGGAATGTTTCATGTTTAATGGCTGGTAGATAAAGTCTTTGAAGTTGGCTTTTCTAAATAGCAACCACTTGACTGAAAGGGAATAAAAGAACAAATAAATTAAAACTGTTGGGGTCAAGTGGCAACAAAACCGGATGTCAAGGATTTTCATTCACAGGCTTATATTAAACAGCCACAGTTAGGATTAAAGAAACCAGTTCTAGTCTGCCCTTGGCAGAGGGATAGACTTTCTCTCAAGTAGTTAAAATGCTGTCAGTTTGTGTTGCCAGCCAGGTGTCATGATGAGCAAATAGTTGATAGGAATCAATGTAAAAAAGAATTTAGTCTGATATAGCATATGTTGTCCCCAATGTCACCTACCTACTAAATCAGACTGAGCAAGTAAAGCCCTGAATAAACACCTAAATATATTGAAAATATGGTTAGAGTCCTTATTTCTTGCTGTGGTATTTGTTTTTCATCTTTCATTGCCTTGACACAAACAAGAACAGAGATGCAGCATGGAGTAGTCATTGGCCAGTCAGTGGGAAACTGAGTGAGAGCCCCATTGTGTTATAAAAAAATTTTGGATATGCAGTGTATCAAACTAGACAAAGATTTTAAACTTTGATTGGCACTAGCTTAAAATGGGTTAACGTGCCACAGTTTATTATCTTGATATTTCATAACAGTACTTGCTTTCTAAATTACATTCAGAAATATATAAGGTTATTGAAAATATTTGTTTGTTTTTGTTGTTTTTATTAAGATTAATTCATTTAAAATTACTGAAAAGAAATAAACTGACCACTAAGGTAAGGTGGCATTATTTTCCTTAGATTGCTTCAATAATTTTATTTTTAATCTAAAGCAGGAAGCAACCTTCTCTTTACTTCTCATCAATGAAAATAAAAAAAATAAAAAAATGAAGAGAAATTTGATGAAATCTAACCTTTGCTCCTTTCTCTTATGAACCAAACTGAATTTCTCAGTGTCTAGGTTATCTGTCAGAAATGTTCAGAAATAGCTTGACAACCAATAAGAAAACAAGCCAAAAAATAACAAAGTAAAGCCTCATATGTGAAACCTGCATTAACATTTTTATATTGTCTGCAGCATGGCACAAATGAAAAATGAAGGGAAAGAACTAACAAATTCATTGTCGTGCTGATAATATCCTGCTTGATGCATGTTCTTCCTGATAGCATTAATAATAATCAAAATTATTACAATAACATTACAACATACACAAAAATGATCAAGAAAATTATTTTATCGCAAGTATTTTCAAAAGTGCCAAGATAATACAAAAGCCATAAATACATTTCATCAAGTCTCCGCATTAAGCGTAGTAGACCCGAAGCTTACACAGCACATAAATTAATCTCTATAGACATTTAAGTAATGTACCTTACTCTCAATAAAACCGTGTGTGAAAACAAATATCCACATGGAATGGGGAATGAGTAGTGAAAAAAAAAAAAGGGGGAAAAACTTCCAGTCCCTGGATATTTCAGGCAATAATTTAAATAAGACAAAATCTATTTATATGAAATATTTAATGTTTGTTCTGATGGAAGGAAGAATATCCAAAGTGAAACAAAATAATACACTAAAACTAAGATAAAATACTAAATATTTATCCAAGGTTTCTTTTTAGGTCAATTTTTTTGTTAGTATATGCAAACAATTATTTATACTGATGAATGTTAAAGACAGTCATAAGAAATTAAATATTTTTGGGACATCATGCAAAAAAAAAAACAAAAAAAAAAAAACACTGATTTCCATTTACCATAAACCACCAAGTCATATTTAATATTCACTATTTTGGTTATTATAACAATTATTTGAGGACATCATGTCTCATTACATTCCTTTGGCATATGGATGACCATGGCTTTCCAAAGCTTCCTACTTTTGCTCAAAGCAATATTTATCTCCTTACTATTCTTCCCACTCCCTGTTCTGCCATCTATTTATACAATTGTTTCTCTTCTGCTCCTCTTGCAGTCAATACACCTTATGAGTGTCAAATTCTTCAAACCTTCTTTCCTCATTTCAAGTCTGATTATTAGTAAAATTGTATTTTTGGTCCTCTTATTACTGAAAACTTCTTCGTTGATCAAATGTTCCATTCCTGAAATTCTCAGAACCACATCTTTCTTGCCTCATTTCCTCTTCATCTGTGAGAAAATTGTCCAGCATTCATTGCAATATAGGAAGAATGGTATATCAGTTTAACACACATTTTTTGTTTTGTTTTCAATTAAATTCTCATATTTCTTAATACTTTATTCAGCCTTTTAAAGGAAAGCTTCTTTTGCTATTCCGATGCACCTTTTGGATTTCAGTGTCACATTTTCTGTTGTATCCTATAAGACTTCGCAAACTGTTAAATTTCTGTACTTAATTTATTTTGAGTCCTCCAATTTGTAACTCACATTTAAGACTGTCCCTCTTGCTAATGACCAGACATTGTTTTCTTACAACTAATGGTTAGTCTTTGTTCGCTCTCATTTTCCTTTACTACTTTGTCTAAGAATTCTTGCATTATTCTTTCCGCATCTGCCATCAACAGAAAGTCATCAATCTGTTTTATGTTGTTAAGATTGTGTCTACCAATAATAAATCCTGGTAGTACTTCTAATTCTCTTAGGATTACTTTGATGTAGAGGTTAAATAAATCCAGAGAGAAGACACATCCTTGTCTTATGCCACTTTCTATTTTGAGCTGCTTGCTAGAATCATTTTCAAATCTGTATGCAGATTGTAAATATTCTGGGTTATGTAGTTTTTAAATTACTGGTTTGATTTTTGTTGTAAAAAAAATTATTTAGGCCACAGTAGTTACTTCACCTTCTTTAAAGTCTTTTTGGGGAAAAAAAAAACAAAAATTAAAAAAAAAATTCTTTAACAATATAAAAGCACCTGAATACTAATTTCCTTTTCAAGTTAACAATGCCAAGTGTACTTCTGACGATAAATAGTCAGACTTATACAAAGTTGGTTGTGCTTTTAATGTCACTGAATTCAAATCTTAATCTTACTAAAATCTTTAAGGCAACAGTTTTTTGTATATTTTCCCTTTTTTAAGCTAATGCATCAATAGAGTTCTTTCTGACCAAGTAGCTACATAAATTTTTAAACACAACAACACATTTAGAATATTTTAAAATTCTTCTACATTATTTATTGTATTTATTTTTCATTTATAGAAAAACAGTGATTATTATGAAATATCCATGCTATAATTAGTTGAAACTGGATAGAAAAAGAGTCACTATGACTATTTTACCAAAGATTATTATACTTAAATCTTAACAAACCTCTAAAATGAATTCCTACTATAAAACACAGTCAAATAAAAATCAAAAGAATGCTAACACTTACTTCAAGGTTTACAAATGATAACTTATTGATCAGGAAGCAGTTTTAATTTCTAATGAACAAGATCAAATATAGAAAGCTAATTCAAATGTTGCCAGGAGTGAAGAGTTCTGAGATTTATCACAGCTTGACAGTTCCATCTTTATAAGGTCTTCATTCCACCTGCTGTTTCTTTAGCTGGTAATTGTTTAAATACTTGATGAATATTTGTTCACTGAGAGAAAAGAGAAATCAAGATATGATGCCAATGAGGAACATAATAATCCTTTAATTAAATAATTTATTACTATTTATTAATATTAGAGGATACAATCCTTGTCTAAAATAATCCCATTAACTCTTTAAGCAGTGTTATACATTCAGGTTCCAGGACCAAAAGCGTGGTCCTCAAGAGTATCAGATGCAACAGATTAGCCTTTACAGTCTGAATTCATTACTTCATGTATTTAACTATGTGAAGAACTCACAAAAGATGTTTTCAAATTAGTTTTTTTTCTTTCAAATCAGACAATACAACGGAATAAAACTGGCCACAGTAAATACAAACTAATCCTTATACTATTACTAAGCAGTAAGAGCAGACAAGGGTTTGCTTATAGCACCTTGAAATTAAATCTCTTGCAAAATCAAAACTTAATGGTAAAGATTAAGTTTTAAAATGTTACAAAACATCATATATAAGCTTAAAAAGGGCAATTTTTGATCAAATCTATTTGAAAATTTCAAGGAATGTTTCATGAAAAAGAAATTATAATGCCATTGACAAAATTAATTTCTTGTAAAGAGGTTTAATATTTCCAATGCTAATTTTCATTTGAACATAAGGAACTAGTTTTTGCACAGATAAATATCTTGACAATGTTATAAAAAAATATTAAACATTTTCACCAAATACTTTACTGACAACTAGTAATTATGCTAATTACAACAGAAAAGGAAATTAGTGCCTATTCATAGTCTATCATTTGTTTGACATGAGTAATCATCCATGAAATGTATGAATGATTAATACATTGAGAAATCTAATGTTAGTATAGTATTACAAAAGAAATCCATAATCAACTGTGGAAAAAGTCAAGGAATCCTCCAGTTAGGACTTTATTATAAGGTTATAAATTTCACCTTTCATATATAAGCTTTATACTCTCAGTAGTACACGCATTTTGGTTATCACTCAAAAACAAATGTTTATCTTATGGGTTAACAAATAATTATAATCTAATTACTTTTTAAATATAAATTTTCTTTTGCGTTTATACTATTAATAGTAGAAAATAAATGAAAGTTTCTTTTATTAGGATGTTTTGTATAATTCAAAGAGCCATGGTGCTACACAGACTGCAACTTTGAATTTAACAATTATAAAATTTATGCCCTACCAACAAAGCAATTCCTTTCTTGGTAATTTTTTTCTTTTTTTTTTGGTATGTGTCTTATTTTGTTACTTGATTTGGGATGATCAATATACACTTAGTGATGGAAATGATGTGCATTTATTGTCTGCATGTGATGTGGATTGCGTAGGTGGAGGGATTCCAATGACAGATCACAAATGCAAAAGTAGCAGTAGTAGCAGAGGCAGTGGTGTTCATAGTAATAACAGTAGTATAAGTGGTAGAAGCATGAAGAGAAATGAAAAATGTGAAAATAGCAGCTTTATTTAAAATTTATAAAATCAAAAGTTACATGGATTTGACAAGAAAAAGAACTGACAAAGAAAACTATCAAAAATTTGAGATCAACCTCCAAACTTTGTGTGTATGTGTGTGTGTGTGTGTGCACACACACACACACACACACACACACACACACACACACACAGAATTATGGAGAAAGAGGCCCATTTGAAAATCTATATGCGTTTATACAAGGTGCAACAGATATACCACCCACATAATGGTAAGACATGAGTGACAATGGTGTCTTCATCTAACTTATGCTTTACCATGTGGGAGATATTTCTACAGCACCCTGTACAAGGTAGGTGCTGAAATGTTTTTGCCCAACCCACTGCCTAAAATCTGACCAAATATCAGATCTTTTTTTGATTTTTTTTTTTTTTGAGGAGGAGGAGGAAGAGCAGAGAAATTTTCACACACACCCCCCCATAAATGTAGATGTGTAAAATATGTTGCTAAATACAAATACACAAAAAAATAAACATACTGGATTTAGAATAGAAGAAAACATGTTTAATGCTTAATACTTATTCCAAGACAAGTAAAATTATAAAGGCATGGTGGAGGAGAAATAATTATTGATGTAGAGGATAACAGATTTTATATGTACTTAAAACAATGGGTTCAGAAGACTTAAAGTTATAAAGGCCAGTCCCCAACAGCTAAAAGATTAATTATAGCTGTATCAGAAAGAGGAGGGTGTTCGCAGGGTTATTTTTTTATTACTTAAATATTATGGATTTCACAAGTTCAAATTCAACTCTAAATGAAAATGATGCTTCCTTCTCGCAGCTAACCATTTGGTAAATATTTCTAGGCCAACAATGAACAAGGAAAGAACTGAAACCCGGCAGCCTTCATTTCTTTGCTCAACCACTCAAGAAGCACAGGGTAAAGGAATGAGTAGTAGGAGTAGTAGCAGTAGTGGTAGGAAGTAAGTGAAAGGAAGAGGAAGAATAAATGCAGAACCTTTCACTGTTGCTATTGCTGATAAAGAAATGCACTTGTGTAGGAGGTGAAAACAGTAGGCGGAATATCTTGCAACCACATTTCCTAGTGGCCTCATTGTGTGCATGAGTCTTCCACAATTCCTCCCCCTCCCTGCAACTGCACACTACAGGTAGACAGCTTATTGATTATTAGCACAAACAGCTATCGAAACAGAAAAGTGATGGGGGATGAAGAAAGGGTAGGAGAAGGAAAAAGAGGAAGAAAAATACTGAATGCATTTTGGTCAAGGGCCTAAAATCCTCTTGATTCTTGATCTGTATGTCTCTATCCAGACCACTTTAGATACTCATAGATGGGGTGCAAAAAAGGCAAAAAATGCACTGGGGACATATAGGATACCATTATAAGGGATGTGTTGTAAGGAAAAAGAAGTAGTAATAGCAGTCAGCTATAATGTAAGAGTGAAGTCAACATGAGAATTATTGATATTTGATCCGTATACTTGTTACCTTTACACACACCCCATCTTGTTTCTATTTGTTTGTTGTTCATAATGTAATCAATATAGAATATGTGGATCAATCAATTGTAACCCAATTGGATGGTAAGGATCTGGTTGATGAAATAATTATCTAATGGCTGAATACATCAAATCAATTTAGAGAGGTGACAATCGTTTATAAAGTTAATGATAGCTTTCTTCACTGTAATGGGGAAAGTCTAGAAATTTCCAACAATTTACACATATCCATCAAAATTAAAAAATCCCGAATTATTTTCTTAAATTGGTGTTGCAAAATTGTTTAAAGATATATAGAATAAATATGAATGACAGCATAAAGTTTCATTTTTAAAAAAATTGCAACATAAAAAAGTAGAAAATACAAAGTTCTGAATTCACTACTCAAAAATTAATCCTCAAATATCACACTGAACAATAAAATCTAGGAATGACATGATTGTAAAATAAAGGCTTAATTCAAAGTTCATTGTAAAGCAAGAACATATCTAGTCACGCAAGAGTTAAGTTAGACCAAGAATTGGGTACTGCTGCCAAATCTGGGTTGGTGCTGCCTAATCCTAACTGTCTAGCCTTAACAGAGTATGAAAGTGATAATGCAACCTTGTGGGTGATCAATTATTTTCTCCCTTACAACCCATTTTCTACAAACAAAACACTGCTAGCCTTTCACTACTCTATTGCTATTTCTATGGCAAATGTTCAGACAAGATACGTTCCTTATTTCCACAAATTCAAATCTTCAAAGCTATGACCTTCCATGCCATGTACATGACATCAAATCATCCTTATTCCCTTCATATTCTTTAGATGAGGAGGAAGTTCCATTCAGATAGATTCTTCCCCAGAATTGTCACTTTGTGGAATAAACTCCCAAGAGGATGCTTCTTTGATCATTACAATCTTAACATCTTCAAACCTAGAGTCATTCAATATCTATCCTACATATCCTCATTATATGAACCTCTTTCTCCTCCCTTTATGCCTTTATTCCAGTTTTAGTTTTATTACAAAACCCATCAAAATATTCTCAAATAATTAAAAATACAAATTGACTAATTATATCTTTTCAAAGTAAGTTTGAAGCTTGCATTTTTTTTTTTTTTTTGGAGAGATTTGGTCAGAAGAAGTTTACCTGCCCTTGCCTTATCACAAACACTATCCAGATAATTGAAAAGCTGTGACAGCAAATTTATGAAAGAAAACAAAATACCTCTTAATGTTGAATTGAAAATATATCAGTAATATAAGTAATTGAAATGTCTGTAAGATAACACCCATTATCATATAGATGAGAAAAATTCAGGTTGTGAACCATAAAAAAAAATTCCATTATCCCTGTAAAAATCAGTTTTGTCGCCATAGAAAGAATAGTTTACAATAAAGTTAAAAATAGCCATTTCTGTTCAGAAATATAACTACATTAGATATCTTCTATGAAACAAAATTCTTATCATTACAAAATTTCAAAATTATGTCAAAGTAAAAGCTTTGTCATTTTTTGTTGGATAAATGAATCTCATTTTAAAAGCAAATATCAAATCTAACTAAAATTATTTCTCTTATTCACAAATATTAATCAAGCAATATTGTGAGAATGTTACAAACCTAATTTAGCTATAGGTAGTTAAATAAAAATCATTTTTACTCAGATTATTAGATAAAATGTCAGAATATTTTTTGTGACCAACTCAAAAAGTCAGTGACTAGTTTTAGGAAAGATTTTCTTAAATAGAATTACCCACACACACATATTTATGGTAAAAGACAATCACCAAAAACAGGATATTATCTTACAAAGTATCTAGGAAACACTTAGTTTAAAATGAAGATCTTTTGTTTCTATTAATAAAAATATTTAATCAAAGATAGATAATTTTATATAACCCCCAAATTAAATCTAAACAAGCAACTATTTATCATTCAGATTCAGAAATGATTCTGCTTCTACCAACAAACATATTTCCCTAACTACATCCTTGTTTGTAATATTAGTGACTTATTAATGATTACCAATGGATCAGTGATAAACTTAAGATGTGAGTTTTTAAAAAAAAAAAAAGAAAAAAGAAGAATAGTTTATGTGTTGCATCAACTAGCACAGAAAACTGAAACACAGAATAGCCATTTTCCTATATTCACTGTGTTCAATTTTGCAAGGGGAAAAAGGTAAATAAAAATAGCTGATTTAATCTGCTTAACTTTATATCTAATATAATATTAATTACATCCACAGGAATATCTTGCTGGAAAAATGGTTGGCACCTTGTAACGCTCCAGAAAATACCTGACTCTTGTCATGCCTTATCTTTACACAAGTCAGATCACACCAAATATAAGAGTATTGCTGCAATGTCTGGGCCAGAGCTTCCCAATCCTCTCTTTCCAGCCTTGACAGACTTCAAAATTTTTTTTGTGTGGTCTTGTAATGACTTATTTTCTACCCTACAGTCCCTTTCCCACAGATGCAACACCACAAGCCTATCACTGCTCAGTTGCTGCTTCCATGACAGATTTTCAAACAAACTCCATCCTTCAGTGCTACCAGATCAAACTTTTACAGCCAAGGCTACATCCACAGGGTTGAATCACCTGATTCCCTACATATTCCATCAATAAGAAAGATTTTCTACTCAGACAGCTTCTTCACAAGAATCACTACTTTGTGGAAGAGACATGTCACCTCATCTTCACTTCATACTACCCCCCGCCTCTTACTTTCGTAAAACTGTACTCCGAGTTGCTCTTGGGCCTTATATTAAGTGAATATTAAAATTTAAAAAAAAATAAAATCTTGAATACATTTAATTTGTGCTCGTTCTACATTAGTGATGATAAAATATTAGTAGTGGGCATGTTGAAAATCTAATATTTGTTTTTGTATTGAGTGCAAAGTGAATGAGGTAGAAAATTCATGAAATGTTCTATTGCACAATTTTAAATGAAAGAAAGTACTTGCTTTTGCATAAGCACCAAAATGCAGTGTATGTAGGTATAAACAGGATTCAAAGAGAGGAATCCAGGTTCATAGAGGAAGAAGAGACAAATGAGAAAGACAAAGAAAATATACCATTCAAATTAAATTGAAACTTTAACACACTTTGGAGACTCATATAAAACTCTCTGTTCCCAATACATATGTAAAAAACACATTATGCACAGAACCTACCTTTCCCAAATATTATTAAATCTCTTTAACTTGAAAAAGTCCCAAATAAATAAAGAAGATTGCCAAATATACCATTCATATTCAAAACAAATGCTAGGACCTATCAATTGCCTATGGGCAAACCTTTATATCTATCCTGCATGCAATATACATATCCCACCAATTCTAGCGTCCTTTATAGTCTCACACACACACACACACACACACACACACACACACCATCTCACTAAAATGAAAATCTATGGACACTAAGAACTGCAAAAAGTTATAGCTAATCTATTACATTTGGTTAGGTGAGACCTCATAATAACCACAACACAGGAAAACTATGTGATCAATAAACAGAATACAAACTCAAGATTTTTATGCTCCTTTAATGGCCTCCAGGAGGAACCCAGTTATCATCCTGTAACTGTCAGCCATACTTACAGCTTGTACTATCTTAATAGCCCACAGAAAGAACGTCATTTTCAAGAGACAAACAGAATATGAAAAATTAGTTATTTACATTTACCTTAAAAGTAAATTATCCAATAGAAGCTATAGATAATGAATGATTACAATATGGAAAAATAAAACTTATAGAAGCTTCAAGGCAATGGCTTGCTCATCAAGCAAAACAAATTTTGAAAGAAACTGCTCATCACATCAACAGTTACATAAAATCCACAATAGACATTGAAGAAAATGACAATTACAGAGAAACATTGGAACAACAAGCTGTGTAAAGAATGAAATAAGAACCAAGAAAATCTATATCAAGAAACAAATTAGAGACAACATGCAAAAACAGCCACCTTAACTGATAATACTTAAGAATCAATGAGCAAAGAGAACCCCCCTCACAGCTCCAAGGGACCACTGGAAAAATAATAGCAGCAAGCAAGCATGTCAATGGACTATTGGAACATAATGATTAAAGAAATCAAAAACAAACTCAAGAAGCAAAAGTTAACAAACCTGCTTGGGAAATAAGATATATTTCCAAACTACAAAAGGAAACAAGGTATGACTAGCAATAACAGATGATAAACCAAATTATAAAACACCAATAAAGAAAGACAAAAAATACCCACAGCATGGAAGAAATATACTAGAAAAAGACTGGCATGCAAGACTAAAGAGGTACAAACAAATGATTGGTCAATACACTCAAAACCACATTCTAAAACAACAAAAGTAAATTTTACAAAGATATGAAGGGGGGGGGAATAATTTCTGAAATGGAATGTAGGCATAATCAAAAGAAACACAGTGAAGCAACAAAATGGTTAATGAAAGTGAAGAAAAATCTCTTGGAAATCAAAGAATGCAAAAGCATTGAAATGAATATCCTTAAAAAAATGAGTGACTAGTATGAAAGTTTCAAAATAAAAGAGGTCCTAAAATGGATGGCCAGAAGCAGAACAAACCTCATCCAAAGAAAAAAAAAGAAAAGAAACTCAAGTGAGTAACTACATACTAATCACATGCCTACTACTGATGTGGAAAACCTTCACTAAACAAGCAGCAAAAACATACAGATACATCGACTTATCAGAAGAAAAGGAAGCATGCAGGAAATGACTCAAAATGTCAATGACATGCTATACACTAAACAGGACTAAAATCAAGAAAATAAAAAAATCTTGCAATAAGACATTAACTATACAAAGGTATACAATATGGACCCTCATAGCTAGATACTCAAATGCCTCAGATTATTCAAGATTCATAAATCAGCAGTCAAATTCATAGTTAAATGAATCTAATTGATAGAGGAGAATCTTTGGCAGAAGGTATCAAATTAGGGATTTAATTTGGTAAAAAGTTAATCTATAAATATATGGATGACAATTATTTACCAAAAATAAGAATGAACTGAAAATACTGTATAACAAAGCTAAAAGATTCAGCAACGATAACAGAATGGAATTTGAGATGTGCAACATTAGTAATGCATAGGGGAATACCTGCAACAAGCGGAATTGATATATTAGATAACAAGACATTAAGGGCATTAACAGTACAAGATCTTTATAAATAGCTCAAATGTCACTCAGTAAAGAAGGAAGAAGAAAATAAGAAAGGAATATATTCAGAGGTTAAGAAGAAAATTTGAAACCAAATTAAATGGAGCATGAAGGTCAGTATGGTGACTATAATAATTGGTGCATTTGGAATCATGCTAAAAATACTTGAATCAATATTGGATAAGTTGGAAATTTAACGAAAGATTGAGGCTGTAGAGACCAAAATGCAGTTTGACTGTCCAAGGATACTGAGAAAGGTGCTGGAAATTTGACGAAACTTACTGCCACGCAATTTCCAGTGATCACTATCAGACAACTTTTGTGAACATGGAAATGCATTAAAAATATTACTATTATGATTATATAATTTACTTTTTATAAAACATAACCTATCAACAGTATGGTCAGATTTTTTTTTAAGAAAACTCATTATTTACTTAATTTATATATATATATATATATATATATATATATATATATATACACACCAAAGATAAAGACATTGAATCAATATTAGAATGTTGATAAGGAAAGAAAAATGAAAGAAATCCTTTCAGTGCATGACATCTGACTGGTCACCATAATTTGACAGCAGTTACAAATACATAACACTAGACAACGTCATTGAAATCTCTGCATTCCCACAATAACAAACATTAGCATTTAACTCTTCACCTACACAAGTGTTCAATGTCATTAGTGTAATAATTTTAAAACTTTTACAACACCCATATTTGTGTAACTTTTGTTTTCTTTTTTACATCATAATGATAATAGCACCTTTAACTTTAAATACATATAGAAATATTACCATACTAAACTATTTGTTTTTTGGTCTTAAGTATCTACTGATTTCATTTATAATTGAACTATAAACATTAACATGTTGTTTAAGCAGATGTGAAAGAAAGAATAAAGAGGTTCCACTAGAGGTCCAATTGATTTCTTAATGTTTTTATTTTTCAAGTGTTTATTCTTTATAAGTAATCTCTTCAGCATTCTGAATTGATGTAAATAGGATTGAATATATTGTGAATGAATTGATAAATTGCCTCTACAAAAGGCATAAAAGTAAAATCTGTCACTTTTCTCTTGATCATTAAATTCAACCAAACTTGCTGTATTGGAGAAAAAAGAAGAAAAAAACAAGAACAAAAACAATTCAAGTGAGTATAAAATTAAAAAAAAAAAAAATGAAAGTTTGTTATATGATGTCTATCAATCATTTAATATTAATGAAAAAATAGTTTATCTATGGTGCCTTAAAAGCAAGCCTGTCACTTTTCAAAATAGTCTGCAAGGTTTTCTTTTAGGATCAGAATCAGCTGTCTCATTACATTCTCCTTAATCTTATTCACAGTCTCCTTTTGCATGATGATTTTAGTTTTGGGAAATATGAGAAGTTGCAGGTATTCAAATCCAGGCTGGAGGGGATCTGACAATTTTTTCAGAGAAGTGTTGGCTGGGTACCATCCAGATAAAAGAGATTTCATGGGATAATTTTCACACTCTTAATAGCCAATTTCCTATTATTGCAGCCGACATATGTTCAAACACGTTCAGGTGTTCTGCTTGTTAAAAGTGTTCCACACTGCATCGACTGTGTGCCACAATTAAGTCATGCTTAATAAATCACTATAATTTATATCCTATTTGTGGTTTACAAATGGCTGTAGAATGAGGTTCTATGCAGTTGCAATGAAAAACAACTAAAATTTTGATGAAAGTAATAGTCAAAAATTTATAATGGTTGACATCTAGAAAAGATTCACAATAATATGACTGCATCTTTTTAAGATTGACTTCAAAATTGTTATAGACTTCTGAAATGTGATACTTTGCCGATTAATGTTACTATGCTTTCCTTCAAGCTAATTACCTCGATTTGGACTACTATTAGTAAACTAAATTCTGTAACCCTCTACAATTATCCTGAACTATTTGAATGGATGAACAAATGTCAGAGGTATTTTAGAAGCCATTTTATAAATCATATATGTATTCTAAGAAATATGTTTAAATCAGAAGTAATTTTTTCTTATTAGTTTGTTAGAACATCAGTTACAATTACATAAGCTTTGAACAAATGCACTGAGACTAGTATTTCCCAATATCAGTTCTGCATGATAAAATTGAAATGTTTTTATTAAAAAAAAAAAAAAGGTATACAATTTTTTTAAAAATAAGTTAGATGTGAAATATGAATATAGTTTTTTAGCACAAAAATTAAATATTGCAACAGATTCGATATTGTATCACATTCACAAACTCCAATATTAAAACTCGTTTTCAGAGGATAAGACTTAAATCTGAAAATGAAAGTCTACACATAAGAGTGATAAAATCTGTTTAATAATATTTGATTGAATCACCAAATTCTTCAGGAAATGACACCGACATTGATCTGTAAGGAAAGACTGCATTTATTATGATTCAATTTGGTTCCTATTTACCTCAGCTTAATTCTGCTGAAATGCTGTGATCAAAAATGAAAAGTATTTTGAATCCAAACATGTAAATACCGATAATCAAGTCACCTGCCGTTGGCAAACAAAGAATGGCTTTTCTGGAGTTCAATACTAACCAAGCTTACCCTGACATTAGATCACAGAATTGTGTCAATGCTTATCAACAGTTTATTTCATTATTCCCTGCTATTCTGAATGGTGAGAACTTGAGCCTGGGTACATGACTTGATTTGTAATGAATGTTACCTTCAAAAGATCTTCATGAATCTTCAAAGTTTTTTCTAGATTCTATTATGTTGCATTTATAAGCAATGTCTTATACACACAATGCTTTTATCCACTGGGTCACGTGTGCTTGAGGACATCAGTGCATGACTTTTTGGGACTTATAATGTATCAGCAACCATTTTTACCAGAGCCTATATTGCAATTTTTCATTTTTACCAGAGCTCATATTGCAATTTTGTTGTTGTTATTGCTCTTCTCTAGCACTCCCATATTGTACTCATTTCTATGCTTGATCGGCTCAAGAAATTTTTATGGCCTAGCATACATGTTGATTCCTTAAGTTTTCAATATTTTCCAGTAATATTCTCTGTCATTATTTCGTCCTCATCCCACATGTGGCAGTGATCGAAAATAGAATACAATGATTTTTATACTTTTTTTAATTCTACACTCTGCACATGCAAGTGTTCAATGGTAATCGATATTTAATGCTGTTAATATGAAAGTTGATTAAAAGAAATTTATTTCAGTTATAATATAGCATTCTTATCAAAAGTGCTATTATATCTGATTTGATTAACTGGTAAAATACTTATCAAATTATATTTTCAAATTGTGTTCTCTTTAAATATATTAGAATGATATTTAAATAGTATCTCATAATATATTAAATGAAAATACTATTTGTTATTTAAGGTGGCACAAGTGTGCAATACACAGCTGGAATTCAAATCTAAATGAATACTATATTTCATACAAACATCTTAAAATTTGTTATATTTACAGGAGAAAAATTACAATATTGGGGGATAGATATATATGCTAGCATAGTACCTGTGAAAAATAACAGGATTAGTTATGTCTGGATCATAATATTGTTTGAATACTATATATATATATATATATATATATATATATATATATATATATATATATATATATATATATATATTCTGTGAAAAATGTTTATATATTTCTTACAAAAACTTCCTTTGTAGCAGCCAATAGGTTTAAATTGTATTCCTGCACAAATTACAATAATCTCATAAATTACAAGAGAATACTTCTGATGAAAGATAACTGCATATGGCTTTGACAAAAGCTAATATCAAATATATGTGATCAATTTTTTTTAAACCAGAACATGCTGGACAAAATAAATTTATATAACATTAGCTTTATTCACAATTGTTATGCCTTTTTTTTTTTTTAATTTTCATATTTCTTCAATTTTTACATCAGGTAATTACTCCCACCTTTTCCCAAAAGGGAGATGAATTAAACAATAAGTAACACCATCAGTTTCAGATGCAGACATTCCTATAAAACTCTTTCCTACAACCACCTGTCCCCACAACCATGAAAGAAAGATTTATTTTTCTATTCTTTCTTGACTGCTGCAATAGAACTGTTATAAATCTGCACTTGCCCTTTGTCAACTTTTATATCAAAGTTAATCTCTGTAATTTGGGTATAAACTATCTCATTTTGGATAAGGGTTATTGAAAAAAATGTACATTTCAAAATCTGATAAATAGATATCTTCTGAAAATGTCTAAATCCTGAAGCAGAAACTGATCATTACCAACTTTTCTTTTCCATGATTAACCACTGTGCCAAAAAAAAAAAAAAATAATAATAAAGTTAGTATATATAGTTGTGTATCTTGTGACTTTTGAAAACCTAATTTTGAAGCTAATTTTAAGAGGGTTGCATGATACATGATATATAAAATTAGCATATATACTGCTGTACCTGGATATGCCACTGAACAAATTATATATCTATTTACTATATCAAATTAGCTTCAATATTAGGTCTTCAAATATCGCATGATATACACAAATATATATGGTAATTACTACAGTAAGTAGTATGGTAATTGTTGACTTAAACAATCATTTATTCTCATTCAATGAAACATTAATTTTTAACAACTAAATAAATTTAACAGAGGTTAATAATGTAGGACAAATGTGAGCATGTTTATTTTTCCCCATATTCCAAGAACATTCATCTGAAAAATAATTTTTTATATAAACACTTTTAAACCAAACTAGTGATGAGTCAAGAAAAGTCTGACAATATATCAAATATTTCACTGGCTGGACAGGTTAAAAATTTAAAAAATAAAAATAAAAAAGGATTTAGCAAAAAAAGTTTTGTTTCAGTTTTTTTCTTAACTCTGGCTTAGACAAAATCAATAAATATGTTGAAACATTAGAAATCTAAAAATACAAAGAGTAAAAATTTACAAGGAAAATTACTAACTGATGGAGAACATGTACACTAAGCTTAATTTAGATTCTAATTCAAAAGGTGAAAATGTTTTATTAGAAGTGTTAAAGAATTTGCAGTTTGTGAGCAAAACACTTTTTAGCTCTTAATAAATATTGCCTTTTTATTATCTCTCCTCTTCTGCCATCCATTTACTCAAGATTGTTAGGTAGCTTATATGTTGATTTCCTCTTATATTCTTATGCCTTTAATATGCCCTGTGAGTATCAAATTTTTCAAGCCCTCTTTCCTCATTATGTGTCTGAGAAATTTCAACTACCTCTTTCTGGTGCCATTTTTGTTTCTATTTTCTCTAAAACTTTATTACTCACATGGTCAGTCCATGGTAGTCTCAGCATCCTTCTGTAGAACATTTCTGTTGCTTGAAGTCTCTTCTTCATCTGTGAAAAGATTGTCCTGCATTCACTGCCATATAGAAGGACTGAATATTATGTAACAGTTCAGTGTTCCTCTTTGTTTTTAAAGAAATTTTTCTATTTCTTGCTTAGCTTTTGGAAAACATCTTTCAATATCCTAATGTTCCTTCAGATTTCAGTGTCACACTGTTAAAACAATACCTAGATATATAAATTTTTGTACTTGTTTGATTTTGGTATAACCAATTTGTAATTTGCATGTTAAGCTATTCCTTTTGCTAACAAATATGCATTCTATCTTCTTGCAATTGATGTTTAGTCCTTTTTCTTGATTCCCTTCACTAACTTTGGTCAGAGTTCTCAGTTTCCTTTCAGCATATATTATGGTGTCAAGATTGTGGCCATCAATGAATCCTGGTAGGACTTCTAAATCTCTCATAACAGATTCACCATAGAAGTTGAATAAGTCCAGTGAGAAGACACATTCTTGTCTTACACCACTTTCTATTTTTGTATGTTTACTGAATTCATTTTCTATCCACGTGCAGGTGGTTTACTGCCAGTATAGGCTCCTGATTATTCTAATATCCTTCTCAAATATGTCAAGGTTACTGTTGTGGAGTAAATAATAATATGAACTAGACCATAACTATAAACAATGTGCTCCAGGTCAGAGGTAGAGAAAAAGAAGTTTGGAGACAGTCTTCAAACTAATTAATACAGCTGTCACGGCAAGAAGCATAAGCATTACTTATAAGCACTACAAAGTGCGTTATAATAGTGGTGACAAGGGATTCGAAACTCAGGCAATTTATAACCATTGAGATGAGGATTTGGAACTCTTGTGACTTATAACAGTAATGAGAATTCAAGAACTCATAAAAGTTGTAACTGGAGTGACAAGGATTTTGGAAACTCATACTCAGTGAACAAATATGGAAAAAAAATACTAATTGCTTTGGGAACAAGGATACGAGTGACAAGAATTTTAAGCACATTGGTTTAAATTTTTTTTTTTTTTGTAAAAGAAAAAAAAATTTTTGTCTTGGGTGTAGGAAAAAAAACATTGTGAATATGGAGCAAATTTTGGTTTCGATAGTTGAAATTCAACAACAAACTCAATAGTTGCTAGAACTACAAAAACATCAACAGGAGTTGTTGGTTATGATTCTGAAGAAAACATGAAATTCTTCAACATCTCTTATGCCAAACGCTGTCCAAAACACCATATCAGAATTTGTATACAATCCTGAGCCCTTCAACATCCGCAGTGGGGTCAAACAGGGCTGCGTCCTCACTCCCACTCTCTTCGGGATTTTATTGCTCTGCTTCTGAAGCATGCATTCAGCACATCAAGAGAAGGGATTAACCTGTGTATGAGATCAGATGGCACGCTGTTCAATCTCGCCCGCCTCAGAGCCAGGACCAAATTACGTGAGGCCTTTGTCAGAGACATACTTTTTACTGACGATGTGGTGGTAGCGACTCACACCCAGTGTGAACTTCAGTCACTGATGAAACATTTCTCCCAGGCCTGCAGAGACTTCAGGCTGACCATCAGCCTGAAAAATACAAACATCCTGGAACAAGGTACTGAAACACCACCAGCCATCACCATTGATGACTAAGCTCAATGCAGTGCATAAGTTCACGTACTTCAGTTCAACCATCACTGAAAACCTCTCCTTAGATGCAAAGATTGACAAGAGAATCAGAAAGGCAGTCACAACCCTTGCACACCTCACAACGCGTGTGGACCAATCCTAAGCTGTCGGTGAAGTCCAAGATGGCAGTGTACAATGCCTGCATTATCAGCACACTGCTATATGACAGCGAGGTTTGGACCATGTATGCCAGGCAAGAAAAGCATCTGAACCCCTTTTACATGAGAAGCATCCACTGCATCCTTACAAGACAAGGTGCCCAACATTGAGCTCCTGTCTTGAGCAGGTCTGCCCAGCATGTTCACACTGCTCAGACAGCACAGGCTCCATTGGTTAGGCTATGTCCATCGCATGCCAGATGGCTGCATCTCCAAAGACTTCCTGTATGGAGAGCTGGCCTCTGGGCAGTCATAGCTGTGATGTCGTGAAGCACAATATGGAAGCTGTGGACATCAACATAGAGAGCCTGGCAGCCATATGATCCAAATGGAGAGCAACCCTGACCAAACACCACAAATCAGGGGAGGAGAAGCTGACACAAATCGCCACAGAAAGGCAGGCCAACAGAAAGCAAAGTGACAGCTCCAACAGACCAGAGACAGAACACACATGTGACCTCTGCAACAGAGATTGTCACTCCCGCATTGGCCTCTACATTCACAAACATCAATGCTCTAGCCAAGCAGACAACTAGGATGCTAGCCATCGTCAACCCTGACCAACAGAGGCCTATCAACTTATAAGATGTTCACCGTTGAGCATATATTACGACCCTGCCATATCACCCAAGGTCAAATAGACAACATTCAAAAGAGCATTGAAGAAAGTAAGTCTTGAGAAAGTAAATGAGGAAGCACTTCAAAATTCTTTGAGAGTTTACTGTGTAACACCTAACCCCAATATACCATCAGGCATGTTACCAGCGGAAATAATGTTTGATAGAAAAGTAAAATCAGTGTTCAACAAGTTATTCCCAAGTTGAAAAACACAAACGAGTAACAAAAATGACACCAAAAAGTTTCAAGGTTGGTGATAAAGTATTCTTTAGAGCATATAAGGGTGGCAAAAAATGTGGGAAACAGTATAATATCAGTGAGAATCAGAAAGTTGATTTACACAGAAAAAGGGGAAAATTTGAACATAAAAGGCACTATAGTCAGCTGAAAAGAAGGTTCATCAATGAAAGACCTGAAACAAGGTGTGTAACCTACAAGGACAAGTTCCAGAAAAGAAAGTGTACTGAAGAACCGGAAGCAGATCCAAGACAAACACTATAAAGTCAAGTACATTGGTGAATTCTCCAGAAAGAGGAGGGGGAGATTACTAATAAAATATTTATAGAAAGTATTAATCTCAAAAGGAGGGGGTGTTGTGGAGTAAATAGTACACCTGGTGACTATATAAACTAGTCCATAACTATAAATAAAAGAGCTCCAGCTCAGAGGTAGGGAAAAAGAAGCCATTTGGAGTCAGTCTTCAGACCAATTAATACAGGTGTCACAAGTAGCTAAAGCATTACTTATATTATAAGCACTACAAAGCACATTATAACAGTTACCTAGCATTTCCAACAGTTCTTACATACTTTATCAAATGCATATTGGAAAACAATATTGGATCAAATTTTTAAAACATAGGACAAATCACAAACAGGATCAAAATCAGAGCTCAGATAGATTTTTAAAAAACTTTTTATCTGAGCTGTAAGAAAAATAAATTCATAGAGTTGTTTTCTGTATCTGGTTTTTACATACTTTATCTGGCTTAATAATGGGTATTTTGGTGTAAAACATAGAAATCCACAGATTACACTGACAAATAGTTTTAATATCAAATAACTCCTTTTTTTTTCATGAGCTGTATATTTATTAATATATTTATATCAAATAATAAAAAAAAGTACCTGAAAATAAAATTATGATCCAGCCATTTACAGACAGTAATAATCACTGGTTGACCAAGTGAAACCCTTGAAAATCATGTTTTTTTTTTTTTTTTATAAAAAAAAACAAAAAAAAAAAAAAAAAAAAAAAAACACCAAAAGCAGTGTATTTATAAAATGTAACTAAATACAAATGTATTCTTACCAAACCGGTCTTCACCGAGATCCTTTCCATATTTGACCATAGTTTCACCCAATGTGCCTTCTGGTTGTGGATAGGCTGAACTCTTTGCTTGACCACGAATTTTCGATAAGGAGTTAAAAGCCATCAGTTTTGCTCTAGAAGCTGAAATATATAAAAATCAGAAATAAGAATAGCTGAAACAAGTATTAATTTTCAAGTAAAGTTAAACTACTTTGTTTTCATTTTTCTAAAATTAGATCTTCAAAAACTTATTTTTTACTTATATCAAATTCCATTCATCCAGTTATTTTAGTCATATTTTGCAGTCATGTAGAAGTGACCTGTCCAGAAAGACCAATATGTGTAATGCAAATTTAAAATCTTGTCTAAATGTGATAGTTTCTTGAAGTAAAATTTTAGGAGTAAGACCAATGATGTTTATAAACCAAAAAAAAAAAAAAAAAAAAAATTTTTTTCCCCCCATTTTCTTCTCAAAGAATATATATATTTTGCATCAATATCTTCAGGCTTGATTCAAAGTATAGTATCCCTCATTTTGGATGGGAGAAATCTACCCTACAGTAGCACCTTCCTCATTGCACTAAGAGAGGTGGGACTGGTGTAATATCAATGTCAGCATGATAGTGGTTACAGAGACTTGGAAATTTTTGTCTTTGGTCCATATGTACACATATGGGTACCCCAGATAAAAAAAAAAGGCCTTCCACTATATCCTACCTTAGTGGAGAGGTCAGGTAAATAAAATCAATATCCCTATTGAGTCATTCATTTATTCATTTTTTTTTTTTTTTACAACTTAACCTTTTGCAGGTTATTTAAAGCCAACATATATTTTTTTATTGTAAGAATTTGTTTTGGAGGTAGTAATGATTTTCTGACAAGTACTACTACTTACCTCAGAGCTGAGGAGAGGGGAAGAGGTAAATTCATACATTTTCTAAAATGTTAATATAACAAACCTAACTGAAATTGGAACTTGGCTCTCTGATTTCTTATTCTGAGACATTATCCACATACATCTGAGCTTACAGTATCTGGTATTCTACAATCACAAGCTTCAACTTTGAAAAATATTTATATGTAAAAACAAAACAAGATATTTTAAACTTAATATAGTCACTAACACCAAATCTATAGGATTTTAAAAACCTACTATGGTGTTAAATCTAATAATTTTATTCTATGCATGGATCTTTAAAAAGTCTTTCACAATCTTACTAGCCATTACTGCCTATGTCCTGAAGGAAACATGGCACATAGAAGAATATGTGTGGGCATATGAAATCTACAAATCTACATATATGAGAGAGTACTAAAAAGTTCCTAGTACAATTAAGAGATTTTTTTTTAATGCTAATGTTCAATCATTTGTTCAGATTTTGGAAAGTGGGTGAGGCCAAAAAAATTTTTCAGCACCGCCCTGTATTATTTGTAAAGCAAAAACAATGAACAGATTTTTCACAATGAGCTCAAGTGGATAAAACTACTGAAAAAGTATAATGAAAATAATGTTCCTGCGAAAAGTCCGGATACAAAATAACTGTCTTCCTACTTGAAAAACAATCCTTAGTTTTAAATAATCTGTTTCAATCATTCTAACTTTTGTCCTGTCCCATATTCATTAATATTGCATCAGTGAATGAGTGGACGGAATTGGACCAAACGCATTAACTTGACATAAGAGATAAAAGAAAATCCCAACAGAGCAGATTATATACTGATGTGCATGTGAGTGAGAGAAAAAGATTGTGTTCACAAACACACACACACAGGTGCATACAAGAATAACACTGAATGAATATTGGTTTTCATTTCCATTGTTGTAGGTTTGATATATACAAAGGAAAAAAGTGTTCTTGAAGTATAAATTGTAGTCCAAGTATGACTTGAAGCTAAGACTTTTTCTAATACACGAATCAGAGATAAAATTAACTTATTCCTAACACAATAGATCTCAATCAACTGCTAAATGAGTTACAGTTACATTAGGTAGGAAAAAAAGCAAGAGAAAGAAATATTAGTTGGTGAGGAAACTTGCTAAAAAGAAAAAAAAATAATTATACTCTACTTTTCTTACATGCCGAGCAGGTTCAAATCTTTGTATTAAGTAATTGTCCTAAGCTCTGATTAACCAATGCGTGGACCTATGAACAAGCCAACCACTTTAAGCAACAAATGACTAAAATGTAAAAACAGTAGAGATAAAAAAGATGAATCCTGTGAAATGCCAGTTATGGACACTGATACTTGTAGAAAGTCTTTGATCTGACCATACTCATTTTCCACTAAACAACAGAAAAAGTGTTTCTTTTCAATGCTTAGTAACTGCAGGAAGACATCGAAGTGAAGAGTAGTCAAAGCAAAAAAAAAAAAGGAAACCAATACAATTGAGACAGGCCTAAGGTAAGACAAGGAGGTGTTGTCCACTCTCAACACTGCTGCAGACTTTACAAAGGAGAGAAATTGATATTCAGCAATCATATGCCCCTGACAACAGAAGAAATGATAGAATAATGGCTGGGCAAAGTAATGCAGAGGGGGCAAGGTTAGATTGTGTGATGTGGTTTAGAACTATTTCTGAGCTTCACAAGAATTTATGAAAAAAAAATTGACAAATATGAGATAATATCACAGGTCTCACAAACAAGCAAGACAAATTAATCATTGGACATGCACAAGTCAAAACGTTTTCACAACCTTATTATGATTTGAGAACTATCTGAAAAATATATACAAAGGCAACTACAACAGATATTTTTATGAATAAATATAAAAAGTTAGCATATTATTATAAAAAAGACAAGTCTTAACCATAAGAGCGCCATAAGTATTACAGATTTTACAAGGTGTGATTTGTAATGGTGTTCAGTAGCTTCCAATCTTCAGTCTTTTGTATTGCCAATTGATGTAAACTCACAGTACTGCATTGATTTCTGCCTCTTACTCACTTGATGTCAGTGTTTATAATAGGTGAAGCAATTTGCATATGTAACAAAGTGATTTGCTAATGCATGCAAATTAGATGTGCCACTCATGCTTGCACTCTCCCTTGTGGTAATATGGCATCCGGCCAAAAAATACAAGTAACATGTGGCTGCTTGAACTTTTACTGACAAAGTAGGTCACTACTCTATTTTTTGCTATACACATGCTCTGATCTCTTAATCACAGCAAATATAGCCATGGGGCAGAGAGCCTGTCATGTTGGGTGCTTTTTATAGTAGGGGACTTGCTTCTGCTTTCACTATATCTCCAGTTGAATCATCCAATTCTAGAGGATTGTCTGGTTTGCTTGAATTTGTTGCAATCTCCCACTTGCTCTCAGATGATGTACAATTATTGTCATTTGCTGGTGTATTCAATGCTAGGAAGTAGCCAAAAAACTTTTTGCATATCAAGACATTCCATTAATAAGGATTACATGTTAACCGATAATCCAAGTCACTTGTCCTATCTTGAACTTGCTTGTGCACCAGCTTTGTAGAGTTTTTACCCAGACAAGGTCAGCCACTTAATGACTGCATTCTTTGTCTTGAATGCTGATCTTATATTAACCCCCTTCAGCTGAACTTTGTAGGAATGGACCATGTTTGCAGGTGCTGTTGGATGCCAGATGTTGTATTTTGGAGTTATGTTATTTCATCCAGGAATGTGTATGTAGGTATATCATATTCTGGAGACAACTTTTTCATATTTCTATGAGAATATTCTATTCCATTTTCTACAGGTACATGTGTGAATTTGAAATGCAGGTACATGCCCCACCCTTCTACAAAGATTCTGAACTCCTTGTTGTAGAAGACTGTGTTTTTGACCATGAGAAATTTAAGTGGAAGAATTTACTTGTAGAACATATACTTCAGCTAGAACATAATGTTTGATAAGTTTTGGGGAGCTAGTTGCCACCTTTATGACAGTGTGATGGCAACTAACTAGTGATAAGTAATGGCTATTGCCATAGTGGATTATGTCCATCACCAATTTTTGCCAAGTGTTGTCCACTGTCAAAATTCCCTTCTTTCAGTGCTATTGTCTGGTACTGTTTGCACATTCTTACTGCTAACTTGATAGCTGCCTTAAATATAAAAGGCAGATTCTCCATATGAAGTATGTGGTACATCTTACTCCTGAAAGTTTACTACAATTAGTTGACTTGTTTGGCTGGAGTCAAGTTTGTTCACAGAAGTGCCATACACCAATGACAGAGATTCAGCCTTCTCCCTCACTGTCAATCTCTGCAGCATCCTGGTTAATCTGTCTACCAGGTTTGGGTCTAACATGACTAATATCACATTCTCATATTTTTGGACTAGCCCCTTGAGTGTACCCAGCTTCCTCTGTATCAGCATCTTGTCAGCAGCCTTTGTTCATATCTTTGCTTTACCTGTTAGAATATCTGAATCCAATACTATACACAAGGCATCAGTCTGCAAATGTAACACTTTGGTCTGCCACTAGAGGACCATGTTAATGACTTTCAGCATGGTTTCCAGCTCAGACAGGTTGATGCATCATGTGTCAACACTCATCTTCCAGTACATTCCTACTTTTCTCCACTAGAACCCCCACTTTGACATTTCATTCAATGAAAGGGACAGCATCTCACTTATTCAGTTGGTGCACCTTGAGTAGAGGAAGGTCAAGCACTGTCTTCTTGATGTGAATTTCAATGACAGTACATCATTCACAATTTAACTGGTGAAGTGACTGGCACTGGTGTCTTGTTCACTGCCTCTTTTCCAGACATGAGACATGTGGCTGACACTGTTGTGGTGCAAGCATCACATACACATTCCTTGTATTTTATCTCACTGGCTAAAACAATCCATTGCAATAAGATTTAGATCATTGAATATGTAGCAGATTATATTACATTGTGGATCAGAGGTGGGAGAGAACCTCTATATAGACTTATATTGATTTTGGAGCTGTTAGAACAGGTCCCTCCACTATGGTCTCATCTTTGTGCGGCCAAGAAGTCCTGCTACAAGCATTCATACTAGACTATCTTCAAACATTTAATTTCAACAGTTCTGTCAAGCATACATCCATAGATTTCCCTGGGCACAAGCATCATGTTACAAATTGTTTATACATCAAAAACAAATCTATTGCAAATAACAGGATCTCCTCATTCAAAACAGTATATAAAGCACTGTTTATCCAATTTGCATCAAACCTCTCAACAAATTTTCTCCTCACCAGGCACAGAAGGAGAACCTGCTCAATTCCTTTTATCTGAACAGGCTACACAATAACCCCATGTTTTTTAACTCATTTAATACTGAACAGACCAGACATTGAGCTATCAAACTAAAAAAAGGATTAACTTTATGTTGAATTTGTTGGCTGTTAATTTTAACAGAAATATCTTGTAGCATATAATGGTTTTTCAGTTGCTTTCAATCTTTCTTTCAACCTCACGGTATGAAGTCAATTTATGCCTCTTGTTCATGCAATGTCAGCATTTTTATTGGGTAAAGTGATTTGCAAATCAGCCATTCCACCAGTGCCCACATTCTTACTTCCACTAACATGGTGCCCAGCAAAAAAAAAAGTACCAAAAACACATGGTAGTTTCCTTTTTTGTTTTTTTGCTGATGAGGTAGGTTGCTTCTAGATTATTCCCTATAAGAATCAAAATTTAATTTTCTGAATTCTAAAAAAGAAATAACATCAGTCTTTTCCTAAGTGATTTCAGAAAAATGTGTCTTTCCAAGTGGCTAGGAAAATGAGTCAACAGACAGGTTAATTTATGCTTCTCTTTGACCCTCTTGACTTCAATCTGTCATATGAATGTCAAATTCTCTAAGGGTTCTTTCCTCATTAAATGTCCCCAAAATTTCAACTATTTCTCATGCTAAGTACAAGTTTCCTTTGTGTTCCCATTTTCTTTAAAACTTCTCCATTGTTCAAATGTTCTGCTCATGATATTGTCAGCATCCTTCTGTAAAACATCTGTTGCCTCGTCACTTCATCTGTGGGGAAATTGTTCAGCAGTCAGTCATATAAGGGGAATGATATTACACAGCAGTTCAGAACTATTTGAATAAGGTTTGCCAGTTGTTTTCTATTAAAAATCCTCACTATTACTATCTAGAAATAAATTTTTCCTACTTCTGGATAATGAAATTCACCAGCCTGGTACAAGGAACTGGACTATTAAATTCAGGATATACAATTCAACATTCTAAATAGGTTAACATAAACCCTAAAAGCAATATCAAGTACAAACAGATGTCCCTGAATTAGACCTTAAATTTCCTGTCCAATAAGTCACAGACAGCATTTGCATGGCTTTCAGAGTAGAAAACTAGAAACCTGATCTGTCCTTAGGGAGAAAAAGTCTACAACACAAACCGGATGACAGGAAAAAAAAATAAAGAACATGTCCACACCCAATAGGAATAATCTACAATCCACAGGAAATATGATCCTTTCTATTACTTTAAATAATCCAAAAGTTTCTTTCAGCACTCTAAAATTCCATATATATATATATTCATACACACACTTAAGTGCTGCTTGTCTGATAACCAAGATACACACAGCACATGCATATATTTTTAAAAAAAAACAAATTTCTACCAAAAATTTCTAAAAGTTTTATTTTAATTTTGTGAACACATGATATATTTTTAAAACTTACAAGATATTATTATACCAAATTGTCAAAATTCTTTAATAATTTTAATAACAAAAATGTCAATAGCAGAAGAGATCTTTTACAAGAAGCAAAATATTCATTTGAAGCTTTTAAAATGCTTGTACATATTACTTTTGTAATGACATGTTATTTATAAAATTGGAGATATATGGCACTTTCTTTCCCTTAAATAGGCTAAAAGTTCCAAATACAAATAATTAAAAATTGCAGATAAATATTATGCTATATCTATAGGTCAATATTTAAATGTAAAATAATGTTAAGGAGATTTGTGCTTAGGATTTCCACATTTAGTTGGTCAAAAGAGTATGCCTTCAGCTTTAGAGAAAGCAATTCATTGAAGATACAAATACAAGAGGGGGAGAAAAAACTAGAATATATAAGCTTAGAGCAATTTCAATTCAACCGGTTATCTTTCAAGTAATAGCGTCATTGTAAAAACATTCAATTCAGAGAGGTTTTTAAGCAGGGTCACTATTGGAAAAGACATCAGCATAACTTCATACATTTTATTATGATACTAACCTGCTATTATGTAAACACACTCTCTGACCTGAAGGAAGAGTAAATGCTGACTAGTAGGGAAAATGACATTCCACTTCAGAGTTAACTGTATTAGCAGAAAGGGCGGCAAGTATTCAAATCCACAAATGACAAAAGCTAAAAGAAAGTTTGTGTTTGGATGTATGTGTTATCAGTACAGAAAGTAACATCAGCAAACCAAGTTTAAGTTCTAACAGAATCTGTTGCATTCACTTTCGCACTAATACTCTATGGTAGATTCCTTGACCAGCTTGAAGAGGGGTAGATTCTGTCTTGCCTTATACATAGCCACTGTTGTTATAGCTGCAGTACATGTGGTGAACTAATGGGTCATAGGACATGTAATCATGACTGAGGTGTTTAGGCATATAACATTTTTAATAACTAAAAAGGTAAGAAAATTATGAATGCACAGGTATTTGAACACACATTTAATCAGCAAGCCAAGTTCAGATCCCAGTCTCGTCTCATGCTCACGTTCATACAAATATCCTTGGGAAAGTCATAAATGTCTCTCCTATTCTAGCTATAGATTTGATAGGGTTCTCTAGCATTGGGTTTCAATAAATCATTAAAAAATAAAACTAAAATAAAAGGAATCTCTGAATGCCAAGCTGTGAAAAAGGTAACAGGAAAACTCTCCACTATTTCCCATGAATGGGGAAATATAGTGGAGAACCATAATCACCTATATTCTCAAGGGATATGGTATTTAGAAAAGAGAATATTAATCAGTACAAGTCAGAAAGGCACAGAAATGTATGCAAAATAAATACATATGATTATAAAGGTGGATCATAAATTTATATAAGATAAGCATTACAACATCTGCAAATGAATATTATGAATTCCTGTGTCTCATTAACAATACTGCAACTGATGTGTATTGATCTTCATTTTCTTACTATTTTTAATTTTTCTTTTTTAGTTACATTTCTTTTTTCTTTTTGTTGACATGCAAATTAGACTTATAAGCAATGCTTTGATAGCCACACATCACAATATGCAAAATTTTACATACAAGCCACTACGAGAGAAAATTCTAATGGAGCAACTTTTAACAAATATCCATATAACTTTAAAATGCACTTGTTGCCTTGATTTTTTTTTAATTTATAGAATCTATTAGAAGATTCCTGGTTTCCCTCTTTTAATAAAACCTAAACAACATAATTTTCACACAAATTTGAGTTATGAGAAATAAATAAAAATCTTTTATATAAACAACAACCGATGTTAAAAATGTTATCTTTTTTAGTATCTACTATTCCCAACTAATAATACTGACATGTTATTATTTACCCTTAAAGATAATTGACAAAGTGTCAATCAAAATAAAAATAAGAACTAAGATCTCACTTAACATAAAAAAGAAACAGGCAATGATGCATCAATAGTCAAATAGTGAATAATTGAAGTCCAAGTGTAATTAAAAAAACAACACTTAACAAGTTAATGCTAAGCATACAAGGCATTCATCCAAGTATAGAGCTAATGTTTACCCATGGGAGTGTGGTCATATTAGATTATTGCCATTATTCTTTTGAGTTGCATTTGTGTTGAATGATTGCCACACACATGGATGCACATTACCAAGCTCCATTTCATTCAGCAGACAATAGGAACCTCGTGATTCAATAGAACCATTATGATCTAGTTGATTTCTATTAATGCAACACTAAAGCAATGTATACCCAATTCTGATATCTTTGGACTATTCAACTAGGAATAAATAAAATAGAAAATAAAGAGAAAGTTTTATTCTTCCATAAAGAAAGAAAAAACACACACACACACACACACACACAGATTAAGTTATACTTATGTAAATGCTTACATTTTTGTATCATCATTGATAATGCTAATCCCACATTTGTTAGATGTAGAAGGTAGAGACCAGAGAAACATTTGCACAAACACCATGAGATCAGAGAGGCAAAAGAAGCTATTAATATAAATAATACAATTTGGATATGGTTGTTTATCTATTTTAAACATGCACTTGCAGCGTTATGCGAGATTTGATCCCAAACATTTTTCAGCTGAGAGTAAAAATTTGAAATTATAGAAGTGGGGAAAAAAAGTCCTTTTTTTTTATTGATCAGTCTAGTAATTAGGAGAGGGAAAAGCAGGTCGGGAGATAAAAAGGGAAAGTGAGAGGGAGACAAAGAGAGGGAAGAGGGAGGGAGAGGGAAAGAGGAAAGGGGTAGAGAAAGAGAGAGCTTAAAAATGTTGATGAAATCTCAATCCACTGCTTAAATATATACTTTAGACGAGTTTGTCATGTTGATAGCTCAACATGTGAGAGGCAGGTATGTTGCTTTTTGGAAAAGGATATTTTTTACATACCATACAGCTGGACAAGTAAAGGAAAAATAAAGACCCAAATTCAGACTGACATAAAGAATATCTTTTTGAGTAAATGTGTGACTATTCTACAACCAATATCAAATGTTTTATTTAAATAAAATTCCTTTTATTTTTAATATAGGACATCTTTAATAGACTGATATTTTTATATTTTGCATAACACAGGAAAAATAAGTAAAAGGTCATGGTTATTCTCATCAAAGAAATTTGTGGTTATTTATATTTTCTATAATATTCAAAGCAAACTTCTCTGCTGCTAACCAATATTTTTAATGGTTTAGTCCAGCTTTGTGGCAGTAAATCTCCAAAGTTTAACAGTATAAATATTTCTTCTGCTGCTACCATTGGTTTTATATGAGCCACATTTCATATTTGTTAAGATTCAAATGACCTCCATTTTCATTATCACAATCAGAAGAAGAATATATGAAGGCATGCTGAAAAGTTCTTGATCCAACTCACTTTCCCCAGAACTGACCAAATTATCAAACATCAGATTTTCCTTTGGAAAGGTTTCATGGTTGCCTCTGCCCCTCATATAGCCACATTTATTATTAAATCTTATTCATCTTTACAGCTTTTCAACCAGTAGAAAAAGAGATTCACAAAAATGTTGAAGCTTATTCCTAAAATGTTTGAAGCAGAACAGTCAGCTTCTGATCAGAGGTTTTTTTCTCTTTTCCATAATAATCATGCTATTCATCAATTTTCTTTTTCATATTGGTTTGCAAGATATTAGTTTGGAATTCCCGAAGTATTAAAACAAAAAATATCTCGTTCCTAATACAAGGAAAATGCCTCTTTTCGGATATATCAAAATATATAACATAATGAACACCTATTCAGTTAGTATTTATATTCATAACCCAAATTGTCCAAATTTAATTCAAAGTGTTATTTAAGAAAACACATGGTAGCACATTCAACTAAATCCCAAGTTGTGTCATATTTTAATTGATATCTTCAAAATATGATAATGACTATTTTTATATGATCCAGGCATTAATTTCTCAAAAGCCCAACTTAAATTTTGCTGATACTATATACAGAATGTCCTTAAAGTCTGGACACATAGGAAATCCCATTAACTGTATTTTTTTTTTTTACCTCCGCAGATTAAAAATGGTTCTGTCCAAAGAAGAAAGAGGTGAATTCTTTTTCTGGGGTATGCTGAAGTAGAAGATATACTCAATGAAAATCACAGATGCAACATGCTTGATTGAACACAAAAAGTGAATGTGCTAAAATTGATGGCAATATGGAGTTACTGCATCAACTTCACATTAATCCTGCAAAGTGCATCAGCCTTTGCATCACAAATGATGGATATCATATTGAAGATGCTATTTGTTAATATTCCAATTCAATAAAATGTTGCTGAAAATGTCATTTCTTGAAAATATTCATTTTTGCCTATATGTCCAGATTTTAGGGATACCCTCTATTATAAAAGATTTGTAATCCTTCAGAAAATGCTTTAAAATGTGTAGATTACAATCTATATTTAATTAAAATAAAATATAAGCAGTATGTAGATGCATAAAATATTGAACAAATAATTATCATTTAACTCAAATTTGAAAAACAAGTATAGGTGTTAAAAATAATTCTGCTAATTCATACAAATTAATCTATATTACATAGCTTTAGACATTACACTACCTTTATCTCATCAACATCTTCACATACTTACAGAATCAGAGCCCCAAATCTCACAACACAATTTGTTTCAGTTTACTTTCTCCATATGATTCGTATCTAAAATCCTCATTCTTATGTCAAAATTTTAAAACATATCATTTTCTTTAGGAAATTGAAAAGCATAAATGGACAAAGAAAGAAAAAAACCCAAAAGAAATAATGTAGAGGAATCAAGTACTATAATGAGACTTATTTTTTTTCAAATATTTTTAAATTTGTAAAACAAATATTCAACATAACTAATGTTGACTGTAGGTAATGTCTGTCTTTGTTAATTTTTATTTAGCTAAAGTTTTTCTTTTCAAATACAGATATAACTTGAAATTTAAACATAATTGCTTTTCAAAACTAAATTCTCAATGTATCTTGCTCCTACTTTTTCAAAATAGTTAGTAATTAATATTTAAAAGTAAAACTTTATTTACTTAAAATAAATCTAAATTCCCCTCCAAAATAAATAGTAAATAATTATTTTTTGAAGATGTAAGGCTCGTTATAGTTTTTGCTTGAAAAAATGATTAAATTAAATATGTTCATTTTCATTCTATTTAATAATGGTTAAAAATTGAGAAAACATTTTGTGAATATATTCATATACAAAATGTGTGTGCTCACATATGCATGTTCTGACATCACAGCCTAATAGAAAGTCCCAGAGACAAAAATTCTTCCAATCTATGGATAAAGAAACACCTCAAGTAATAACACATACAATGTAAAGCTGACCCTGGAGGTCATTTGAGGTCAACAAAGAGCACAGCATGACATTTCTAGCCAAATGAAGCCATTTCAAACAAAATATACAGAAATATTGAGTTTGCTATAAAATACAAAAAATGTGAGGTCAGATTTGACTTCCAAGGTTACTTGAGGTAAAATTAGTTGGAGTTTTTATGATCTGTATTGCAGTCCAACAATTTCATTCTTGGAGGTCAATTGGTATGTTGGGGTAACTTGGTTAAAAATAGATGAGAGGTTAAGTGGCACTGACCTCCAAGGTCATTGAACATTACCAAAGTTTCATTCTGGATTAAACTGAAGAAATAAACTCAAAGCTGTTACAAATTCATCCAGAGTTTTACCTGTAAAAATCAAGTAACACAGTTCAAGGCAAATTTGGGAGCTGTTTAGAACACCATTGAATTCTTCTACTCTCTTGAGCTGCTTGCAGTTTCTCTTCATTAAAAAACAGGATGTCCATGAAACTTCTTAGAAATTTCAACTCTCCAAAGTTGTGCAATAGAACACACATAGCTGTTTAGCAAGTAGGCAGAAAGGAAGACATGTTCATTCCAAGTAACCACATAATTCCAACAGACAGATGTTTTGAATTAAAAAATTTAATTCCTAATGAAAATTGAGTAGCAACAATCTCTCAAGATCTATGACCTCAACCTCACTTCTACATACATTTCCCATGGTCAGCACTATCTTGGTTCTTCAAAGGATGGATCCCAAACAAATTTTTCAACCTAGGGCAATACATTTTTCTTTTGGTCATCAGAAAATTTTTTCAGTAACAGTTTTTTTTTATATGTAAATAATATAATATTTTTCACTTATGTTATCTAGGGTGAAATATATTCAAGAATGTATTTTTCCTGCATTATATTTGAACTTACATTTCCCCAGACAATGCCAGGTATCCTTGCTAGAATATATTACAGTACAAGAGTAATGACATATTGCATGTTTCTATGTGATCTTGATATTTCGTTTATTCTTTTCTGGATGACAATACTTTTATAATCAGAGTTTTATAAAGTAACCATAACTATATTCACGAGTCATCTTCGGCTTTTATATCTTAAATTTCACAAAGATTATTTGTGATTTATCAAAACTTATTAAATACATTTTTTCTCTGTGTGTGTGTGTGCATGGAGGTATTTATATATAGAGGTACCTCCAGTTTTTTGCTATAAATGAGCATAGAACAAAGAAAAAGGCCCCAAGCTTGATGAAAACAATGTTTTATCATCAAAATGTTTAAGTTATTATTAAGAGCAAAGATCAAAGTACTTTTCAATTATTTTATTATCTTTTTTATATGCTTTCTAGCATGCTCAAAATTTTGGTTAAAAAACTTGTTTTTCTTGCATTAGCAGTGGGCTAAAGATTACTATGGGAAATTTAGTGTCATTTTTGTGGTAAAAACACATTGTTTTGGAAATTTTTGCAAAAATCAAATTGTCAAATTTCAATTTTCAGGACTTATTCACAAATGAATGAAATGATTTTTTTAATTTTTTTTTTTTTAACATATGTTACCCCCACTCCTTACTTAATGAAATTTCCAGAAATTCAAATTTCAGCCTCTTCATATTTATATTAATTAAAAGCAGGACTCCTTGGAGAATTTAAATCATTTTGTTTTTGTCAAACAGAAACACCATTTACCGAAAATCTGCTTGGAATCGTAAAATAAAAATGATATCATTTAATTAGAAGAGTTTTTTAATTGCTTTTGTAAATAAGATATATTAAGGAGACTATTGCCTTAATTTAATCCTTTAGCATTCAATTAAAGCTAAAATTAAAGCTTCAAAACTTAGCCATAAGGATTTGTGTGGAGGTACCTTTATTTATATAATTTGAAATTAGGACTGAAGATATTTTGCTAGATTTGATGGCAAAATAAATAAAACCTCAATATTATCAGCAGTAGTACCTACAACGTTGCCAGTTGTAATATTCACAGTGATAGCAGTAGAGCAAGTCATCACCAGTGTACATTGACAAAAATCATATTGTCTGGTCACCTTTGGATAATAGGACATTAGTTTGGTATGATAGATTAGGTTCTTAGGAACAATACAATTTTTTATAATATTATTTGTATTTATTCTAAACGCAACAAATCTCTTAAAATAAATTTTAAAATCTCACTTCTCACAATAGTGGTGAGCTTTAATCAATGGAATATACACACAACAGAAAAATGAAGAAAATTTTAGCACTTTTTAAACTTGTGAATGAAACCTGAATGAAAAATGAAGGTTGAAAGACTTAATCTTGAAGGACTTAAATTAAACTTATCTTATAAATTTAGATATTTGTATTATTTATCGCTAAAAATGAAAAACATTAGGATCTAATAGTAAGAATTCATTTTGCTTAAATAAGCAAAGCAAGAAAATTATATTTTTCTATCATTTTTGGTTAAAAAACGTGAACCATTAACTAACAATATTATTAAATTGTTTTTTTACTTATCACAAACGAAATTGAAAATACAAGAGTAAATTTTAAAGTTATAAACACAAAGTTTAGCAAGTAATTATAAAAAAATGAACTTTTTGATAAAGACTAAAAATTTACTGTGAATTGTTGGAATGCATGCACTAATAGTCTTGATATAGAAAACAAATGAGTAAAGCAGAATTCTTAAATTATGATAAAAGTTATGGAGTATGAAATTTAATTGTGAACATTTCCATGTAAAACTAATAAAGGTGATTTAGCCAAAAAGCTTACATAAAAATAAAGTTGTGATTTCTATAAAAATAAAATTACATTTTGAGATCAGATTTTCATGATATTGATGAGAATCTTCAACTTAACTCCAGTTAAAAGTTTATTGATATTCAAAAAACTGCTACATTTTTCTTAAATGGAATATATGCCAAATTTTATAACACCTTTCTGCACTTCAGACTTAATGAAGTGGTATTTTATATTGATTATGTTTGATCTTTGATACTACATAGGATTTTTCACAAGAGTTAAAGTGCCCTGATGCATGTGATACAGTTGAACAAATCTGAACTCATCATACTACTCTGTAATTAAACTAAAAACTCAAACTTGTATTGTGTTTGCTAAAGCTATGTATTCCACCTTTCAAGTGGATAGTGTAGTAGTTTTCCACTTTTGCAAGACATTAATGAACAATTTGGCAACATCATGAAGCCAATAACACTATGATAGGCTTTATAATTAACCCAATCTGTGTCACTGAAAGAAATTAAACTCAGGGGTTGAACTGACTTTTTGAACATTAGATTTTAATTGTTTGTAAGTTTAAGATTGCACCTATGTTATACTTTTTTAATGGACAGTAGTAAACATCATCAAGCATTGTGACAACTATTACAATAGAACATAGATCCAGTCAAGTGAGCATTATAACAGATTAAACCTCCAACTGTTTCTCTGTACAATTTGTCATCTATCAATTTAGTCCTATCCTTATCTACCTTATTATATCAAAGAATGGATCTGGGTCTACAAATTTTACATAACAAAATTTGGTTATCAATTTTTCTATAGATCTGGACTGGTTAATTCTAATTAGTAATCACTTTCATATATAAATTATCTACCAAAAAATCAAGCAATTTCTCTATGGTTCTTCATTTTGAATTTGTGAGTCAAAACACTTCTTCAAATCAGTGAGTGTTAAACTAGTTTGTTGCAACAATATTGCCAAACCCAAATAAGAATTATAATTTTATCTCTAACATGTTTTAAAGAGATTTAAAGGTTGGCAAGTGATTGGATAAAGTCTTGATTAATCAAATATGAATCCCATATCTCAATTATGTCCACTTTGTTTCAGATCATATAATTTGTTTTCTTTTGGCTACAAACAAGTTTTCAAGTATTTTTGCCATTAACTGCAAAAGCTTCTGGTTGTTCAACATACAGTTCACAATTGATTAGAGCATTCAAATAAACATCTTTAACATCCATCTAGTGAACAATTCAACTATATTAACACCAGGATAGATATAACACCTGCTGTAGATTAAATGTCTCATGATAATCAATGCCAGGTATTTATGAATATCCCTTTGAAATAAAACATAGCTTGTATTATTTCTCACCATTTTTGTTAGATTTGATCATACCATTCTGCTTTCTGGTAAACAGACTAATTCATATCTACTGTTTTCCCTTAGAGTATTCATTTTATCCTCCGTGGTGTTTTGCCAACAGGTTGAATTAACAGAAGTGATGGTTTCTTCATGTGTCTTGGGTATATTAACTAATGAGTCTGTGGTGCATCTCATCAATGATAGTTCCAACATGATCTTCAAGATGCTTTGGTTTATTATGATTCCTACTTGGAAATAAACCAAATCTGCCTTCCTCAATAAGATTACTTTCAGTACACTCAGATCTAGCATCCTGATCAACAATTTCACTTCCTTTTTGACATTCCAGAGATCTTAATTTTAATCAGCATCGGTTTCTATTTTTGGTGGGTGGGGAGCTAGACTATAAATTAAAACATGATATGTACTAAGGTGGTGATCTGCTACTAGATCTTGAACGGAAATGAGGCTTTCATTGTTTCTTGTCCACAACATTCTTGATCTTTATTTTTCTGTTCAAGTAGATCAATCTTAATTTACTCAGATCTTCTTACAATTATTTTGTTGAGTGGCACAAGTGACAGATTAGTGGGTTTGCCACTAATTTTTAATCTTTCCTTTTGTTGGAAAATATATCACGGACTATCTTTTGTGCTAGAGTTCATGAAAACAGTTTTTTTCTTTTTCACTTCTCGTGTCTAGCTTCATTTTATTCTGCACATACACATAACATTTTGTATGAAAAACATATACTAATATTTGGTTTAGTATAAGTGAACAATTCAGAAACCATTTTTCCTGTTCTTAGATTTTAATACCTATTCTAAATATATGCAACAGATGTGATAATGTATATATCAACAACATTTTTGGTAATCTCAACCTGTCACAGACATCTTGTCATTTCAGAAAGAAATTGTCAGGCTCTTTCTATGGTGCCATCTTGGTATAATGAATAGGGATCAAACACTTTGTATACAAAGTGATTAAATTATTTACACATTAATTTTGTATAATTGTCATTTCTAATACATTTCACTGATCTATATAGTACAATTTCAGCTAAATATTGGCTTAATTGGCTTGAACAAAGCATGATCAAAGTTAAATATTGACCCATGAAATTCAGAGCATATCTGAAATCATCTCTAGCAATAGGATGTATTAGAACCAACTAAATCACAATTCTCACCCTCATCTGGCTTTCTATTCTTGTAACAGTTTTCATTTTGTACAAATTTCACAGACAATATTAATTTTCACTACAATTTTCATTGCTTCACTGATATGTAAAAGCTTTATTATATCTTTTAAACTACAATTTTGAAGATTTTGTGCTACTGTTTTAACTTTCATGATAGAGATACTGATAAAATTATATTATAGAGAAAGTACAAACATTTTTCTCTTTAATATATCTTGTACCATCAACAAAATTCTACCAAAATTTAACAGATGCATCTTTGTTAGTAGCTGCTTGTACAGAAAAAATCATTCCATCTGGATGAATGATTGGATAAAAAGTGTATTTATTTATTTTTAGAACAAAATTCTGTCTATTCTCATTCAAATCTATAAAAGGCATACAAGCATTACTGTTTTTCAAAGTGATGTTATTTGTTCGACCACAGTCTATCAACTTGATGTGGTTAGTTTTCGGGTTTAAATTATTATTGAAACTTACAAATTTGGACTTGTTCATTATGATGTGCTGTCACAACACAGTCAACCAACATACAATTTATATTATCTACAGCATCCGTTCTGACAGAAAATAGAAAAGAATCTTTCATTTTAGAATACTGGTTGACAGTTTTACAAAACCATTTTGCTTCAGCAATTCACAGTTTTATGATTCTTTTGTTACTTATTTTCAAATTATGCCATTTTGTTTCCATTCCTGTTACCTCCATGCCTTTTGGGAGACATTTTTGCATCTAAAGACTTCCTAGTGCTTAAAATAATCATTGCTTGTAGAATAAGTTTGGTACAGGACTATATGTCGTAGATGCATATAGTTGGAATATCATTGTTTAGTTATTCATATTTTCTAACACAATCTCATTTCTATTAGAAAATGTAATATCTTGGATGGTTTTGTTTTGTTAAAAAGATTTTTCAAATTATTCTCTTGATAATGTTTTGCTTGAGTTAGGTCAAAGTCTACACAGTCCAACAATATATGTTTTACCGTAAATCTGTCTTGGCATGTAGTGCATATTGGGGCTTCTGCACCCTCTAGTAAATGGTGATGGGTGTAGATGTGGCCTATGGGAAAGCAGGTTAGCACTACTTGTTCTCTTGTTATTGTATTTTGTGTTCCATTCTCCAATGGTGGGTTTAATGTTCAGAAGTTTATTATTAGTGAGGGTATCTCAGTGGTTTTGTCATTTATTTGTGATCATTTTATTGACAATAGTCCCATAATGAGTGTGTGGTATTTTTTGTGTTTGTTATTCTCTCTTTCATTGCTCTCTCTGCTTCTGAGTCTGTCTTGATATCCAACAAAAGATTATTTCTTTTTTCTGGACAGCTGATGAATTCTATCTAGCACCCGGGTGGTTAAAGGGTCACTAGCTTTTTTATTTTTCAATGCAGTTAGAGCAGATAAAGAGTCTGCGAAAATTATGAATTCATTGCAAGGGTTTGTGGTTATTATATCAAGTGTCAAATTAATAGCAATTGTTTCAGCCATATATATTGAGGCTTTTTTGTAGTTGTTTTCTGTTGCTTATTATCTTTTAACATGGCAGCACATCCAACTTTATTTCCATTTTTTGCTCCATCTGTATATATATATATATATATATATATATATATATATATATATATGAAAAGGCGGTCTGGGTGTTTATTTTTTATATTGAGTATTTCAGCTTGGTAGACATTTGGATTTGTTTTGGATTTAGCAGATCTTGTAAGTTCTAGTATTATTTTAGGTTGGCTGATCATCCAGGGAGGCATAATTGATAGAATTGATGTATGAATCTGCATTATGTCTGTTTGGTTCTCTAGTATAATATCTTTCATATGTAGACTGAACAGCTTGATAGAATTTTCACTTTGCTGGAAAAGTTCAGTGTACTGTGGTTGGAAAGTGTCATTGTAAGCTGGGTTTAGAGGGCAGGGAGATAGTTTAGGTAGTATTGTTTATCACATCTTAGTCTTAAGAGATAGTTTGTTTCATTCTGTATATAAGCTTTCAGCAGAAGGTGTTATAGGTTCCAAGTGTTAATCTAAATTCTTAGTAGTATATGGTATCTAGTTCTTTCAAGTATGATTTCCTGGTTGCTCGATATATGAAGCAGCCGTAGTCCAGTTTTGATCTGACTACAGAACAATATAGTTTTAATAACATTTCTCTATCTGCTCCCCAATCAGTGTGCACTATGGCTCTGAGTAATTGCATGGTTTTATTACATTTAGACTTTTGGTACCGGATACGTGAAATAAAGTTGAGTTTACAGTCAAAAATGATTCCTATATTCATCTACAACTGGGATTCCAGTGTGGTCAAGTTTCAGTACCAGATCAAGATGGAGTTTGCATTGGTTGCAAAAGTGAACAGATTTTGTTTTTTCTTTTGAAAATTTTAATCTGTTCTCTGTGGTCCATTTGTTCAATTTATCGGGGCATATTTGGTGTTGTCTTTCTGTGCGATTCACGCTTCTTGATCCATAGCAAATCAGGAAGTCATCCACATACAATGCACAATCGGTTCTGCTGTTAATGTTTTTGAGCATGTCATTTATATTTATGTTAAAGAGCGTGACTTGACCTTTTTCCTCATGGAATATATCACCTTTTGAACTTTAAATCTTCTATCTTGGAGGAAGTCATTTATAAACACTGGCATTCTACCTTCTAGTTGAAATTTTTTAAGGTCTTTTATTATGCCATATTGCCACATCATGTCATACGACTTTTTAAGATAAAAAAATACTGCCATTAGATGCTCTTTTTTAATAGAAGCCCCTCTGATAAATATTTCTAATGGGATGAGGTGGTCTATAGGGCTTCTTTGGCTTCTAAATCAAGATTGATACCTGCTGATCAGTTTGGTGGTTTCCAGATACCAGTTCAATCTGGCAGTGAACATTCTAGTGTTTTGCAGATACAACTGGTAAGAGTAATAGGTTGGTAGTTTTTGGCATTCAAATTATCTTTTGAAGTTTTTGGTATTAGTATAACCATGGTTTCTTTCCATATTTTAGGGATATTACCACTGATCCATATCTCTATCTATAAAAGGCAGGATGTGTGTGTGTGTGTGTGTGTGTGTGTGTGTGTGTGTAACGAATGCACAGCCGCAATTTTCAACGGATTTGCACCAAAATTTACATGCACATGCTCCAAGTTAGTTAGAAGGCCAAGACCGACTTTGCATTTCCCAACTCCCATCGATAGTGGAAATAATTGATTTTTTTCATGCTTCTACGGCAGTTTTCATGTAGTTTGCGGCCATTTTCTACTGGCCAGAGTGAGAGCTTTAGCTTGCTGCCACGAATAGGCAGGAAGATTCTATTGGCCAGCGTGAGAGCCAACAGCTGACTGACACGAATGTTAACTAGCATGCAAAAAAAAAAAAATCGATAGCTGCATTCGTCACAAGTGGGAAAAATTTAAATCTGCATGGCACTTTACTCCAATTGGCTCATTCGCTTGCTTAAACACAACATTGATTCTGATTCCACAGAACTGGGTTGGGTGTGAAAAAGTATTTGTTGTTAACATTCTTTTTTCATTTGGTTTTTCCAGTTACAAGTCCCTTTTTAAAGCTGATTGTTTTGTGTTCATTTTGTTTAGTTCTTTTTTCATAACAGATTTAATGTTTAGTATAGAGCTTAGAAAAAATATCCTCAGACATCATGAGTTGCACCCCACAGGAAACAGGTGGCCTCGTTGAAAGACTTCTACCCACTGCAGAGATGCAGTCAGTGCATTATGAAGCCCCACTAACAGTGCGGGATGCAGTTTAATTCCTTACCCAGGCCAAGAATTAATTGAATACTAAACTAGTTCCTTTTAATGTGATGACAGTAATAAAAGGTTTTAATTTCAGCAGAAATACGTTTAAAATATTGACAATCAAAAGGGGTGTCACTATTTCTCTTGGTATCTTTTAAAGAAATGATAACTTCTGTCCTTATCATATAAAGAATGATGCTTTCTACTGCTGATTTTCTTAAAGTTAATTCCATGTAGAGAGAAATAATCTTGTCCTTTTCATTTTGATACCTAGTGCTCCATCAAAATTTCTAATTCTTTTTTATCCTTGTCCTTAGCCTCATGAATAAGTAAGACTTCACCATACTTTTCACTGTAATTTTCAAATTCTGGAAGACTTTCCACAGGTGATATAGGATCATGCAACTTTTGAAGTTATATATAACCAAAGAATTCAACTTACATACAAGGGTCAGATAGAAAGTTCATAGGCTGACCAAGATATAAATGGTACACTTGCATGTCTTTTAGTCTACCAATTGGTGTGTCTACTTACATTTATATCATGGTCAGCCTATGAACATTTCTGATAATCTTCATATATAAATTGTTTTTGCTTTCATCACTATTAAATAATAGACAGGATCAAGTGAGCCCATACCTAGTTGGGATTTGAGATATTTTGTTTGACTTGGCAGCAGAGTAAATGAAATACCAATATTATCAGTAGTAATATCCATATTGGTGACAGGACAGCAGACATCCTCCATCATGCAATATTTATTTTTGTATAAAGAATATAAAAAATTTGGAACAAAACCAAAAAACTGGAAGAAAAAGAAAGCAAGCATTGGTCTTCACACTTATTAACATGCAACATTCACAAAAATTTCATCTTAATGAAAAATAAAAAAAACAAAAAAAACATAAAAATCATAGTGAAGAATAAAAAATAGATTGATTTATATATGACAATTTAAGAAATTTACTCAATGATCTAAGTGAAATATATATATATATATATATATATATATATATATATATATATATATACACACTCACACAACAGTTAAAAAGTTTGAAGCCACCCCCAAAATTAGCATGGGATGAACTTGACATAAGAGTGAAAAAAAACAATGAAAAAGGGCTTGTAGAGTCATTGAAAAAACGAATGGAGTCAATTATTAAACTGAGAAATTTTTGCAATGAATGCCAACAATTTGTGCTGCAGTAATCAAGACTAAAGGAGGATATTTTGATGAGAGCAAAATTTAATCATTAAATGCTTTTTTGTTTTTGTCATAATAAAATTTCTAATAAAAAATAATGTCTCACTTTTTTAACCATGTATAATACTTTTCTCTTATTTAAAATACAAAACAAACCTTTCTCTAATTTAAAATACAAAACAACTACTTTTTGTGCCAATTTAAAAAAATTATCAGTAGTGGCCTTAAACTTTTGAACTGTAGTGTGTATACACACACACACTATATATATATATATATATATATATATAATCCATCATTATCATTACTGTGAGAACTCATCTAGCCTAAAAAACGTAACCATAAGGTATGCTACAGGATCTCAATATTTTGCATTCCTAAACTGCATTTAGAAAGATGGAAGCAACAGATTTCACAATGCAGCATGTGAACCCTCTTGAACTCAATTAGTTTGATACAAAAGTGTGGAAATATTGATAATCTGTAAAGGATGATTGGATAGTTGTTAGAAATGCACAACTTAACCCTACCCTTCAGCGGTAAATTAACTGTGGCTTCAATCTTTTCCAGTGCCTCTAATTCTAGGTCAGTTGGAGTTTGGGACTGACTCAGATGCCAAGTATCTTGTACAATCCACCCATTCAACTGAAGTAGCCAGACAGAGGACACTCTCCACAAGCATAACTGCAAGTCAATAGTTAATTCTAGCTCCTATCAACATCTTATACAATGTGATTTTGTGCCAACCTCTTCAATATGGGCATTCTTGGCAAAAGGAAGACATTATCAGCATAAGAAAATTACTTTCTCATGATAGTAGCACCTGTTAAAATAATCCATGCAAGACCAGGTTCACTCTCAATGTGTACAGGCAAAGGTTGAAATGCAAGGATGTACCGCCTGAGCCAAAGAAAACAATAAGGAGATCTGGATAACATGAAAGTCATTGATGATACCATTTTCAATTCAACCACAGATCTGTGAATTACATACATTAAATACTATTAAATCCAGAAGTGGAAATCTAGTTTAAAGCTGGCCAATGACAAGACAACCTCAAAGGAATGATGGCCAACTCTGTAGAATGAATTGAATGGTTTTAAATTGATTGGCACGGCTTGATCATTGACTTAGTATAAAATTATATACAACAAATGCAGGTTATTTCTAATTAACCTAATCTTCGAAACACATATGTTCAAAGACTATCATCACTGCTTGCAATTAGTCTGCTAAGATCTTAGCTAAACACTTTAAATTTAAGGTTAAAAAAAATTAAAAAGCATATTCTCACCATATTAGTTCTTTATAATTTTGTTTGATTTTTGATATAAGGAATTATCAATATACTTTGACAATTTGATTTATTCAAATTACTGTTCATATCTTTGAGCCTTACTCATAGACACAAGATTTCAGCCAAGCACCATCAGGTTATCTTCAGGTATCAATTATAACATCTATAACAATCAAAAATGAGAATGGGCTTACAGACATGACACTGAAACACCAATTCCCATACAATTAGCAAAATTAAGCAACGATGAACCTGGTATCACATGGGTGATCGCTTGATAATACAAGGTGCTGTAAGCTTGAATGGTGTAATGGATAATGACTTGGAACAGTTAATCAGAGAGTTGAGTTCCAATTCAGCTTGGGTTCATTATATTCGTTTACAAAAAGTATGGGAAAAGTATGAATACACTTATTCTTTCAGATATGGGTTAATTAGTAGAAATTGTACCAGTAAATCATTATTACATCCAAAAAAAACATTTTTACAATCTAAAAATATTTTTTGACTTTAAATAAACAGTATAAATTTGATAAGCCATAAAAAAACAAATCAATCAAGCAAAAATGAGAACAAAAGTTTGAATAAATTGAACATGTCAAAGTATATTGAAAATTCCTCATCTCAAAAAATCAAACAAAATTATTTTAAAAAGCAGTACAAACCACAGTGATAATTAAATGGCAAAACTATTAAATATCTGGATCCAAGTTGTGAAATCCATATACTCTGGTATAACAGAACAAGAAACAACATCACAGGAGCAAAAATAACAATAATCAACACATATGATATACTATATCAGCCTAAAAAATAAACACACGATTATGACCAGAGAATATTTGGCCAAAAGATTTTACCTGGAATAACATTTGTAAACTGAATGTTTATTCTTGTGTAGCAACTTCACTAACCCATGGCAAAATATTGCGAATATTCCCTTGTTTCATTCAATAGCTGAGGATCAGTGTGAACCAAAGAGCAAACATTTATGACAGCTTCAAGTACAATTTATAAAAGAAGCCATCAATCCTTCAAATCTTGTCTGTCATAATTTTCTTCAACACTTTCTGAATCTCGTCTTCAATTATAGGGCCCTTGCACCAAGATGCTTCAGTCACCTTGAGGTGAAGAAAGTCTGCTATACAGGTGTTAAACTGAGCAAATCTTAGACTGCTGAAAAAGCATCAAGTGGGAATCATGAAATTTCTCACATACGCTTTTGCTTATAGTCAAACATTGTCGACATGGCAATGTGACACTGGCAAAATGCCAGTCTATAGCACTCTGAAATTCTTTTGCAAACAAATCTGCAGCCATATTTGTTGCTTCAGAAGATATCCTTTTTAATCTAACTACCAGAGATTGACGCTACTTGTTAAGTGAGGAAACAAGCTCTGCCTTAGTCATAGCTACTTCACCTACATTTCCTGATTTAACAGTCCTGTCTACTCTAGATTTTGTCATCATCTGCACTGTTAATCTATCTAGGTTGAGTCAGTAAGTATAATTGGCAGTAAACAACCTAGTTCTACTTTTCAAATTGTCCCACCACTTATCCCCCAAAATAGAATCCCATCAATTCCTGGTTTAATGTTAGTATTAGCTGGTCTTGAAAATCTTTAACATAAAATAAAGATGTATTAAATTTCTACTATCCTAACAAACAAGGTTTAGTCTTATTTAAGTTTATTAATACCTGGACTAGCCTATGTCAGAATAAAGTATACTATTAAAACTTGGAATCTAAGAATTATAAGTCAACTATCCTAACTAAAACTTAGTCAATTTAGCTAGAATGTCACATCATGCCTAAGCCACCCATATCTGCTCAAGTCCATCCTACTCTCTACAGATGATAATTTTGAAATTTACCAACAAGTCTGCCAATAAATTCATGACAAATTTTGCATCCATATGTTAGAATATGCAGTCTAAATTGGGATCGGGTATGGCATTCCAATTACCTGCTGATATAACCAGCCATGATAACATCACAATGGAAGAGCTCCATGAAAAAAAAAAAAAAAAAACTAAAAAATAGCAACCCATTTTATGTTGTCAATAAAATGCTTTCTCCTTCAAGGTAAAAGCATCAAACCTGCCAGATCTGCAATGACAAGCAAACACATCACACTCAAAGAACAGTTTACCAGCCCAAATACTCCTATTATCAAAATATACAAACAAATAGTGAAACATCATCAATAGAATCTTCTTATAGTAACTTGCAATAAAATGGTTCTCTTGCAAACAACATATATCAACACCAAGGTTCTGAAGACTATGAAGAAGTCTTGCCCTTCTAAAATCAACTATTCAAAGTAGCAAACCAGAAATTCATTTGGTTTACTGGCCTTCTACAACTGAGAAAATATACTATGGATGAGAACACCAATGTGTCTTTCTTCAATAGCCTTCATTGTTGATGTTCTCCACTTTGACGCTCAATATTGGAAATATCAAGAGAAATCCATGTGCTTTGGCATGACATTGATATACAGCCAGTATACTCATATTCAAGGGAAATTTCGAGCACCTGCAAACTGTTAGCTACTCTAACAAAGTTTTAGTGTAATGCTAAAGTTTCAAATCTTTCAAATCAATTCCTCCCCCTACATACATACACACACACACACACACACAATGCAACTACCTTCTGCTATTTATATATAGAAATAAATCTGGTGTCAATCCCAATGTTTTTGGATTAGGAACAACTAAAAAGTTTAATATATATTTTAAACATAGTATATTCAGGTAACAATCCTACATTTAAACATTTTATTAAATAGAATAGATAAAGAATGTGTGTTAAACTTTCTGATGAGTTTCTCTTGTTGTTAGACAAGTTGTTTATGTTGGATGGAAACCTCTAAAGAGACTTGTTGGAACTGTCTGTAATGTTCTGAGCATTTTTAAGTATTGCTAGTCATTAGTAAGGAAAGACGGTACAAGAGAGCTGGTGGAACATTTATGCTGTTAACTGTCTAGGGTTTGAAATGAATGCAGGTTCACAGACTATAGTAATGAAATAGCTTTTAGCATCATGTGACATGTGTGCTAGGCTTGGCATTACTAGCTGATTGATTAGATGTTTCTAACTGCCCAGATTTTCTCTCTAGTATATCTGGATTGACATGGTAGATATTTTCCCCTTGACTTATACGTTTTTTGCTATGTTTATAGTAGATGAGCTGTTATATATTTTTTTTAATTTGTTGATGTTCTTGGTAGTATGAGTGGAAGAGGAGGAAGACAGGCAGTCATGAAGAAATGGAAGATTGTGAGACAAATGGGTGAAGCTAGGGTTACGAGTTCAAACTATGTAGTAGTTTTTTCTTTTGTTGAGTGGAGAGCAATTTGTTAGTGTCTTTTTTAGGAAGATGGGATAATGATGGAAGCAGTACCCCACACTGGCCTGTTCTTTGCTGCATCTGATTTTTTTCTTCATCATAAGTGATACTTCCTTTCTGCCCCCTTCCCAGTATTGATCTGCAGCAATCACAACAATTCCCCTTTTTAGCATACAATTGTGAAAGTTTCTCCTGTCCTTTCCTATTACCTGCTATTCTATCTCAAACTTCTTCAGGTTTGTTACAAATTTTTTTGACAAAGAAGTACAAGGAGGGTAACGCATACCAATATATAACCTAGCCACAAGTGGTAGACAACACTATTACAACCTCCATTTCTAAGGTTGAAATGTACAGAAGATGACCTCAGCTTTCAATTGCTAGTGCTACAGAGGCCTCCTCCCTTGGGCAAGCTGTGGACAGGTGACCAAAATTCCCCACAGAACCAGCTCAGCTTCTTCCAGCGATGATGTCAAACAGTTTCCAGTCATTGATGCCTAAATAGTAATGAAGCTGAACTCTTTTCAAACAATCATGCAGCCAAACCTCTACTCCCTATATTTACAGTCAGGACTCACAACCATAATTTCCCTGAATTGAAACAAATATGTGACCAACTGATTCCTTAATATGTATCTAGGAATCTTATATACAGTCAATCAAGCCCTCTGTTTGGTCTATGCTCGAATATGCTTTCTTTTGCTACTAGATTTGCTATGGTCAGGACCAGACAATGTTCAACATCGGCTAACAGTATACTTCACAGAGGAGAGACCAAGTCTTTTTTAGCCTGTAAAACTTTCAACTCCACCCAACAGCAATGTTATTGTGTGGTATTTTGGGAACTTGATAAACTTATTTTTCTGTTAACCATAAAAACAATTTTTTTTCCTTATAGTACTAAAGATAGATCAACAAGCAATAAACTTACTTTTACCAGGGGTGCGTAGAGCTTGGCCTATTGCACAAATTCTATGACAGTAATAATACATTGGGGTCAGTGTATTCCAGGCATTATGTTGAGAGTTTCTGCTTGTCATTTTTTTTAGCAAGTTCATTTATATTTTTGTTTTCTTTTCAATTATTTCCATTCCCCGCTCCCCACTTTTTTCTTTTAAAACACCTTTTTGTGATAGGGGATTTAAAACAAAGACTTCATGGACTTGCCAACTTCTTTGTCAGCCTTAAAATAAAGTTACAAAAATAGTTTTCAGTTAGTACAGCAAAGCCATGCAACTCTGTCAGTTCAGGTTAATCCATATTTTACTTGGCATAGCCTCTAAGAAAAGTGTGATTGTAGTCTTATAATCAAAACTAACACAAGCATTCATTTCAATATGGTTTTGCCCAATACTCAATTTTGTGTTGTGTTAGTTTTTTGTTTTTTTAACTCCATTAAAAATGAATTACATATACCATGTATCTCATGAGTACTTTTAGATGGTTTGTATAAAGAAATAGGATTATGTGCCAAGTTCAAAAAAATGGTAATTGGAAAAAAAAAAAAAAAAGGCAGAAACAGAAGAACATCAAAAAGGATAAAATTTTTGATTTTGATTACTTTCTTCTCAGAAGTTGTCTTAAACATAATTTGGAAACTTTATCAAAAATTTAGAAGCCTTTTCTTCTAATGACATGAGAGTGAACTTATCAAGTATAGAATATAGAACATTTTTTGAAATAAAGACAATGACATCTATGTGCAGGGGAGAACTCAAAGCTGACTTGAGAGTCCAATACAGGAATGGCAAACACATCCACAGTGAAGACAGAAAAACTGACCTGAATTTTTAGGTGCTTCTACTATTGCCACCCTTTCTGCACAGGCCTCATTGATGTTCTCACATCAGGTTGCCTCAAATGTATGTTACTTCACATGTCAAGGCATGACATCCAGTTCAATCCTGCACACACTCCTCAAGCTGCTTAAGGGCTCTTACAGTGTTAGCATTTTTACTTTGATGCAATCTTTAAAACATTTAAATGGCCTATCATGCTTTCTCTTTCCCTTAAAGAGCTTGCCATAAAGAAGTTGCTTTAGGATTCCATCAGTGTCCATCCAGATAACATACCCCATCCGAGTTGGGATTTCAGGATCATTGCTTCAATGTTGGTGGTTTCTGGGTGGACCAGAAAGTTTGTGATCCTATCCTGCCATTTCGTGCCCAGGATAGAGCACAAGTTTCACTACACAGGGTCTAGGTTGCATATCTATAAAGAAGGCTGGTGAAGACAACTAGCTTGTAGACTTTGAGCTTGGAGGACTGCTGGATGCTGTGCTGATTCAACACGTTAACACAGTCTGCCCTGATCTTGACTTGCTTTGCAAATCCTAGCATTGAGCTCTTTGTCAAGGGAGCTAATGTTGGAAATGACACTTCCAAGATACATGAATTCCTTCACAATCTTTTGTTCTGTTCCATTGATGGAGATGGTTGGATGGATGCTTTTGAATTAATCACTAATAATATAACATCTGAGCTTAAGGATAAAAATGCAGTAATTGCCAATCTTTCATATCTGGTACATAATTATATTTTTTCATATGATTATATATATTTATATTGCAATTAAAAACAATAAGCATAATGTTTTGAAATGCTAACATATTTTGAGTGACATTATGCTACATGTAATGAATGCCTATATTATACATTTCTTATTGAATAACAATTGCCTCCTGCAAAATTAATACAAAGTAATACCTGCATCATTTAGCCAAACATTCTTCAGATACAGTGTCACACCACAGGACCAGGAGCATTGTTACTGTTTTGCTTATATATATTAAAATCATTCTTGCACTTTTTCACCTCATCTAAAAAGACTTCAAAAGAACAAACTCTTCTCTAAATGTAACCATATTTTCCCCAACCATTACATTATCTTTTTTTCCTTTTTCATTATAAAATAAGCTTATTTATAATTTATTAAAAAAAATGTTATACTCAGCAAATATAACTTGGTATCAACTTTTCACCTTAAGAATTAACATTTTGATTAGAATTAACTGTAGATCAGTTAAAAAATGCTCTGAAAGTTTTTTTACTACCATTTGATCCCTTCTTCTACTGCTGTAATATCAGAAGGAAAAAAATATAGGCGTGGAAGGAAATTACATTTTTGATATCATCCAGATGAATAAAACATTATAAAACTGAACATTTATTGAAAAAAAATATTCAAAAAACCTTTGCTCACAACACATTTATGTTTTTCTTAAAAAGTATTTATAGATTGTGAGCAAAGGAGTTAGGTTATAAGTTAAAAAAAAATAGATATTTTTAAATAGTTATCCAGAAAGTATTTAACTATAAGAATAATCATTAAATTATGCCAATCAAGTCTAAGATAATGTTACCAACATAACAGGTGTCAGCTGATGAATTTGGGAATAGTGATTCTTCTTTCCCTTCAGCCATTAAAGTTCAGCAGCAAACTTAAATACCAGATTCAGGTCAATTAAACAGATTAATCATTGTTGGTAAACTATTCAACACCAAAGGAGTTATAAACTATATGGACATCAGGTTATTGAGCAGTCAAATTTAAAATATTAATGTCCTGAATTGCAATTCCCTTGTATATAACAATGAAAGAAGTAATGGGTTTAAGTACTGATATAACTTGATCTAAATTTATTAAAATTTGTTTTTATATGTGTGATACATGTGCAGAATTTCTAAGTATTGCTGTACAAACCAACAAATCTATCATTAAAAGGTCACATGTTTTAAGGGTTGTCCTCCTTTATAAGGAAAAAACCAAAAAATAAAACACGTGAACTTTTGCTCCACCAAACTTAACTATGATCACGTTTGGTGGTCAATAAATCAGTTAACATGTCAGAAAAACAAGACCCCATGGTTAAGAAATGCTTGTATACAACATTTTATGCTCTAAATAATATTTGTTTCAAATCAGATTAATTTAACTTTAAATTTGCTAATTTTCCTCAAATAATATTTCAGAAATATATATTTTATTTTTGCAAGGTTTTTAAAACTGATAATTTACTTTTGTTTACAAATGTGTCAAAAATGACAGTTTTTTTACGGATTTTACTGGGGGGGGGGAATCAATTCCAATTAATAATTTCTGTTTAAAATACACAGGGTATTTTCCTGACTGGAAATAGTAAATTTTAAATCCTTTAGCTTAATTAAAGCTAAAATGAAAGCTTCAAGAAAGTTTTTTTCATTTATTTATATATATATATATATATATATATATATATATATATATATATATATTTCAATCAGAGTAAGCAGACACATCTTTTCACACTGATGTTCAAAGATATTTGTTTAAACTTTCTTTTATGGCCAACAATTTTTCACAATTATAGATGTGAAATTGATGTTATGATCCTTATTTTCTTTTTCAAGCAATGAATTGAGTTAAAATATTTTCTGTGCATATCTTATGAATATTTATATAAATCATATATGCTGACATCCAATATTCTATGTACAGACATTAGTAACTGTAAACAAATTTATAAAAATTATTGATTGCCAAGTTGATTATTCAAGCATATAACTAAGTGCCTAAGAATATTGATGCACAGTTATGTATGACAAGATATTGCTTTATTATTATTTAATTTTCATCTCATTCTTTTATCAGACCTTTTAAAAATGACCCAAATTGTGATAAAAAGCAACAATGAAGATGAAAATAAAATTAGTAGAAAATTAATGATGTTTTTGTTCTTGAGAAATTTGAACAACTTGATATAATGCTTTAGATAGTTTGGTTATGTAAATACATGCATTACTGACTGGGCTTTATATTAGGTTTAGTAGTAGCTAAATTAATGACAAAATGTAAAATATTTTAGAGATGGGTATTGGTCCAAAAAGGCACTTCTTCAGACTAATAACTGTTTTATTGATGAAATCAGTTTTATATATAAAAATTGGTAAAAAAGTAAGAAGATGGTCAAGGGAGAAATACAACAAATGCCAGTTACAGTAGATCACATGAAAATGTTAAAGAAACAGACACTCAACCAGAATTTATAGTATTTCATCCCACAACTTTTTCTCCATATTTTTGTATGTAAAACTGATTCCATCAACAAAACTGTTATTAGTCTGAAATTCTTTCTTGGACTGAAACATGCCACTAATATTTTTTCCATCTCATCATTCATCTACTCACTATTATTCTGACATATATATTTGTGTGTGCATGTGTGTGGTAAAAATTTAGATTGAGTGTTTACAAATATAGACAGTGTGAACATAGGAATCAACACTGCATGGTGACTGTCAGTTTCTTACTTCAGTATAAAATTAAGACTCTAAAGACATTGGAACATAAAACTGATAGTCACCATGCAGTGTTGATTCCTATATCCACACTATATCTGTGTCTTTCATAGAAAATAAACATATATATAACTTTTAACATAGGTACCTCCATGAAATCGCTAAAAAAATGGCATAGCATGATGAAAAAGACGCCAAACTTGACTAAAACAAAATTTTATCGTCTAAATGCTTATGTTATCATGAAGAGGAAAGACCAAAGTTTTTTTTCATTATTTTTAAAAGATTTTCCTTTTTTTTAGAACATTCTAAATTTTGATTAAAAAAACATTGTTTATCTTTGTATCACCGTCACTAGTAAAATAACATAATTTTTAGCACGTTTTTTTTTGTATGACACCCATTATTTTGCGAAATCTTGCAAAAATAAAAATAATTGTCGGATGTTAATGAAACTTTCAGAAAGTATTCACAGATGATTGAAATTATTATAAATATGCATTTTTTTATTAAAGTCATGGCAGAAATATTTTTTTTTATATTTATTACCCCCCACCCATAACTAATTTTATGAAAACTCTAGAAATTCGCTTGCGTCAGGTTTAGTGATTACAATAGTTAAAAGCACAAGGATTTGAAGAATGCAAATCATGTTCTGTTTTTTAATTGGACCGCCCGTACCTGAAAATCAGCTCTGAATTGTAACATACAAAACTCAATAAAACAAAGATATTATTTAATTTCAAATGCTTTTATTTGCATTTACTTGTTTTTATGAATATGGACAATATTTTCTGAAAGCAAAAAATTTTTTCAATGAAAAATGAATTTTTAATACAGTTATTTGTTATTTATTTAATTATAATAGATTTTTACATTTAAGTTGTTAAAATATTGTAAAATTAGTTAAAAGCCGCATCGGGTTTCCTAAGCGTCCTTATGAGATAGATCTTTTTTTAGCGCTTTGTAAATTGTATCGTTTTGACTAATTAGAATACAGGAAGTAATTAAGAATGTAATTTTGTGTTTATAATCGGGCTCTAATTATAAAGTACGGAAGACTAACCCGAATACAATTAAGTTGCGTTATTTGAGTTAAGCATTGTTCTCCGCTGTTAAGGCCTTTAAGTGTGGAGAAGTTTATTTGATTTTTCAATTTCAACTGAGAAGGGTACCTAAAAGTATCAGTATCATCTTATGAAATTTATATGATCTTATTTTTATATTAATCTCGGTTATGGCAATTTTTCCATAAATGAAATATCAAAATTAATAATAAAATGAATGGAAATACAGATAGCACAGTAAAATGTAGTAAATGTACATAAAATTATAGTATTTTATGTACACTTCTGATAAAATTTCATGAGAAAGGTACCTATAAATTATTTAGATACCTTTCTTATAAAATTTAATCTAATTCGTAACAGTCTTGTTTTAATTTCTTTATAATATATTTTCCATAAAGCATCATAAACGTAAAGGTGAAAGCTAAGTACAAAAAAAACAAAAAAATTAGAGTGCTGAAAGTTTTCCTTAAAAATAACTAGGTAAATAATTTGTTCACTTAAATGTAAAATATTTCACTTTTCTCCTTCCGTAGAACAAATTATCCTCATGGAATCCATCAATAGGTCATTCAACACCTGTCAAATGATGCGAAAGTTTATGACCTGCTTTTTTTTATTTTCAAATTACATCTTTTCGGCGCAAAAGCTAAGTTACGCTTGGTTCAAAAAATTTTAAATAAACATTATAATTTCTGATTTTCTTAAAATAAGTTTTGAAAAAATGATAATTGATATTTAAAAGAATTTCAAACTGAGATTTTCATAGATTCTATAAAATGGAAAAAAATGATCAATTTTGCTGACTCAAAAAAAAAAAAAAGATTTTTAACGAAATTTTCGGTCGTGTTAGGAACGATTAAAAAATGTAAAAAAATACCACAAAAATACTTTGATCTTTCCTCTTAATAATAACAAACATTTAGGCGATAAAATTTTGTTTTCATCAAGTTTGGCATCTTTTTCATCATGCTATGCTCTTTTTGTTTACATTTCGTGGAGGTACCTATTTTAACACATTTTTAAGTTTAATGCATATATTCATCCTTGTCAGTATTATACATACTTTTTGTTTTATTTGATGTTTATTAGCACTTACAAGTTTATGATTGACTAATGAGGCAGCCATAAGTTAAAAGCAAAAGAAAAATATGCCAAATAAAATGTGCATAAAAACTGTAAACTTGCCAAAAATCCTAGATGATTACATATGGGCTCAAAAAGTTTTTTTCTTATGTAAGCATAACATAGTAAAAAATATCAAAAACTTTAAACAATAAACTAGGAGTATTAATTGACTATAATTATGCAATGTGATACAACAGAAAAATCATAAAAACATATCTGCAGTACTTTAAATGCTATAAATAAAATTACATAATAGCCACAACACACACCCAAAAAATCCTGGTTTGTTTTAACAGTGTTCACGAATTTATTAATCCCATTCCATCCAATTTCTACAGATAACAAACTAGACTTTTAATGCAAGTATTTGTATGCAAAAATAATTGTTAATAAAAGCAAATACATTTTCTAATATAGCATTAGATTCAGAGTATCAAAAATAAAATTTCAACACCTTGAAGAACGATACTGATTTTGATCTTGATATAGTATATGTAATGCTAGGGGATGGTAGATATTCTGATAAAATTTTCAAAGTCTTTGACCATCTTGTGATATAGTGATACTCATACCAGTGCACTGTGTCCTGAGCTTTACATAGTATAAAGTACCACACATTGCAACACTTGCTCATTTTTGGTATTTGTGGAGAGAATGCTGAACAGTTCTATGTATGTCCACAAGCTTGTTTAAGCTTTTCTGCTGCTACAGAATACAATTAGAAGGTATATACAATTCTAGCAGGATAATACCCACTTACATGAAGCTCATGTTACAACTTCCCTTTTTCAGCATCATCAACAGACCTGTCTCCATAAAATATTTATGGGGTATGATAGGACAATGTCCAACTTTTTCACAATTGGCCTACATACAGTTCTTGTTGCATTACATTAACAGGTACACGAGGCATGGAACAATATATTGCTGTATGGTATTCCCCATATGTATGATTGTATGCATGTAAAAGTACGAAGACACACTGAGAATAAACAGTGTATTAATATGGAGGTTTGAGTACTTTTGATACAATACTTATTTTGGAACTTATGCACATATTAAGCTGTATATGTGATCATTTTACTATAATCTGTTTGCATTACCTATATCTTGAGTAAATTGCAACATACATATTCAAGATGTGTGTTTACATAATGGTTATCAGGCAAAGAAAGTAGAATTGGTATGCCAAATTCAAATGTCTACATAGTTTGTTGAATTAGCTTTTAAACTAATATTTTCAGGAAAGGTATGAATCCATCACTTATCCTTTCCAGCTATGCATTAAAAAGCATAATAGCCTGGAATGTCTAGCTTTGAGTAACAGCCAGACTAGGAAAAAGGATAATTCAAAAGTTGAAACTGTGGAGAAAGCAACAGAAAACCACTTCACTATATTTCACAAAAAAATCACAAATAACAAAGAAAAGGAAGCTGTAGAGAGTCATGATTTCCTATGTCCTAAAGGACAGAATATTTTTTTTTTTTAAATGAAAAGTGAGAAAAAATTCAGGATGTTGCAATTTTATTTTCTGTCAGTTAATATACCTCTTATATAAATGTTTTTTTCACAAAGACATCAATCTAACTCTTTTCACATTCTCCTATTTCCAGTCTTTTGGATCATGGTTTTGTTACTAGCACCATAACAAAAGGTCGGCAGGGGAGGAGAAAGAAACGGTGATGCTGCACAAGTGATCTCATCTAAAATCAAAAGAAAATTCATGCTTACAAAAAATAAGGGGAAAAAAAATTCATACATATTTCAAGCATGCATTCTTATATAGATTGCTATAGAATAACCCAAGTAATAAGTTGAGTAGCAAATGAGCTTCAGTAGTCTCATCAGATCTAGACTCTCATATGGATGCCATGCATAGTGTCCAACTCATTCAGAAGTATCTAAACTATCAGCTATATACAACAGTTTTCTCGGATCAATGATTAAAAATATGTTCCAACAAATGAATCCACTACGACAACAATCCTTCATCAGATCTACAGATTGGCACCACAGACTCACAAAGAATTTTACCAAATAAAAACCACATCACACTAAGATTTCCAATAAGAGCAAGAATTAAAATGGATAACATATATAACAGGAAGAGAAAATAATGATATAATCAAGATGTTGACTGTCAACACAACCTTAAACAAAAGGTTAAGAAGGAAACGTCCATAAATAATAGAAAGCAATAACAGTGGATCTAAGCAACTCATTTTCTTAAATAACTGGTTTAAAGAGTACGATTTCATAAAATTCAACTGATCATAACATTAACTGTTTGGTGAATGAATACCAGTTAATTATAATTATTTATCAACCTGCTATTATAGACTATAGTGTTTGTTTATATATGCATTCTGATTAAATCACTTAATGTGTGTGATATATGTTATTTATATATTAGTATCTATGTATTAGCAATTCATCATGAATGCATATGTACAAGCTAATGTGTATACAACTCTGCATGTTTACAAATGAGTTTAAGTTAATAGCTAACAAAGAAGAAACAAATATATACAAGTAGCAAGCAACAAAAAAGAAACCCAGCTGATGCATTATACCCCATTAAGAAAATACAAAAACTCTTCTTCTCTCTTTCCCAAATGATAGGATCAGCCACTCAAATCCATTACAAGAATCCAATTTTTGAGACTTTTCTGTAAAAATCGAACATTCATCTTTAATTATTTTTTTCCGTTTGGATAATTACACATTTTGTCATTATCTTTTTAAAAAGAATTTTATGTTTGAAAATAATGCCAGAATAATAATTCTTATAGAATGAATCCTTGAAATGTCATTAACAAACTACTTTCTCATAAATGCACCCACCTCTTTCATCTTTCAATCTGTAAAGAAGATTTTAGAGATAACAGAAATGTATTTATTCAAACTGTTCAACTATCATAAAAGGAAAATTTATATTTTGATCAACTAGTCTTCTTCAGATAGTGAGAAGGGGTTTAATGGTAAAACCAAAATCAATTTTATTTTCCAAATACATTTTACCAGTTGAAGTTTGGAACATACAAGTGTAGAATTATGACAAGTATCAGATGACCCTTATGCAAAATGCGAGAAGAGGAAAAGAAATGTGCATTAACAGTGGCTCTTTTATTCCAAGAACTAAAAAAGAAAGCTAAAGAACCATCTCTGTAAAAACATATGAAAGACAGCATAATATTTCTGACAGTACACTGAAACATTCAGGTTGCACTGTATAAATAAAAGCTAAATGATGCCAATTTTATTGTTCACAGAATTCACACACAGCTTTGCCTTCATTTGTAATGCAATACAAAGCAAATAAGCAATGACTACAAAGACATTGAGGTTGTTATTCATCCACTCGAAAACTACACTTATCTTTCAATCAACCACCTTGATGGGGTTGTTGTTGATTGCATTTCTATCTTGCTACTTCAAAGTGATGGCATTCTTTTGCAAAAGTCAGAAGCAACATCTCTCTCTCTCACACACACACACACACACACACACAAAATAAATGTTATTACTTCCTCCAGTAGAGGCACTGTTATTATACTCTAAATTGTGGCAGGTATTTCCTTTCCTGTTTCTCATTATGGTATGTTACTACTGCAGATAGTAACATGTCTCCCAGATCCACTTGCCTGTTACAAAAACTACATTTTATTTGTTTAGAAGAGGCTCACCTACTCAATGCAGATTAGCAAGCCCTGAATTCTTAATTGAAAGTTAAAATATTATAGCATGATGCATTGAAAGAGAAAATAGAATTATAGATTTTCAAGTTATAGATTTTATTATAGTGCCAAGCAGCACAAAAACATTTGCGAGAAAAAAATTTCAAATTAGGTTAATGGGCTCCTCTTATCTAAGAGTTCATCTAATGCTTGCAAAATCTGCCCTAGCAACAGTATCTAAAACACTAACTACCACCACTACTATTGCAGCAATACATTTTGTATAAGTAAATCTAGATCTCCAAATATTGCATTAAATTTTCTTCAATGCTATACAGCAATATTATTTATTAAAGAAATAGAAATGGAGAGAAAGTAAGACAACAAACAAGAGATTTACCTGGATTAGGTTGAAGAAATTCATGTGTTTTATTCATTATGTCTGTCACCATTAAACCAAGGACGTCGACTTTCTGTAAAAAGAAAAATAAACAAATAAGTAAAAGAAAAAAGAATTAGGGTAGTCAGACAATACTAAAAGACAGGAGTTAGATCAAATCAAAGCAATTAAGCATTCTCCAAACTTGGGATAATCATAAAGCACTGATTATTTGATGTTAATCCAATTAAAACCTTCCTATTGAGAATTGTGCTACAAAGGTTTCTTCTTGGGTTAAATCAGCTTTGGTGATTTTGTTCCTTCTCAGAAATACCAGGCAAAACCAGTCTTCTTGGTTCATACTAGCCTGTTCAACTGCTATAGTCCACAAGAATCACTTCTTGCAGGTGTTCCAGCATGATACTTTCAATCACAACAGATACCTATTTGTGTCTGCTTGCAATGGTTGTAAATATGTCATTGAAGAGGCTAAGTCTTTGTTTGCTGATAGAATGAGATACTGTATAGCCACAAACAGATTTGGATCTGGCAACTCTCTAATAGAGTCTTGAATGAGAGTAAGTCTTCTATCCCTCCTCTCTTCACTCAATTTGGAAATGTTAATATCTTCTACTGATAAAGCAAAATGTCAGACAAATTCTTTTCAAATTCTATTTTGACTCACCTGGAGAATATTTGCCTGACTTTCCACTTAAAGTATCCTATTGAGTGATATATATCTATAACCCATCCATGGTTTCTGCTATCAACTCCTCTAAACTGGACACCTTAAGGCATGTGGATGTGATGGCATCCCTGCACTAGTCTTTAAGCAATGTGCTACTGAACTGGATCCTGTTCTCTAAACTGTACAATAAGAGCCTTGCTGCTCCTTGCTTTCCTGATTGTTGGAAATCCTCTCTTGTAGTTCCAGTCTTTAAGAAATCGAGCAAACTATCTGAACATTCTATTAGCATTCTACTTTTTTTTGGCAAAGTACTAGAGGTTCTAATCAACTCTGAATTGGTTAAACATCTCACATTGCAGAATGTTCTTTCAGATAAGCAATATGGCTTTCATTTTTATAGGTTAACTGCAGATAATTAATGATCATTGCTGAAAGAGTCTATCAGGCTTTAAATAACAATGGTGAAGTTCAGGCTGTTGCTTTGGATATCTTAAGGACATTTCACAGGTTTGGCATATTGGACTTCACAAGTTGAAAGATTATGGTATTTCTGGACAAATTTTTGGGTGGATTCAGTCTTATCAAATTGCAAATTATCTGAATGGGCTTTCTTTTTGCATTAATGCAGATGTCCACTAGGGCTCTATCCTTGAACCTACATTGTTCCTAATTTTCATCAACAACCTTCCTGATGGCATCAGTTCTCAACTTGGTAGCTATGCTGATGAGACAACTGGTTACTCCTGTCTTAATTGTAAGTGATCATTTTGATAAGGCCAAATGGGCAGTTGATCTAAAAATTACCTTCTTTCTATTGTTAACTGGAGCAAGGGATGGCTTGTCAATTTTAATGCCTCCAATATGAAACTGCTCTCCATTAATCACCTGAGAGACCCCTTTCTACCTTCCATCAGCATGGCTAATGCTAACCTCCAGGAGAGTGATTCATTGCACCTTCTCAGATTAACATTTTGCACTGACATGAAGTGAAAAGATATTGAATCAATTATTAGGTCTGTTGCTAGGAAAATTGATTCTGTGTCATGCTAGACAATTTTTCTCACCCAAATCTATTTTACATATTTACAAGTCTACCATTTTTCCATGCATAGAATATTGCTGCCACATATAGTCTGGTGCTCCTGCTATATATTTAGATATCCCTGATAAAATCCAAAGAAAAATCTGCATTGTCATTGGTCCTGACCTGGCATCTTGGCTTCAGTCACTTTCACACTGCCGTAATGTAGATTCATGTACCTTTTCTATAAATACTTTCATGGTAATTGTTCTGATGAACTCGCTTCTATGGTACCCAAACTCTATGAATTTAAGCACAGT